>JAPDVR010000023.1:34126933-34166933 GCA_026230005.1 Gila orcuttii
AAGATGAGTGTCATATGAGTGGTTATGCTCCTGTCATAGGTTAAACATGCACACTTGCATTGCATTGAACACATGCCTGTGTAGAGTATGTTTATGGCTAAAGTGTGTATTAACTGCCCGTCACATGACTTGTTCATGTTCATTATGACGTTTGTACCCGTGTTGATGTTGAAAGAGAAAGTTCAGGACGACACGAGCTCCTGTTCTCACACAGGCTGGGTTTGTAACTGTGTTCAATCACTCAGAAGAGCGAGAGAGTTTCTGTCGTTTATCAGCGTGACTTTAATGCCATTAATTGGCCAGAACTGCAGTCATGTGACCCATCGCTGATGGGAACTTTCAGTCTTTTGACAGTCCTGAGATGGACTTTTCACTTCTTTTTAGTAGTGTAACTTCTATTTGCAACCGCCACATTTTAATCAATAAATATCTAAATTAAACTAAATTAAGTAATTTTGTAATAATTTAGCTTAATTGATGCATTTATTGTTTATTAATTACTTTTTATTCTTTTATAAGAATACATTCATTTTGATTTAATTAGATTTTTTTTACATATAAATAATCAATAAAAATTAACTCTTAATAAAATGTAAATACATAATTTGTAATAAATATTTTTTGTATATATTCTATTTTGTATTTTTTTTAAGGCTGCATTTATTTGATCACAAATACAGTAAAAAATAGTAATATTGTGAAATATTATTACAATTTAAAATAAAAGTGTTCTGTGAATATATAGAACGTATTTATTTATTCCTGTGATCAAAGCAGAATTGTCAGCATCATTCATCAACGACCCCAAATGTTTGAACGGTAGTGTATATATCTACTTTATTTGTTTTGGGATATAATTATTATTATTATTTTTATTATTTTTTTTTTTTTTTTTACAAAATACTGTTGTAATGTAATTAATTGTATTTTGTACAATGCAAATATATAAAAGAGTGCTAGGGTAATAATCATGTTTTTATTTATTTATTTACAGTATACAGTATGTAACCTGTCATGTACCATTTTTTTCTGGACATGTATTATGGTAATATAATATTTTAGACGCATACAATATTAAAACCTTTACACTTTTTTCCAATTGGATACTGTTGCTGCACAATATACATTTTGTAAGAAAAGCTGCAACACAAAGTAACTAACTTTGATATAGCACAAACGTTTTTTTGTAGTTTCTTTTTTTACTTGAAGTATGGCTCATGAGACGTTTGAGATGAGATTAGACGTCTTGCTTTTAATGAGAATATTCAGTATCTGTCTGTTATTTTCTGAGAAGGATGATTATCAGTGATGATGATGATAATGAGGATAATTATTCCCTGTCATTATAATATTATGTGTGTGAGAGAGAGAGAGAGAGAGAGAGAGAGAGAGAGAGAGAGAGAGAGAGAGAGAGTGTATGTGTGAGGAGAAAGAGAGAGAGAGAGTGTGTGTGTGTATGTCGGTCGTCTGGCTGGCAAATCCCAGTAAAGCAAAGCCAGACGCCCATGTTTGACTCATCATGGTTGATAATAAATCATAACCAATTTGTGACACCGGACTGACATACAGCATTGATTTACACACACACACACACACACACACACACACACACACACACACACACACACACACACACACACACACACACACACACACACACACACACACAGCACTTTTTCTGCACTTTCACTGTTTATTATTCTTTGAAGGGAAGCGTCTCTATGATTCATGCTCATATTTAGGGTTAGTTTAGTGAACAAACGCTTGTCTTTTTTTGGGCCTTTTCTTCCTCACTGATGGTCCTGCTGTATAAGCACCTGTCTCTCTGTCTGATCTTAAAGGCAATGAAGCGTTTTATAACACAGACACACACTTTATCTGTGGCTTGAGTGGGTGAGAGTCATTTGGAGAAATTGGATTTCTCACCCGATTGCTTTGTGAAGTGGCCATTATGTGTTGTCGTGGTGATAAGAGAGAGCGCTGTGTCATGTGACGTGTATTGTTTAGGAAGAATAGAGGCATGAACCGGGCTATAAAACGCGTCTCCCTGTATAATAACTAGATGTCACACAAACACGCATGTATGCATACATAAGCTAACACGCTGTGAAAGGGCGTCTCTGATTCAGATATTACAATCAAGGGTCAAATGGTTATTTCTCACTAATTTGAAAATCTAATATTGAAATTGATCAAATATGAAGTGTGTCTGTGTCTCCTATTGTAGCTGGTTATATTTACTTTTATTTTTAATGCTGTGATATACTTGTAGTCACTCTTGTGATTTTAGAAATGGATGTGCTGGCCTCTAGTGGTTTGAAGCCTTCATGTGCAACATACACCAAGAAAAGAGAAGCATATATATATATATATATATATATATATATATATATATATATATGTGTGTGTGTGTGTATATATATATATATATGTGTGTGTATATGTGTGTGTATATATATATATGTATGTATATGTATGGCAGAACATGCAAATATTAAGAATAAATGACAAAAATAAGAAAAAATAATATTGATTAAATTTAACATATGTATTATAATTATTTATTTGTATATAGATGCAAGTAATAAGACAAGCATAAATACATATAATAGTAATAAATGTTTAGAAGTAAATAAAAAAAACTCAATTTATGTTTATGCATAGATATTATCATAAAATTATTGCTTCTAGTAAAATTATTATTGACATTTTATGCATATATGTGCATTATGCATTTAAAGTATATTAGTATTTATATATGCCAGATGTATATTTTAAATATACAACTATGCAAAACAAAATTTGTATTAATAATATAAGCATAAATAAATGTAACAGTAATAAATAAATGTTTAGAACTCAATATGTAAGTCAATATACATGTTATTATAATAAAATGATTGCTTCTAGTAAAATTTGTTCTTAAAATTTATATGCATCGATTTTAAATGTATATTTTATATATTTTTTTGTTTATATTATATGCCAGTTGCATATTTCAAATATACAATTATGCAAATACAAAATAAGCAGAAAACAGAAGATTTGTCACTGCAGTGTTTATTATCAGTCCTGTATATGCTTGGATGTCTGCGTTACTGGTGATGAGTGCTGGTAATGGGTGCTAGTGTTACTGGTGATGACGAGTGCTGGTAATGGGTGCTGGTGTTACTGGTGATGAGTGCTGGTGTTACTGGTGATGACGAGTGCTGGTAATGAGTGCTGGTGTTACTGGTGATGAGTGCTGGTAATGAGTGCTGGTGTTACTGGTGATGAGTGCTGGTAATGAGTGGTAGTGTTACTGGTGATGATGAGTGCTGGTGAGGAGTGCTGGTGTTACTGGTGATGAGTGCTGGTGTTACTGGTGATGACGAGTGCTGGTAATGAGTGCTGGTGTTACTGGTGATGAGTGCTGGTGTTACTGGTGATGACGAGTGCTGGTAATGAGTGCTGGTGTTACTGGTGATGAGTGCTGGTAATGAGTGCTGGTGTTACTGGTGATGAGTGCTGGTAATGAGTGGTAGTGTTACTGGTGATGAGTGCTGGTAATGAGTGCTGGTGTTACTGGTGATGAGTGCTGGTAATGAGTGGTAGTGTTACTGGTGATGATGAGTGCTGGTGTTACTGGTAATGAGTGGTAGTGTTACTGGTGATGATGAGTGCTGGTGGTGAGTGCTAGTGTTACTGGTGATGAGTGCTGGTAATGAGTGCTGGTAATGAGTGCTGGTGTTACTGGTGATGAGTGCTGGTGTTACTGGTGATGACGAGTGCTGGTAAGGAGTGCTGGTGTTACTGGTGATGACGAGTGCTGGTAATGAGTGCTGGTGTTACTGGTGATGAGTGCTGGTAATGAGTGGTAGTGTTACTGGTGATGATGAGTGCTGGTGAGGAGTGCTGGTGTTACTGGTGATGAGTGCTGGTAATGAGTGCTGGTAATGAGTGCTGGTAATGAGTGCTGGTGTTACTGGTGATGAGTGCTGGTGTTACTGGTGATGACGAGTGCTGGTAATGAGTGCTGGTGTTACTGGTGATGACGAGTGCTGGTAATGAGTGCTGGTGTTACTGGTGATGAGTGCTGGTAATGAGTGGTAGTGTTACTGGTGATGATGAGTGCTGGTGAGGAGTGCTGGTGTTACTGGTGATGAGTGCTGGTGTTACTGGTGATGAGTGCTAGCAATGAGTGCTGGTGTTACTGGTGATGAGTGCTGGTAATGAGTGGTAGTGTTACTGGTGATGATGAGTGCTGGTGTTACTGGTAATGAGTGGTAGTGTTACTGGTGCTGATGAGTGCTGGTGGTGAGTGCTAGTTTTACTGGTGATGAGTGCTGGTAATGAGTGCTGGTGTTACTGGTGATGAGTGCTGGTGTTACTGGTGATGAGTGCTGGTAATGAGTGCTGGTGTTACTGGTGATGAGTGCTGGTAATGAGTGGTAGTGTTACTGGTGATGATGAGTGCTGGTGTTACTGGTAATGAGTGGTAGTGTTACTGGTGATGATGAGTGCTGGTGGTGAGTGCTAGTGTTACTGGTGATGAGTGCTGGTAATGAGTGGTAGTGTTACTGGTGATGAGTGCTGGTAATGAGTGCTGGTGTTACTGGTGATGAGTGCTGGTGAGGAGTGCTAGTGTTACTGGTGATGAGTGCTGGTGAGGAGTGCTAGTGTTACTGGTGATGAGTGCTGGTGAGGAGTGCTAGTGTTACTGGTGATGAGTGCTGGTGAGGAGTGCTGGTGTTACTGGTGATGAGTGCTGGTAATGAGTGGTAGTGTTACTGGTGATGAGTGCTGGTAATGAGTGCTGGTGTTACTGGTGATGAGTGCTGGTGAGGAGTGCTAGTGTTACTGGTGATGAGTGCCGGTGAGGAGTGCTGGTGTTACTGGTGATAAGTGCTGGTAATGAGTGCTAGTGTTACTGGTGATAAGTGCTGGTGGTGAGTGCTAGTGTTACTGGTGATAAGTGCTGGTGGTGAGTGCTAGTGTTACTGGTGATGATGAGTGCTGGTGATGAGTGCTGGTGTTACTGGTGATGAGTGCTGGTAATGAGTGCTAGTGTTACTGGTGATAAGTGCTGGTAATGAGTGCTAGTGTTACTGGTGATAAGTGCTGGTGGTGAGTGCTAGTGTTACTGGTGATAAGTGCTGGTGGTGAGTGCTAGTGTTACTGGTGATAAGTGCTGGTGGTGAGTGCTAGTGTTACTGGTGATAAGTGCTGGTGGTGAGTGCTAGTGTTACTGGTGATGAGTGCTAGGGGTGTGTACCTACACTGGTCTCACGGTTTGGTTCGATTACGATTATAATGTCATCGATTCAGTTCAATTCGATATCGCGATGCATTGCGGTGCAATGCATCTTCAATTTTACTTCAATAGTGATGTGTGTGTGTGTGTGTGTGTGTGTGTGTGTGTGCGTGTTCGCCTGTTCGGGAAGTCGCAGTGACAGAAACAGTGACATTGCAGTTTAAGTTTCAAGGGAGTAAAGCATATTTATGCCATTAAGAAAATGAAATTCTGTCAAATCAATTTTGTTTTAAAGAAATGTTCAATTAAAAGCAGCACTCATTCATCAGTGTATAATGTTACCCAAGAGAGCGCGCATCAACCGTCGCCGAGTCCGCTGTTGAAGGTGACGATCATCCATTTATAATCACGCTTAACAACGGATACTTAAATCAGAGAATATTATTGGGGCGAGTGGATGATTTTTGGCTGTGGATTCGGGTGACGTTGGAGCTCATCCGCGGACTCTACAGCAGTCAGACTCTTCCAGGCGTTCACAGCTCGGGGTGAAAACGGCTAACGTGGTTTATCAAGTTAGTGGTATTACCTCCTGCGTATTCTATGTGTGTGTGACATGAGCGCACACAGCGTGTGTCTTCTCTAGGTCGTGCTTACCAGGTTGTTCATAAAGCATTTTTAATTACTCGCACTCGTGTCTCATCTTCCTCTGCCAGTGTAATGCTACCATGACAAAACACATACGCGATAAACAACGTAAAAAAAGCGTCAGTACATTATTACCGGTTATGGTCTATTACCGTCTGCATCGCGATGCACCGTAGAAACGATTAATTTCAACACCCCTAATGAGTGCTGGTAATGAGTGCTAGTGTTACTGGTGATAAGTGCTGGTAATGAGTGCTAGTGTTACTGGTGATGAGTGCTGGTAATGAGTGCTGTTGTTACTGGTGATGAGTGCTGGTGGTGAGTGCTATTGTTACTGGTGATAAGTGCTGGTAATGAGTGCTAGTGTTACCGGTAATGAGTGCTGGTGTTACTGGTGATGAGTGCTGGTGTTACTGGTGATGAGTGCTGGTAATGAGTGCTAGTGTTACCGGTGATGAGTGCTGGTAATGAGTGCTAGTGTTACCGGTGATGAGTGCTGGTAATGAGTGCTAGTGTTACCGGTGATGAGTGCTGGTGATGAGTGCTGGTGTTACTGGTGATGAGTGCTGGTGAGGAGTGCTAGTGTTACTGTTGATGAGTGCTGGTAATGAGTGCTAGTGTTACTGGTGATAAGTGCTGGTAATGAGTGCTAGTGTTACTGGTGATGAGTGCTGGTAATGAGTGCTGGTGTTACTGGTGATGAGTGCTGGTGTTACTGGTGATGAGTGCTGGTAATGAGTGCTGGTGTTACTGGTGATGAGTGCTGGTGATGAGTGCTGGTGTTACTGGTGATGAGTGCTGGTTAGGAGTGCTGATGTTACTGGTGAGGAGTGCTGATCTTACTGGTGATGAGTGCTGGTGTTACTGGTGATGAGTGCTAGTGTTACTGGTGATGAGTGCTGGTGATGAGTGCTGGTGTTACTGGTGATGAGTGCTGGTGATGAGTGCTGATGTTACTGGTGATGAGTGCTGGTGTTACTGGTGATGAGTGCTGGTGTTACTGGTGATGAGTGCTGGTGTTACTGGTGATGAGTGCTGGTGAGGAGTGCTGGTGTTACTGGTGATGAGTGCTGGTGTTACTGGTGATGAGTGCTGGTGAGGAGTGCTGGTGTTACTGGTGATGAGTGCTGGTGAGGAGTGCTGTTGTTACTGGTGATGAGTGCTGGTGAGGAGTGCTGTTGTTACTGGTGATGAGTGCTGGTGTTACTGGTGATGAGTGCTGGTGAGGAGTGCTGTTGTTACTGGTGATGAGTGCTGGTGTTACTGGTGATGAGTGCTGGTGAGGAGTGCTGGTGTTACTGGTGATGAGTGCTGGTGAGGAGTGCTGGTGTTACTGGTGATGAGTGCTGGTGAGGAGTGCTGGTGTTACTGGTGATGAGTGCTAGTGTTACTGGTGATGAGTGCTGGTGATGAGTGCTGGTGTTACTGGTGATGAGTGCTGGTGATGAGTGCTGATGTTACTGGTGATGAGTGCTGGTGTTACTGGTGATGAGTGCTGGTGTTACTGGTGATGAGTGCTGGTGTTACTGGTGATGAGTGCTGGTGAGGAGTGCTGGTGTTACTGGTGATGAGTGCTGGTGAGGAGTGCTGTTGTTACTGGTGATGAGTGCTGGTGAGGAGTGCTGTTGTTACTGGTGATGAGTGCTGGTGTTACTGGTGATGAGTGCTGGTGAGGAGTGCTGTTGTTACTGGTGATGAGTGCTGGTGTTACTGGTGATGAGTGCTGGTGAGGAGTGCTGGTGTTACTGGTGATGAGTGCTGGTGTTTCTGGTGATGAGTGCTGGTGAGGAGTGCTGTTGTTACTGGTGATGAGTGCTGGTGTTACTGGTGATGAGTGCTGGTGATGAGTGCTGTTGTTACTGGTGATGAGTGCTGGTGTTACTGGTGATGAGTGCTGGTGAGGAGTGCTGGTGTCACACTGAAAGTGCTCCTCTAATTGGGGAACAGGATTTGAGGAGACGCTCAGATGCATGTCAGGAATCTCGAGTAGTAGTAGGTCATCCGGGGACTTTTCACCTTCTGTTTTTCGAATACCACGTATTTGGACATACTACTCTGTTCGCATACTGTATAGTAGGGAAGTATTTGATTTCGGACACGGCATCAGTGTTTATTTTTGTCCATACAATAGAAGACAATGGTAACAAACTATTATGCTACCAAAATTCTTCACTGAAAATTCTGTGATCATTTAATCAACCTCAGATCATTTTAAAACCTATATGACTGTGTGACACAGAAGAAGTAGTTTAGTAGAATGTCAAAGCTGCTTTTTTTCCACGCACAATGAAAGTGGATGGGGACTGGAGCTGTTATACTCAAAAACAACCTAAAAAGTGTCATAATTTGACTCTTTTGCAAGCAATACGATTGGATGGCTTTAAAAATCTTGAAATATAGTGCAAAAGTCTAGTGCCTTTCTATTTTTTTTTTTTTTTCTTTTTTGTAGCTTGGCCGCTCCAGTCCCCATCCACTTTAATTGTATGGAAAATAGAAGCTTTCACATTCGGCTAAACATCACTTTTTGTGTTCACAAAGAAAAAAGAAAGTCATTTGGATTTGGAACGTCATGAGATTGAGTAAATTATGTCAGAATCTTACATTTTAGTATATTTAATACATAAACACCACAAGAATGTGTTAGCATAAGTGTCCACTAGATGGCAGTATCAACGCTGAAATGACATCAGGGGTTTGAGATTGTTATTGACATGCCTGATCATAGTGTTGTGACATCTACATTAGCTTTCTGATTGGTTCCTCAGTGCTAAAGCAAGATCCATCGGCATGGCAACAGAGCCATCACACACTGCCAGGGAAATCTGACAGTTTCTAAATGGGCTACTAACTGTTGCCTCCATCTAACTGACCAGTGTGTGGGAATGAAAGGTAGGCTGTCTCACGCGTAGTACTCCTGAGAGCGAACACACACACACACACGCAGTGTTCGGAGAGCTCTTCAAAGGGGTCGAGTCTTCAGAGGAGAGGCTTGTTCATCTCATTTGTCATTTAGTCAATACAGCACACTCTCTGATCAATGCCGAGACTGGCGCCTCACAATCAGAGTCGATACGTGACCTTACTCTCTCTTTCCATCGCTCCGTCTTTTCCTTTCAAAGCACTTCTCGCTTCAGTTTCAAGGATACTGTGAAGAATGTAGAGATATAAGCGAGGACAAAGTGCTGGAGCGCAGAAAGTCTGTTAAATGTGACCTTGAGTGTGTGTTGACGGGTTTTCTGTTAGTCTACACCTGTTTGACTAGTTGTTTAGTAGCAGAAGTTTAATGCTTCCTCCCTTACAAGAATGTTTGATGTTGATCATTAGCAAACAGCACTAATAACTGACTCAAATGTTGGTGCAGACTGGTCTAATTGGCTTTTGATAGTTTGTGTTTTTATCTCTGCATACTAATTAAGGCTATGCTAGAGCTATATTATTTATACGGTTATATTTTTTTTAATTAGCTTTTGAGTATTTCAGTTTTTATTTGAGTTTTAGTTATTTTGTGATGCAATTTTGTCAATTTCCTCATAATAATAAATTCATTCTATTTAACATTTAATTTTTTTTTCAGTTTTATTCATTTTAGTTCAAGATTTATTTTATGTTAGTTACATGCCAAGGCAACATTTCAAATTTTAATTTACGTTTTCTATTTTATTTTATTTATTTTTTTAATTTTTATTTGTTAATTTAACTTTTTTTTTTTTCCTTTAAAGTTTTAGTTATAATAACTGGACTGTTGGACTGTGAAGACTGAAGATGAGTAGAGAAGCTGATAAAATGAAAGAGTTCAGTGATGAAATTCAAAGAGTTTTAAAGATCAATTTATTGAATAAAACTTAAAATTCACAACATGGACTTGCTGTCGGTTTTCAAGATGCGATTAAAAAACTAATAATAAATGAACATGTAATGCAAGAAGTTCCAAGCAACAAGTAATTGGTATGTTCACACTAAAAATAAAAATGCTGCATGACGCAATCACGACCAATCAGAGCATATTTGATAGTAAATATGGTTATTGTTATGTGAAGCAGGATCCCAACTAACAGGGAACGTTAATACAGGTTTCACTAAAGTTATATAAAGGTTAAGTAAACATCCTCATGACTTTAATAATATTTGCTAAATGTTCTCATAACGTTGTGAGAAAATATTCTTAGAACAACATTCTTGGGACATTATAATGTTAATATTTGATGGAATGTTGGAAAAAAATTGTGCATTGAAAAAAAAATCTTGAAGCATCCTTTTTGAAATTAGAATGACAACTAACTGTTTAATTTTCAAAGCATAATATTTTGTTATTATATCCTTGGATTGTAACCTTTCCATCTGGTGGTCATCAATGCTCATTTAAATAAAGCTAAGCAAAAAGGTGTTGTATGTAACTTTTTCACTCTACTAAAGCATGAAAATACCATAATATGTTTGCATATATTGAGGAAACATGCTAAGTTCACATACTTGTTTCTCTGAAAAACACTTCTACAGCCAGTTTTTTTACTTTGAAATGTGCGTTTCCAGGCTGGAATGTTTATTGTTTGGAATGTTTGGAATATTTGGAATATTGTTTAATGTTGGAATGTTTATTGCAGAAATGACGATCTACGAAATGTTTAATTCGACTGCAGTACCTATTTCCACCACTAGTTGTCATTCTTACATACTGCACCTTTAAACTTAAATACATTCCTTTAAAAGCAATCTTGTTATTTTTTAATTAAATCCCTAATCCAGCACAAGAGCAGAAAAACAGACAAGGTTTTCAAGGTTAAAATCTCCTAAATTAGCCTCTGAAGTGTTGCAGACGTTGGGTTGACGTTTCTCCTGCCGAAAGCTCTTTCTGTCAGTGTCTCTGGATGTTCATCATGCCAAATCTGCTCACTAGCTCCAGGGTCTTTATCTCAGGGGCATTTGGTGTAATCTCTGAGTTCTGGCGAAACACACACACACACACACACACGTACAGTCAGGCAGAGATGTTTGTCTCAGCCGACAGCTGTCAGCTCTGATAGTGCTCTGGTAATAAAACACTCTGCCAAACAGCCTATTAGCAACGGCTCGTCTGGAAGGAGTGGACACACACACACACACACACACACACACACTCACACACACATGCAGATACGCTCAGATAGGCAGAATGAGGTCAGACATAAGGGTGCTCTAAAACAGAGGAGACAGGCCTGGACCTCCTGCTTGGTCTCCCAATCGCCCTGGATTACACACACACACACACACACACACACACACACACACACACACACACACACACACACAGTCATTGTTTGGACAAATGATTCCTATCGCAAACTACCATATAAAAATAAACTTTTTTACTATAGAAAATGAAGATTATAATTTGATTGTCCAGTGTCCTGCAGAGTTCAGCTTCAACACCTGAACCCACTAATCAAGGTGTTTCTAGAAACTTCCAGACAGGTGTGTAGAGGCAAGCAGGTTTTAAACTCTCCCGGACAGTGGTTTGGAGACACTGATGGAGACTAAAGTGGTGTGTGTTTATGTAATACCTGCGCTGTCCTCATGGAGGCAGTGTTTCTCTAGCCCTGTTCTCTTGTTTACAGTATAATCTGCACAGGCAGTCAGCATGAAATCAAAATCAACCCTGTTTATTTTGTTAATGCACATTCCTGGTCTTATTGTGAGTGATTCATCAACGATGTTTTTTCAAATAAATATAACGACTTGATCTTCCCGTGACGAGTTTCCTTTTGTGCTGATGTCACTTAGGGGTGTGTGGGCTATTGGATAATTTGTTAATACCTAAACTTGCATTCAGTTCTACTTGTAGAGGTCAATTACAATAACATCGCAAAAAACTTCAAATATAAATATTTTTATTAATTACTTATCCAAAGTTATATTTCAACCTGCACTACAAACCAGTATATAACCGTCAGTTATTGTATTTTCTACATAATTAAGTTGAATTCTGATTTACTGGTTAGTTCGTGGGTTTTTCAACAGGTCTGAACTTGACGGTCTCCATGGCTGCCGTCACAACAGTGTGTGCGAAATATGCAGAAGAAATAGTTTTTGTTGGCAAAGAGAGAGAGTTTGGGATTGCGAGAGGCTTTACCAGGAAACAATGTAATTTAATCTAACATCATCTAATATGGGAATTTTTGACAGTGTATTAGCTCATGATGTACACAGGGAAATAATTAGAGATGTGTTAACCAATGCTGTGACTCGCTGTAAAACCTCTGAGAAAATAAATCAATTGATAATTATATAGACAAGGGGTTAAAGGAACAGAAAAATTACAGTTCTGTTACAATTCCCTAATGTTATTTCACAGCTGTATGTATTTCTTCTGTTGTTTTTATAATCCACTTCATGTTTTACCTCATAACAACCTTTAACTGTGGTAAAGTCACTGTAAAGCAGTGGTTAAAAACTAAAATACCATAAATCGTCCTTCTAAGTATGTGCGCAGTGTTGTTGGTTTCTTGTGTGGCAGTTCAGTGTCAGTTCTGTTTCAGTGCTAATAGAGAGGTTAGCGCCCTAAGCCTTTTCTAAAATGATTTAGCTCTAATATCTCTTTCTCAGTTTAGCATTCATGTTCTGTCGGGGCAGATGTAGGTCACACTGCCAGATTTAACAGCTCTCTGTAGACAAGTGTGTGGCTGTCTGTGGCTAGAAGCTCTCTGCTTTACTTCTGTTTGTCTGTGCTGTGGATACAAACACAACTAGCCTGACTGTCACTGCCAAATGTACAGGGAATAATATCTTAAATGAAGAACCTCTTGACAGTTACTTTTTATTTAGGGCAATGTGGTTCATATTTTCATTACCTCACTTTTGTCTTTTCATCACCTAGCATTTATATCATTCTCTCAAAATGTTTGCTAAGCTAGGCCTCCAGAGAGAGAGAGAGAGAGAGAGAGAGAGAGAGAGAGAGAGAGAGAGAGAGAGAGAGAGAGAGAATATTAATGTAAATACAAATACATGGATAGGCTACATTAATGTCATGTAATTCCCTAAATGAAACTGATCAACTTCTGTACACTTTGTGGTACAAAATTGTTGATTGTAAACTATTGTCAGCTATTAGTGTTAGCATTAGCTTTCATGGTTTGAAATACTAAACTGAGCTCTTTCACGTCTTTTTGCGCTTAAAAGGACAATTTCACACAAAAATTTTGTCAACATGCCCGTCTTGGCGAGTATCCTAGTAAACATAGTCGGTTATGGCTTATGTGAATGTAAACAGTCGAGAAAGAAAACGCATGTGTAACAGTATCAGTATATTAGATCCATGCATTCACTCTTAAAGTGCCAGATTATTGTGATAAAAGCTAAGAATTAGCTATTATCCTAGTAATATCATTGATATTATCCTAGTAATATCATTTTGTGTTTATCCATCTTTAGCTTACGTTGTGGCAAGGTTCCCTCAAACTTATAAACAAACAGTCTTCCAGTAACGTTAATAGGATATTCGTTCAAAAGTAACATTCCCATAATGTTCTAAAATTCTAAAATGTAACGTTTCCTTCATGATTGTATAGGCTAACCAAGATCAGTGTTTTTAAAACATTTGACGTTTTGAACGTTGAGAGAACATTCAGAAATGTTCTTAGAACATAGTTTTGTTAGCTTGGTAATATCAGAATTACTGTATTATTTCAATGCCCATAAACCGTTCAAGCCTGCTGTGTTCAATATTTAGTGTTGAGCATTATGTTTTACGTGGATACAATATTCTTGCAAATCAAAGATAGCGCAAGGTCAGAGTTAAGGGCAGTATAACCTAATGTGCCTGATCTGAGCTCTCACCAGATTTCATATTCAGCACGAGGAGAATGAGATTCACTCATGTGGAAACAGCAGCGGCAGAGAATTGTCCTGAATCAAGGGCTTATATCGAGTGTGTTTGACTGAGATTGGCTGTATAATGAATCTCTGAACTTATTTGAGCTCCATCTCATTTTCGAGATGGTTCAGTGGTGTGTGACTGCGTTAACATATGGGTGTGTGTGTGTGTGCGCTTGAAGAGAAACAACATGACAAGCCCTGCAAAATGCTAATGCTGATCTGTCAGTGTACTGTTGACAGATCCAAACCAGCCCCAAACACCCCCCCCCCCCTCCATCCCAAACGTCAACTTCAACCCCCTCCTCTGCCCGGGCCGCGTTCCTCACCCCACTCCTTCCCCTTTCTCCCGAGAGATCCGAGTCTTATTAGTGCCGAGAGGGAAGGGAGGAAGAGAGAGTGAGAGAGAGGGAAGCACTTTGTCCTCGTACGCCCTCTGAGACGAGACGACCCTCCCACCATCAGTCTAACATGTTCACCCCGCTCACCATTAAGAGCTTTCTGTGGATCAGTCGACTCAACCTTTACCCTCATCATGCCAACTCTGATAATACAAAGAAAAATCACCATCATTTAATAGGAGTAAACAGTAATTTACTGCAATAAAATAGTGGATTCTATGGAAGCGTGTTTCCACCACTGAAGAGACCTTTTCTCTTACAATTCTGCAGCCCTCTAAAATGTGAGTAAATCACCTGAATATGCGACCTAATTTCACGCTGGACAACTAAAAAAATGTCTTTAATTAGCCAATGGCTAGGCAATTGTACTATTGCACATGTTTTTTTAAGCCATGCCAATTTAAACTTTCAAGCGCAAGAAGATGCTAAAATAACTCGCACATCCGCGCCCAGAAAGCTGCGTCTGACAGCGCACAAATACTGAATCGAGCTCTCTTTCACGTCGTCTTGCGCTTAAACGGACAATTTCACACACAATTTTTGTCAACATGCACGTCTTGGCGAGTATCCTAGTAAACATAGTCGGTTATTTATGGCTTATGTGAATGTAAACAGTCGAGAAAGAAAACGCATGTGTAACAGTATCAGTATATTAGATCCATGCATTCACTCTTAAAGTGACAGCAGCCTAATAGTCCTGCTGCTGTTGTTTGTTTTTAAAGATTAAGAAATTAAAAGATTAATAAGGATTCATCATTCAAGACTATGCAGTGTTATTTTGATTATTCAACATTTGTACCTATTCTACCTAATCTGTATCTTACAAGTGTTCGATTTTCCTGAAAAACCTGAAAAGCACTGTTTATTTAATTTGTAAATTTGTTCTATTGTCTTTATTTGTGCTTTTGTTTGTAGTTTTATTTTTTCTTATTTCAGTACAGGGTGTTTACTTGTCTTTAATAGTGTTTGTAATTTATATTTTATGTTATATTTATGTTTATGCATTGTTCTTGCATTCCATGTAAAAAGTCTGGCGAGTAAAATAAAGAATGTCCTAGCCAATGGGAACTCGAGCTTCAGTGTGTCTGGTGAGGGTTGTTCTGACATTTTTTTCTTGCAATTGCAACTTTATTTCTCAGAATTGCGTGTTTATATTTCACGATTCTGACTTGATAGCTAGCAATTGTGAGTTTATTTTTTGCAATTGCAAGAAAAAAGTCCGAATAGTGAGATAAGTGGTCTGTCAACCTCCGTGTCTAAGAATGTCTGACTCTCAGGAGCTTCAGGAAGAAGTGTAGGATAGCACTTGTCACTGAGAACTCTGCAGCGATCCAGACGCTCCGCATCTCATGCGTTCAGACATCCCGTCTTCCTTCCTTCCTTTAATCTGTTGAGAAAACCCCAGCTGTCAGAGCCGTACTGTGAGTGACTGTTACAGACAGGCGTTCTGCGCTCAGGTCTTCTCCAGGTCTTCACATTTCCACACAAAGATCTGAGAATTCTGCACAACACCTACCACCACAAACAGTTTGACTCAAGAGGCACACCAGACTTTTTAAATTATTTTGGAATTATTTATAATTTCAAATATGACAAAAAATGTCATGCTCCAGAGCTTCTGCTCTGAAAAAAAAGCATAATCAATTCAAAATGTTAATATGTCTACTAAATTTGAGAAACTTTTCTCCTGACTTTTACTATCTGTGATGTTTGGATCCCCCTTGGGTTAACATGTTGTCACTTGCGTTGCATTCTCAGCGTGGCCAGAAGGGGTGCTGTGGTGCGTGAATTGTTGTTCTGTCAGTTTTCTCTTTTTTTAGGTCCTGTTACACTCACTGCGAAGTTCTTATGTTCTTTGCTTTAGGGGTATAAAAGTTTGAAATACCTTTGCAGCGCTATACTGTTAGCGAATATTCATCTAAACGCCTACGGTCGCCTAAATATGTGCTGTGTGCTTTCCTACATGTTTTTAAACGCAAAAAGAAGTCCATGTGGTCGGTGTTTTGCTCTTTGTATTAAACTATGCTGAACATACATGATGCTGTTTTGTTCATAATTGCTCATGCAATATACAATATTATATTTGATTTACAAACGTTAGTTTAAACGTTATGCACTTTTTTTTGTTTTTTACAGACGGTCGTTATTTTATTGCTTTGAATAAACAATTTAATGCGGTGCATTTTGCTCATTGCACCCTATTTTAGCCTCAGGAAGCTTTTTCCCCTAACTGAAATTGTCTTTTAAATTCAATTATAATTTGAATATTAGTAATATTTAAAGTTTTTCAGCCATTTTGCCTTTTTTACCAACCAGAAAGTTCAACTTTTGATTCAAACTCCAAAAAAGAACTCCATACGAGTTTTGTTTTGGCTTGAGTTGGTTTGAAATTACGTCATACAGGTTCGTTTCTTTGATTTAGCTTGAAGCATATATGGGCCTTTGGGGTATTGTAAAGTGACCCAGCAACAGTTTTAAGAGAATCTTGCTGAGCAAGAAAACTTGCATGACTTCTCGCTGAAGAAGAAGTGAACATAGTCTGTGCTTGCGCTGTTACCTCAGTGCTAAAGCCTGAGAAGAGCACTGATCTGATTGCATGTCAAAACACGGCTAAAGCTCCATACGCGACTCATGGGCTTTAGTGCACCGCTACTCACCTCTCCTGATCATCTAAAGCACATTCCCTATGCACCTCTCTTCTGCTTTTCATATCTTCTGCCTCTTTTTACAAGGGGATAGATGCATAAAAAAAGAAAAACCGTGAAGAAGAGAAAAAGAGAGCAGGGAGTAGATATACCAATGACATTTGAAGTGAGAGGGAGAAGGGTGTAAAGAAGGAGAGCAGAGAGGCAGTGTTGAGGATGGGGCCTCGGCTTCTCTCTAATCTCGTATTGATCTCCAGTCAGGGAATGAATTGTGCCTCACTCCTGCTAGGCCTCAGAAGTCTCAGCTATTGATCTGGGC
Source organism: Gila orcuttii (assembly GCA_026230005.1). Lineage (NCBI taxonomy): Eukaryota > Metazoa > Chordata > Actinopteri > Cypriniformes > Leuciscidae > Gila > Gila orcuttii. The sequence goes on from JAPDVR010000023.1 coordinate 34,144,022, forward strand.
TGTCAGAGAGCTCTGGAGGAACTCTACAATGCAGAGCTGTCCCTCAGCACGTCCATGAGCACTGAGAGCGCAACAGACGCTCTCTACCGTATTTGTATTTGAATTATTGCTTGGAAACTGCTTATGAACATCATGTGTTTATGCAATTTAAGTAGACTGTTAATCGTGCATGCAACATAACTGCTTTATTACAAACAAACCACCTTCTAACTAAAGGATTCATGATATTCTTTCAATCTTTTTTTCATATTCCATATTCAGCAAAGAAGTGATAAATTATAAGACATTAATAATGTCACAAAAGATTTCTATTTCAAAGAAATGCTTTCTATTCATCAAAGAATCCTGGAAAAAATACGCACGACGGTTTCCACAGAAATCTGAAGCAGCACAACTGTTTTCAACACTGATAATAATCAGAAATGTTTCTTGAGCATCAAATCATCATATTAGAATGATTTTTGTAGGATCATGGTGACACTGAAGACTGGAGTAATGATGCTGAAAATTCAGCTTTAATCACAGGAATAAATTACACTTTACAAAATATTACAATAGAAAACCATTATTTTGAATTGTAATAATATTTAACTGTTTTCACTGTTTTTGCTGTATTAGGAGGTATATCCCATACATTTATAGGCTACTCTATATTTAAACTGCATATAAAAAAATTTGCTTAGGAGAAAATGTGTTTACATATTGTTAATGTACATTTTATTTTTTGATATTCAATTTCAACTGAAGATTTTGGTCGCTAAGAAATCTAAAATCTGTCTTTATATAAACTTTTACACCGATGAAAATTTAAAATTAAAATTTTAAAATTTAAAATTAATTTGACTAATATAACAGAAATAATATTTGACTAAAATAACATACAGTACACTATATTGCCAAAAGTATTGGGACACCCCTCCAAATCATTGAATTCAGGGGTTCCAATCACTTCCATGGCCACAGTTGTATAAAATCAAGCACTAGGCATGCAGACGCTTCTACAAACATCTGTGAAAGAATGGGTCGCTTGAATGATCATTCTCTGTAAACCCTAGAGGTGGTTGTGTGTGAAAATCCAGTAGATCAGCAGTTTCTTAAATACTCATACCAGCCCGTCTGGCACCAATAACAATGCCACGTTTATAGTCACTTAAATCACCTTTCTTCCTCATTCTGATGCTCAGTTTGAACTTCAGCAGATCGTCTTGGCCATGTCTACATGCCTAAATGAGTTTCTGCCATGTGATTATATTCGATTAATTAATATTAGTTATTTATTTACTTACTTTTATGCATTGATATTGACACACTGATGTAGTAAGTGATGTAGTTATGAAATCAGAAGACCTGGACTGGAACTTGCTAGTATCAAAAAGGATTCAAAAGCACCATTAAAGTAGTCGGCTCATGATAGTATGAACCACTTATGGTGCTTTTGCATCCTTACTTCAGTCTCCATTCATTGAAATCTAATGAAAAAGAGCAGCCAACACATTCTTCAAAATATTTCCTTTTGTGTTTCAAGAAAGGCATACGAATTTGGTAAATGATGGTGAACTATCCCTTTAATCGTAGGTGTAAACAGGGTCTTTGAGAGTTGACAAGGCAAAAAAGACCTTAATTCTTCTCAGCATTGTGGTAAACCGTAACAATGACAGTTTTAAAGTGTTCATTAAAGCTTAATCACTTCACCCCTACGCTTTCTATGAATGCATCTTTCCGCAAACTCAGCCGTGGCGCTCTTTGATAAGAGCCGAGCGTTCCGACACACCCTCCATCTGATTCATTAGAGCAGATTCTGCAGTAATTATCAGCTCACCCACGCTCATTAAATCAAGCGTATTATGAAGCTCAGCACATCAGCATATCCCACACGTGAAGCTCTTATCCTCGCGCCGTACACACGCAGCTGTTGCTCCGCTATTGTTCCGTGCACGGTGACTTAATTACTCACACACACACCCACACACACTCACACGCATTCACACACTCACAGAACAAACACTCGCGGTACATGTCGCAATCAGGGAGTAAAAGCGCTTGCGTGTTGTTGTGTCTTCGGACCCCTGGGGGGAGGGGGGGGGGGTCATTTTTAAATGAACTCATTTAGAGTCAAACCCGCAGTGGAAATTATGAACAATACTATCTCATAACGCAGTGTTGTGTGTGTCCACCTATCTCGGTTTCCTCTTCGAGATTATATAGTGAATGTTTCTCATACGCCTCCAGGAAGTGTTGGAACTGTATGTTGTTTAATTCTCTATGTATATCAGTGTCCGTCTGAGAGCGCCAGCGTGTTTCTGGCCTCGGACACTTGTCGACTGTGTGATGCAACTGTGACCAACACTGGTGCAACAGTCCCTCTGTGTTTTCATGGTGTATTTACTGTACACAATCATAGCGTTATGCGGTTGGTGACAGGTAATGCACGAGAGGTTGTGGATAACAGGGATTTTACAGTAGTAAAAACACTAACGCAGGGTTGCCAGGTGTTTGGGACAACAATACCCCAATGACCAAAGCAACTGCTCATTGTTGAGGCGCTAAAATAGGCCCACTTTATAAAATAAATGAGTATTTTAATATAGTATTTTATTCTAGTATAGTATTTTATTTAGTTATTGTTGCATAATTTGAAGAAATTACAATATTTATTAAACTGGATTCATAATATTTATAGTATTGATTGTTGAGGAGACACGATCCTGAATGTTGTGATTTCAATGGTTTCAGTATTTAAAAAAAAACAAAAACTTTTTTTATATTTTTTTATATATTATTTTAGTAGAACACATGCAAAAGAACAGAACAGAACAGAACAGAACAGAAGTCCCTCCAAAACTTAATTTACCTGAAAAAAAAATTTTGGCCAAATATTTTAAGTCGAAATTTCGGTGCATCACTAGCAGAGATAGAGCCACAACTGAGGGACAGTCATTATTTTTAATAATAATAAAACATTTTTTTTACACAATAAATATTAAAATGGCTAATTTCACTCCTTTTATATCTTTAGTTATTTTTATGATGTATTTTCATATTTCATTCAAAGTTTGGTTCTGACACAACGGTACAACTTTATTTTTTTTTTCTTTTTTTTTTTTCTTATAGCAACATGAATAATAATAGTAATATTAATAATAATCAATAATGAATTAATATAAACAATGGTTACGCCAAATAATATTGTGTGTGTGTGTGTGTGTGTGTTGTTATTCTACAGCTTTGTTATTTGACTGTCCTATGACTATTTTTAGAGCCAGAAGTATAAGCCTCGGCTTCAGCCTATTCCTTTTTTTTTGGGGTTATTTCATTGTAAATTTACCAAAAAAATCAAAATTAATCAATCAAAATCAATCAAAATTTTTATGTCGTCACTCATTTGAATGTATTTGCCTTTGTACACTGACTTGTTTTGTGGAGACGTTAATGTGACATTGACTTCTACCTGCCGTCTCCAGCTGACGTGTGTTTCTGCTTCCAAGCTCTTTGATGTACAGTAGGCCAGAGCTCCTCTTGTGTTCCTGTGGAGTTTTGTGCCAAATAACCTCACAGTGACCAACGGGCCCTTGACCCGAGCACTGATCTCACTGTGACCCTGCTGAGGGACGGTCCTGAGCGGTGTCAGTCTCCACATCTGCTCAAGAACACGCTGGTAGAGCAGCAAGCCTCGTCCTTGCCTCATATTTCTATATGCATATGCTGAAGAATCTGCCAGCTGGCAGGATCTCTGTTGAACTTCTGGTGGTTCATTGGTTAATGAACTTTAAATGACTTGAATTTGCATTGCCCACATCAACTCAATGTCTTTTTTTTCTCAATGGAATTGTTGCATATTATATGCTAACATGCTAAAAATGTGCTCTCTGTATTTTTAACAACATACAAATGTTCCAGCAGTCGCTTTAACGAGCTTCCCTTAGTTCTTTACCAAAGCATGAACCTGGTTTAGCTTGTGCTGTTGTATGCCTGCCGAACATGGCTGTCGTTACTTTTTGAACCCTGGAGTATGTCTCACGCACGGTTTTACTCGGCTTTGTCACGACACACGCCAGATTGTTTGGATCTCATAGAAGCCAGGAGCTCTGCAGTGTTTTGCACTTGTCACCTGAACTTTAATTAGTTTGGTCTGTTTGCGTTTCAGAAGGGACCGAAGACTGCTGTGCGGTCCCTCGTTGTTTTGATTCAGAGCCGAGTGCTAGTTTGTGTGTTTGTGTGTGTGTGTGTGTGTGTGTGTGTTCACTTTTACCTTGCCATTGATTTGAATTTCAAAGTCCTTATGCGCTCGTTGGCACTTTCTGGCTTGTTGGCGGCTTGGAAGCGACGATAGGCGTGACAGGTGGAAAGTGCATGTGTGTGTGTGTGTGTGTGTGTGTGAGTGAGTGAGAGAAAGATGCAAACTCATTGCCGTATGCTGAGTGCATCTTAAATCACATCACATTGACACTAAATTCAGGCAGGTGGAAGTGTTGTATATTTACCGCCATGTTCACATTCCCAGTTTGCTCAGGCAGAAAGAGACAAATTAAATATGTGTCTGTCTTCTTCCTTTTCTCTTCATGAACCTCTCCAACTCTTATACCCTAAACTAGATTGTATATCTCTCTGACTAGATTTGGGCATAACTGTCTACTTTTAGTCCTGTGGGCCTTTACAAAACATACTCCCTTCAAAATGATTATACGTTCACTAGTTTATTTGATAAATCTGTCAATTTTTTAACTTTAGCATCTGAAATGCCATTTTTTTCTGATCCAACAAATGTTATTTTCACCACATTTCAAATGATATATTGTGTTTAATAACTTAATTAACTTAAGTAAAATATCCTAAAATTTCAATCTTTTTGCACAATTTGAAAAGTTTCAGCTTGACTGAAAAACTTTAAATACTGGTAAAATTGTTTAAGGTAGAGATTCAGTCAGTAATTTTTAGTTAAAATAGATTTTTTTACACAATGCATATTCAAATCGTTTATATTTCACTCATTTAGAGTGAAATAAAATATATACATAAAGGGCATTTGAAAAGAAGGCACGGTAAGAAAAGTTCACACTTTAGATTACGGTTCAATTCTCACTATTAACTAACTACAGTAGTCAACATTTGAAGTGGATCAAAACCTTTCATCAAAGTTTTACATAGATTTTTAAACAATAACCGTTCTTGTCTTAGGAAAACTTTGAAGAACTTTTTTGATTCACTTCAAATGTTGACTACTGTATTAACTATGACTTTTGCCTGAATTGTTTCGCCTCAAAAAAACTAATTACTGCTTATTAATAGTTAGTATGTAGTTTGTTTAGGTATTGGTTAGGATTAAGGGATGTATAATATGGTCATGCATAATAATTAATTAATGTGTGCTTTATAAGTACTAATAATAAACAGCCAATATCCTAGTAATATGCCTGCTAATAAAAAACTAGTTAATAGTGAGAATTGGACCCTAAACTAAAGTGTTACCAAAAGTTTTAAAGTGACCTTCATACAACAAAATGTCTAGGACATAAAAGTGCTGTATTTGAGGAAACACCAATCTGTGTTTTCTGTGCATTTTTCTTCTTGTAGTGCATATGTGTTTAAAACAGTGGTAGGTCCCATTTAAAACATCCCAGCCCGACTGAGGCAATCACTCCCAGTGAATCGCTCGTCGCGTGAATCACTCTCTCACAAAACGCGTGGGATAACGACTGAACCCCGAATGTGCCATTTTATCTCCTCTGTCAACAGGCTCTGAATGGCATCATTATGCTGCTGATTTCAAAAACAAAAGATAAAGATTGAGGCGGCACCATGAACGGCACACACGCACAAACCCATACCTAAATAAAGTGGTTTTGTATTGCTCAGTTGGGGCGCTACATCTCATGCTGTTATACATAATGGCACCTGTTATAAGAGCCATCATCCATAAGCAACCTCATGGGTGGTAACGAAAACTCAGGAGACCGTCCGGATTGCGTATTCTGCTGATAAGATGGGATGGAAACGGAAACGAGCAAACTGTTGTTGCCATCTGAGGGACAGCACATTCTCTACAAGAACCCAGATTTAGACCGAACAAAAATATATCAGTGAATCGACTCAGCAAAGACCAGTTTAGATCGACAGTCTGGTCCAGGCTGGTTTATGCTATTCTGTGCTGGTCTAGTTGTGCTGAACCATCCTACTGTATGTCCTCCCTATTGTTTAGATTATTGATTTGATATGGTTTTCAAGTTGCTACATACTGTTTACATCTGATTATCCTCAGTTCTAAACATGTCTGGTTCAGCTAGCCAAGAAGTCTGGGTGGGACACTAGGCACTAGCACATCCATAAATCAACATCTAGTACCAGAGAAATATACCATATGGTGTTTTTTCAGAAGGGAATGTCTATATTAGTGCATTGGCTGTATTTTATTTCATTAGAACTGTAACATCCGACCTCCTCTCTCAGTGTTGTTAAATCGTATTTTGTTTACTTAGTTCTGGTAATCAACATGGAAGAATTGTAATGACTCTGCTTCTCAAGATTCAAAATTATGTTGTCTGCTATGATTTTAGGTTACGAAAATGAAGTAATGCTCTGTTTTGAAGCCTTTTAAAATCTAATCTCACAAAATAACCTTATGCGAGAAGTATGTCCCAGTGGATTTGGAATATATGTTTGAGGATGTAATTGAGTATATGAACAGAAGGGGTCACTGTGGTACTTCAGTTGAGTTGTCTTTGCTTTTTTTAATACTTCCCTGTGATCAAACACTCCCCAAACACAAACTGACTACCACTCAAACTCAGCATCTGTGTATGTTCTTTCATATTGCAAAGGTTCATTTGTGTTTAAGATAAAACAATTTGCGTGTTTGTGTGTGTACACACATGTGTTCATAAGCAAAAACAATTTTTACTTTCAACTAAACATTTTTCATTGCTAACATGTGCACGCTTTCTACTTGTTTAATGGTAGCTTACATCTGGATCCAATGCACATAATCACCTTATGCAGAAGACTACAGACTTCACCAAACCTCTAACACACACCACACATTCCTTTTCAGAGGACATAATCCTCGATACTCGCACACTGAGGCCCCTTTGATCTATCTTTAATCATCCACGGACTCCCCCTACGGATAAATGTGATGGACAGACATGCATTATTTTTTAGAAGATGATATTTTCTAGGGCATGACTCTGATTCTCCAGCCATTAAGAAAGCATACATGTTTCCAACTAGGCTTTGAACTCCTATGCCGAGCAGCCCATCCTCTTGGCCGAGTATCTCCTACAGAGAACAGAAGTGCATTGAGGAGCTTAAGTTCACCTCTGAAAGTTCAGAGTTGACTATTGGATATAGTACTTGCACTTTGTGTTCAATGATAGCCTACGGTCAGACCACTTTTCCTTCTGTTGAGCCTCAAGCGAAAGGCCTTGCGGAATATCACATCCCCATAGTCTGCACCTTTGTGGATGGTTTGGGGATAAAGACAGAGAAAGGACGTGGAAAAGAAAGGGAGGGAGAGACAGTGAGACAATGTGAGTCTTTCAATCCCATCACCTAATTCTCATTTAACAAATCATTCGGCAGATGCATGATCCATGAAATGGCTACAAACCAAAGGGATTTTCTCTCGTCTCTCATTCTCTTTTTTTCTATTTTGCTAAATCTCTCCTTTTTAGTAGCCTTCGGAGTACAAGCTGTTTTCTGATTCATTTTCATTCGTTTTGTAATCCCTTTTCTGAAACATCACACGCTAAGGGTTCAGAATCCATACTGATGTCATTAATCCCTGCAGGATTCTGGCATGCGTGCGTTTGTCTTGAAGAAGCGCTGGCCTCGACGGACAGAAAACTCCAAGGTAGCCATTGTCTGTTTTTGGTTAATTGATCGACCAGTCTCAGCGGATCGTCCTTCTGCAGCTTTGGAGAGGACCCCTCGCTTTTATTGACTCTCTGTTGGGTTGCTGAGGAAATACAACTCACTTTTATCAGGCCTCCAGATGGTTTTCCCGTTAACTGATATCCTACTACATCTATCCCGTTGTCAAAGTGACTCGGTCTGAATGCATTCAGGTGTCGTCTTCTCTACATCCTCACACAACTTTCCAGAGTCTGAGAGATTCTTTCCAAAGTCTTTAGCTACTTTAGCCTAATCTTTGATTCATGTTGTCTTCAAGTTACTGAATTGCGGCCTGTGAAGTTTGGATATGGATCAAAGGCTTTCCGGCCTAGTCGTGGATAGCTCAGGGTTTTTAATGCCTTACCCATCTCAGTTCAGCTTCCTCCGTCATTATCTCTCCTCCCCCTACTCTCACTCCATATGTGAATCCAACATTGTATCTCCTGACTTTTGATGCCTCTTTCAGGGATTGCATCTTACTGTAGCGCCAGCAGGAGCTGAGTCGAGCTAATCGTGCACTAAGCATCAGCTCATCATTGATGTAGTCCCAGGAAAACTTTCTGGATTGGCAAGCTAAGACTTTGAACGGGAGAGGAAGGATTTCTATGTGGTTAAATCTTTGCAATTCTAAGGCAACGACACAGCTCAACTTGATTCTGCAGCTCGGCACGATGAGTCAACTGAGAGATGCGGAACTGCTAAATCCACTTTTCCTAAAAATAACCTAGGGTTGACGTCAAACATATTGATAACAAGTTCTTTGGCTGGCTTAACTGGCTTTCAGTAGGAAGACATAATTTGTCCAAATGTATGATGGCTAAGAGAAAGGTGTGAAGTCATTAAACTCAACATCTCTTTTTAATGGTCTTTTATAGTGGCAAATGAGAACATAGTCTAAACTGATCTATGACCTAAAGGCCTCCGGAGTCAGGCTTCTGTGAGGCAATGCATGCAACGTAATGCAATAAACTTACCTCGATCTGCCCTGTTCCTCTCAAGAAAACTCTTCTATGGACCGTCTATCCACAGTCCATAACCTTCCACTCTTGATTTCCAGCGCAGTGCCCTGACATCCTGCGACGCTCGGTTTTACGATAGTTTAGGGTGATGAGGTCACTTAAATGCCTCATCCTCTAGTTGCATGTCATTGAATTTATGACAGTGCTCCCTCTGCGTATACGCAAGGGCCGGATAATTTCTTTATTAGCATGATTTCATATGTTTGTGCTGTGCAAGCTCTGAAACAGTTGAAAAATTTAGAATTCACAGGCCTAATTCGTCTCGCTCCACGAGAGGCGGTTTTATATATAGAGAGGTGGATATTAGCTCTGTCTGGAACAGTCTTTCTGATGGCTGTGCAAGTGAAGTGGTGCATTTTCAGGGGCAGATTGCTCACATTGGAGAGCTCATAAAGATGATCCAAATGCATCTCCATCGATTCCTGCCAAAGTGGCTCTCACGGACTTGGCAGCGCTGTGAATGTTATTTGGTTCAAATAAATGGTACAGATTGTATGGTCATTCATAGCTTTTGTAGTGTCAACTCCCACTATGATATTGTGGACCATTTTGTGGAATAGATGGGCAGGTATGGAATCGGTAATTCTTCATCTTTGTTTGCTTTCTGTGTTGTGTCTGACACCTTGCTGCTTTCCTGCTCTGTCTCCTCTTCTTTTCATCTATATCTCAGTCAAGAGAAGGGAGGCGTGCCCCCCACTGGTGGATAAACAGGACGAGGGCTGGTGGAGGATACTAAGAAGTGTGCGAACTGCAGGGAGCAAAAGGAGGATGCCGCTTGGCTTTTATTGTAAGGGCCACAGCAGGAGTTTAGGGAGTTTCCGCTTGAAGAGTCACAAGAAGCACGATACTCTTACACATACAGTGTGATTTAGAAAGATGGTAGAAGTGTAGGTATAAATAGATCATCTTTTTCTCCTCTACTTAACCCCAGCTGTCTTTTCTTTTGCCTGTTTAGTTACCAATACTGTTTAATTTCAATCCCATTTCTCTCCATACTTCTTGCTGCAAAAACAAGCTCTTGGTTATTGGCCTTGTTTTTAAAAGATTTACATTTGTTTTTGTTCATTTGACTGCCTACTTTATCCAAAGGGACTTCAAGGTATACAGTTCATGCATTCACTAGGAATCTAAACCATGCCCTTGTCCTAAGTGCAACTCTTTACTGTTTGAGCTACAGCTGTGAAAGATGGTTGCAAATTTTTTGCCAATGGTCCAGCTGATCAACCATTCAGTAGGTTTAAATGACCAGTTTGGACCAGATAGAAATCATATCAGAGGCTGGTTTTAGTTGGATTTTCCATCCTTCTTTCTCAACCTGTTGTGCTGTACGTGTGTTCATGGTGTAGTTGTTTGGGGATGAGCTCATGGCTTCTCTGTTAGGTCTGTGCTGAATAGGCTATACTTTACACACCATTTCTCTGGCCACTTACTGATAAGAACCTCATTACGCATCAAATGGGCACAAATTGCCTCAGTCTTGCAATGCTATCTGGATGAATAGATCCCTCCTTTGCTCTGAGCCTGTAATAGAGCTGTGTTTGTGTGTCTGAGCAGGCTTCCTAGCGTGCTTCTATTTATGTTGTGTCTCTTGTTTGTGCTTTTAAGTCTCTGACTTTTGTTGTTGTGTTGTACTTAAAGCACTTACTAAGGTATATATTTGTCTATGGATATACCTCCTTGCAGTAAAATGTAAATACAATCAAACAACCGTAGCCCTAGCCAGATTGCCTGGCTCTGTTTGCATGCTGCTTGGGGAACAGAGATAGAGGGCCTGATAATGTGCTATCAGATGAGTGGAGGAGGGAGAGGAAGAGTTCTGTTCACAATCACCTATCTGGTTCTCTGTTAAGCCAATTAAGCTCATTACCAGTTCAGCCCATTCTGGCACTTTACACACACACTCGCGCAGAGAAACATATGCGGCTATAAAGTTTTCCTAGTGTTTGAACCAAATGTTCAAATAGTGTTTAAACCAGCAGCATCCTATTTGGAACAGTGCATTAGAAAGTCAGACTTTCAACTTATGTTAGTAGGGGTGTAACAGTACATGTATTCATCCCGAGCCATCACAGTACAGACGTCATGGTCCGGTGCATGCAGTTAGACGACGAATACAGTCGGTCACAGGCGATCCACACTCCAATCCTGAAGGGGGCGTGCACAGTAATGCAATGCTGTTTGCTAACCACAACAAAAGGAGAAAGAACAGAAGAAGAACAGCTCATGTGCGAATGACTTGAGTGCTTGAAAACAAGTCCTCAATATAGTGCTAGCGAATTCGAATCGAAATGTGACCCCAAAACTGAGGTAAGTACCAAGTTCTGTGTGTACAATTACACTTCTAAAATCTAGACAATCAAATACCTGCAGAGCTATTGTTCCCATGCCTGCAAACCTAATGTTTGCATCACTAACTTATGACCTCTGATGTCAGAAGTTGGATGTTTAAATTTAGAATATTCCACATTTCTGTGTGTGGAACACAATAAACATAAACAAATGTTGATGCACTGTTTTGTGGCTTGGTACAGTGTTTAGTGTTCACTGAGGACAGACAAAATACACAATGCTGGAAACTTATTATTTTGGACCTGCTAAGGATTCATTGTGTACCAACACTAAACCAGTGCTGCTGAAAAGTATAGAGTTCTTAGTATAAAGCTGAGTTGCAATAGTTGACACGGTTATTAGTTTACTTAATTTTTTTAGCTGAGGTTAAATGAGGACATTTTTAAAGCACAGCTGCCCCATGGCATCTCTGTATTGTTCAGTCTGTGTTAATTAGAATCAGCATCCGCTCGCTCTCTGTGCCCTATTGGGGGTTGCCGAATGTGTTTGCATGCTGTTGCCCCCTGTGGTGAAGGTTATGTATTGGGGACATGCACCTCACGTTCTGGACCCCAGGGCAGGGAATTAGACTGGTAAATAGGTCAACACTGAACACAAAGACACTACGGCAGGTGGAAGTGGCAGTGCTGTGATTCTCATCTGTCTAAACAGTCAGGAATGAGGGAAGGGGGTTCAAATAGTCTGGAATCTCAACTCAATTCCCTTTTACGTCCCATACCTCGTTCTTAATGTTAACGTTCTTAACCGCACACACATGATTGATCACACATGAAAGCAGTTACACACAAGTGCATTCATGAGATACAGGTGCAGAAACACACATAATCAGATGCTGTGTAGCAGATGCATGCACATACACACAGTCTATAAATATTTAGATTAAATCCTTATCACTCCAGTTAATTAGCACAAAAATTACATTCACAATGAGATATGATCAATCAACATTCAGCCGTCTGCAATCACTGTTTACAGTGACCCTCAGTGTTTGCATGAATACTAATGCGTGCACACACAAAGCTGCATGATTAATGAAGGCAGTTTGGGACAAAGACCGGGGTCACACCTCTTCTCTCCTCCCATGGCGGTGCATCCAATAATAAGACCTGTTTTAATAACACCGGCTCTTTTTAATAAAGCTCCATCACCTTGACGACTGATCCGGGCAGGATTCCACGCCGCCCTCGTGTGCCCGGGAAGCACTGACCCCATTGACACGGGAACCCCTCTGTGTATAAAGTAATTCTTTTGATTTAAGGAAAACACACATCCTATTGTTCAGAGGCTCCTCTCCTGTGCATTTTGGGAGTTGAATTTAAGGTTTTGACATCGCCTTTGACCAATAGTGTAATGTACACTGAGAGACCGCATGCTGAGCCGGCAGTCGCATTGGCTGGGTTTGGCAGGATGGCCTTGAAATAACAGTAAGACTTCACAAAGCATACTCTTTCCATACCAGTTTTTTGAAATCACAAGTCTTTTAGGGTTGTTTGGAGTTTATTGTTTTGTTTAGTTGTCTATACTAGGGATGCGCGGTATACCGGTACTGCAAAAATACCGGTATATATTATATTTCAAACGGTACAATATCATAATTTTGTTCAATTCGGTATTTGATGCGCTGCTGTTTCGAAGTTTACCGCTAGGCGACAGTGCGCTACCTAAACTGACGCGGGTCATGCGAAACCAGCAAACAGTGACAACAGAGGAACATGATGGATCAAACGAAGCTCATTCGAATTTCTACACGCCCGAAATTAATAAATAGAGAGAGCAGTATGAGTGAAATAAGGCATTACTTTGCCTACAAAAGTAATGAGACAAGTAAAGAAACAGATCTCAATGCACCACTCTGCAAACGGGGAGGCAACACATCAAATCTGGCTAAGCACTTGACTCGTCAGTTGCTCATCCTGACTTGTTCAAAGAGTTCAGAGATCGACAGGTTAGTCCATCATTCAACTGATTTAATTTAGACTTTTATTGAACACTGAACAGCGCACATACGTAAGAGCTTATCAATTATATATAATACGATAAACACGAAAGCTCAAATCTGCTTGCATGACACGCTAGAACCAATTAAGTTTAGGTCTCATCATTTTTGCATTTTCAAACAAACATATATTAATTGAATTTGAATGAATAAAGAATAAAAATTTGAATAATATTAATTTTAGTATTAGTGATAGTAAAATGAATGGCATATTAGTGCCGCTGTGGCGACCCCTAGAGGAATAAGCCGAGAGAGAGAGAGTAATAGTAGTAATATGAATATTTCTAATATTACAATTAAGCTACATTTGTCAACATTCATTAGGTAACCAGACCTAACAGTATTATAGCATTTATTAATCTATATCAATCAGTAATTAAATGACCTAGAAAATTAAATATACTAATACATGTTTAGCAATGCATTAAACTAATATGAACCCAAACAGTAACCAAACCAAGATGAATAAATGCAATAAATGTTGATAATTCTCAGTTGATGCATGACAGCTATGGTTTACATGTCATTTCATTATTCTATTATTATTATATGTTAATCTATTATTATAGATATCAACCTATTTTAATTGTATAATTTCAGGGGTTTTTTTTCGAAATCAAAATTTAACCTACTGTATGTTCCCTGACTGAATTATTATTATTTTATTTTACATTTTGATACCTTTTCTTAGCACATTTGGTAGTGGAGAGTTTCAAGCAGTGTTTTTTAAGTGTCACTTAAATTTTGAGACTTTTTTTTTTTTTTTTTTTTTTTACCTGTGGTATCGATTTAGTATCGATACCGAGGTATTAGGTTCTGGTATCGTACCGAAGCCAAAATTGTGGTATCGAGCCATCCCTAGTCTATACCATTTTTGGATTTTTTTTAAAGGTTAGTTTTAAGCTGCAGTGTATCATTTCTGCAGCACCAGCCGAAATGGTAATTACGACTTTTTTTGTTTTTTATAATTCTTCTTTTAAAACTTGAACAATGTCTCTTAATAATGACATTCAAGAATGTCTTTAATTGGCCGGACAAACAGAAAATCCTGCCTCAAAATTGCACAATTGTTTAGACTATTTAAACAAACAGAGCAATGTTTTAATCAAAATCAACAGATTGTCTTCTTAGTTATTGTTGTCTCTGCACATTAAAATGGTAAGTTTTTTTTAAAGAAAAAAATTACATTATCTTTTAAGCGGCCATATCATGGACAACAGAATTATATTTGCTTTTATATCAATGCATTTTGAGTATTCAGCTACTTGACCTGCTTTGGTAAACAACAGTGTGAATTGTAATGGTAAGTAGAGATTAGCCAATCATAGCATTTAAGTAATTTGCATAAGCCTTAAAGGTACAGTAACAATTCAACCTGTTTATGTCCTATGGCCTATACCTTACATCCAGAGCTGGACAGTAATGGAGTACATTTACTTGAGTACAGTACTTGAGTACAATTTTGAGGGATCTGTACTTTACTCGACTATCATTTTTGGGGATTACTCATGACTTTACTCAAGTACATTTGAGAGGCAAATATTGTACTCTTTACTCCACTACATTTCTATTCATAACCGTGAGTACCCGTTACTTCTAAAAAAACAAAAAGGAAAAAAAAAATCTCGGAAACCCTCAATTTGTTGTTTCCCTCTCAAACGTGATTGGATTGTGCATGGCCACTGATTGGGACAGCCTATCAGCAAATCACCTTCAGCTCTGAACTGACGCCAAAGTAAACTCCATGGTCAGATTTATGTGGGTTCAAATGTGGGTGCAAAAAAATCCATTAAAACTCTAGCAGAGGTTTGTCAGAGCGTTGCCATTGTGCATTGCCTTGTGGGCAAGTGAGAAATGTTAAATAAAGCAACATGGTAAAAAGATGAAAATGACTTGAATTAACTTTCAATTCCTTTTAGATTATCAAAGGTATTAACATTAACATTTTTCATAACTCCATGTAGGACATTTCTGTACATAAATGTAAGCACGGTTCGCGTACCTACCCCGAAGTGATAAAATAAAATTCTGTATCAAATTTATTGGCAAAGACAAGTAGTTTGTTTAGGCATGGTTTGTAGTGAATTACAAACCTGCACACATATATTCGAACACACATAACTATAGAATCAATTCTTAATGCGCATGTGAACGCCATCAGCGTTAATCACAGGTTCAGTTTAAAGTCGGTTTAGAGAGAACGGTGTCGTCTTAGTGGCCCCTAATTTAATAACAAATGATCATTTCGACGGAAATGAATCAATCAAAACTAACTTTAGCTGGAAAATAACATTATTCAAGAACCGCTATAAAACCAAACCAATCTCTGTTACCTTAAATTGTTTATCTCTGTAAAGCCGCTTTGAAACAATCTACATTGTTAAAAGCGCTATATAAATGAAGATGACTTGACACTCTGGCAGTAGCAATGCAATATTTAGAAAATTTACTCTTGTACTCTTGATACTCAAGTACTTTTAAAAACAAGTACTTCAGTACTTTTACTTAAGTAGACATCTGACTGTAGTACTTTTACTTGTACTTGAGTAAAATTTAGCAAGCGGTATCTGTACTTTTACTCAAGTAACGAAGCTGTGTACTCTGTCCGCCTCTGCTTACATCTTACATTTTCCATCTCCACCTTGCAGTGGCCAGAACAGTTTTTGGTGCAAATAAGGTGTAAAATAAAGTTAATTTAATAACTGCCGTCTGAAGTGTGCAAATGTGTGTTTTTCTGACTGCTGCAGTCCAGCACACCCTTCAGCAGTGTCTCTCGGCATGTTTTAGAGGTACCACAGGCCTGTTTAGCATTCACACAGGCTCTCTGTGGCAGCCGATTGTAAAACTCATTCTCTCTCATGCGCTTTCCTCTGGCCCGTTGAGAGATGGCATGTCTGTCTCTCACATGGATGCCTGCACCTGTCAGATAGGGGATGCTGCAAGTCTCTTCTGAACATAACCAGGGTGCGAATTACAGGGGGGTTTTGGGGGGTCTGACCCCCCTAAAGAAGGCTTGATCCACCCGAAGGACTTCAAAACTAGATGTATAAGTCAGTTACGCATAATATATGGAGCTTTACTTGTAAATATGAAGATGCATTTCTGAAGCTCCAAAGGATTTTAAACTGTAATTTTGGCAGCCCCTGAAATGGGTCATACCGTTAATATTACTTAAGCAAGTAAATGCATTCATTCAAGGACGTGCATTTATTTCTTGGTCAGAGCAAAAACACCCACGTGTCTAAAATGCATGTACAGAGTTCGTTTAAAAGTATTATTGTAAAAAAACAGTATTTGTTAATTTTGTATTTTTTACATGGTTTTAGCTTTGCATTTTTGGGATAGTGCATGAAGACTGCTCTATTATGTTATGCTATATATACATTACAAGTGTTCTGGTAACATCCTACAGATAATTGGAGCTCTTCAATTGGTTGAATAGACCCTGAGACATGAATGATTGAAGGTCTCCTTGAAGTGTGTGAGGTAAGACCTGCACGAATGACAGCCATCCTTCGTTATTTCTTTGTAAAATGACCTTTGTGTCTTTTTTGAGACAAGTACATTGTTGTTTACTGCATACCCTTGTATTGTAAAATAATGCCACATGTACTCCAGGTTTCCCCGAATCCCTGTTTTTAGTTATCTGGGCACCACTAACAAGAAGAGCTTGTTTGATCCATTCTCCCAGTATCCCGTTTCTTTAAGTCTGAAGATCGTGTACTAGTTGTTTGGTTCCTGTCCAAGCTTTTAAGTGCACTTGCCTACATAGAGGAAGATTTTATTGGAATAGTTCACCTAAAAAATGAACATAATTTATGGTAGTTGTACCATAGATGAAGACATACCGCCACTTTGCTTCATATGATTCCGGTATAAAGGAAAAATACACCAATAATGTGACCTAGTCATACAGAGTAACCACCACAAAGAATGGTGTGTGTTGTTTTCTATTATTTGTGTGACAGAAGCCAATTTCAGCACTGCATTCAGGCTGTCAGGCGTCTGTGTTTTGCACATTTACAGGATTTCCTGAGGAGTGTTTCTCCACTTTGAGTTTCAGATAGAGACTCCTTCAGAACGAAGAGATTGATGGAGGTTTTAGACAATCCTGTCAGGAGGACATTGTTGAAACATTGTTTGTGCTATGAAAGATATGTCTGGGGAAACATTTCTGTTCCTTTTCAACAAATGATTCGTGAAAAGAGGCATTTAACCTTCAGAAAATGTTTGTCCGCCTCAGGAGGACTCCGATTCGATATTATATGTGCGCTTTTATTTTACATTCATTTTATATGATGTTCTTTATTTTTGAAACCCTGTTATCAAACTTGAGATGTATACGTCACATCTGTGTTTGAACTTTATTTATACAAATATATACAAAATAACCAAAAAAAAAATCATATTTGATAACAGGGTTGCTGGTTAGTTTGCCTTGTGGTTACTGACTAACCTATATTTCCCATAAAAATAAAATATTTATTTTATTATTTTTCTTACATTTACTTTGCTAACAGGATTGAATATTTAATCTTGACAAATAGCCTACTATTTACTCTCAAATTTGCTTAATATGTGTTTGAAAAAAAAAAAATACATGATGTTGCGCCCTGAGTTTTTTTGTTTTGTTTTTTTCCATTCAATTTTTATTGATCAATCGATTGAATGGTTGATGGGAAATTATGCAGTAACAGCATGCAAAGTGTGGGACACATTTATGATTTTAATTGTTGGATTTAATCAAGAAGGTCAAGACCAGTGCAGTGGGAAACGACATAATCTCTTTTAGTTCATCAAACATATCTAATATTTCTCTCAATAGAGGACATTATTACAAAACAGACACCAATTTCTACCCCATTCATGAAAATTGCCTCAGGTTTTTGTTGTGTAGATATCTGTTAATAGATACAGGTTTTTGTATAGATATCTGTTAATAAATACAGGAAACATGTTTGTTCTGTTATTGGAATTTCAAATAATCATATTATAACTTTCATAATTCTGTTGTACATGTTGAACAGGAGTGAATCATATCAGGATACTATTATATTTGTGGAGGCCTTGAGAAAAATAAGATGCTGTTTTTCAGTGTTTTTCGAGTCGTGTCTCAATATGAGGAACAGGAGAGCGTCTCCGAGGCTTTCTGAGGGGAATCCCAGCATTAGTGAGAGTGTAATTCACTGCTTACTCGACACATGCGTCCTTGAACTCGCGCACACAGTCCTACTGTTTCTTACCCTGCTTTCAGATGTTTTGTGTTTTGTTGTTTACCCAGAAGCGTTGTTGGAAAGGTCAGCGTTTATTGAGTTTTCCAAGAAAAGGCGCGTCTAAAAGCCCACTGAGAAAACCATACGTTTGGCTTGTTCACCGATGGACACAAGAAAAATCTTCACTGTCTTTTTCCCCACATCACGCGCAAAGGTCACGCTGTGCTCAAATAAGATCTTACAGCATTCAGACGGCTGGCGACATTTTAATTGTCATCGGTTAAAAAGAACAGTTGTTAAAAATGATGGACAGCCATAAAGACGTCACTTTACTGCGACAGATCATTTGTTTTTACTTCTCACTCCTTTTAGAAACTCCTATCAGCTTAACTAACTTCATCATCCTAATATGTGGAACATTTTGCATTTTTTTTAAGATAATGAAACTTATTGTAAACGTTTTTTTTTTTTACATAAACATCACTTATTTTTTTTAAAGAGAAATTTTCTCTGTTATCTATGGAAGCTTTCCGCCACTGAATAAAACAATTGAGAAGATAATTGCAACATTGTATCTCACAATTCTGACTTTATTTCTTGCAATTGCAAGTTTATAGCATGCAATTTTGAGAAAAATAGTCAAAATTGTGAGATACGTCGCAATTACCTTTTTTATTTTTTATTCAGTGGCAGAAACAAATTTCCATAGTTATCTCTTTGTGCTGTTTTTTAAGATCATAGCAATGCAGCATACATTTAACTCCATTATTTGTGTCCGTTTATCTAAAGGAGCTATAGGGGGTTGAGTTGTGTGTGTACACTGGTATGTGTGTGTGTTTCTAATGTATGCATGTATCACACGTGTTCCCATTAGGCGTCTAACAGCAGCTCCTGTGGGGCTGTTTTGTCATCGCTAATAGAACTAAAGTAGAAGCCCAGACTCTCTTAACTTTGCTGTAACAACACAGACCGATGACAATGATATGAATCATGCGATACTGTAGCTAGTGTGTGTGTGTGTGTGTGAGAACATGTGAAGAAAAACACCCTTTGGGGCTTTATGTTCCAAGCAAAATAAAAACATACATCAAGCGCCTTATTTCGAGTCACTGGAGAAAATATCTGGCTGCCAAAAAAAACCCGCCAGGTTATAGTTATTGGAATAAATTTTACTCTTGTTATTTCAGATACTTAGATTTTCCCCTAATCATTAAGTGCAGGGAACACGTGCACAGAAAGCCGAGTCTCAGACGATTAGTGCATGAATGCTAAACTGAGCTCTCTTTCACATCATCTTTCGCTTGAGCAGACAAATTCACACAAAATGATGTCAAAAAATAGCGATTATTAGGGCTGGGATGATACACCAATCTCCCGATTCGATACTATCACGATATTTGTGTGCCAGCTGATACGATATGCAATGAGATTTTTTTAAGAATTGCGATTCTACAAGTATTGCGATTCGATTTTTGCAATTTTTTTTTAGCTGTAGACCATTGGGAAAAGTTAAATCATACACTTTACAGACTGCACATGATGTATAAGATGAGTCATATTTACAAAAACAAATAATCACATCTTTCTGACTTTTATTTCAGAAGCATCATACAAAACTACATTTATTTTTGAATAAATTATTCAATAACAAATACATTTTTTTAATAGTCACTTGTCGCCACTTAGTGGTGAAACAATGTAATCAATAAATGCGTTATTTTAAGCGTAACGTTTCTATCAAAAGCTGATTTTGATCGCTATCGTGGACATCAGTGTTCATATTTAAACTTTTATCCAAGTACTTCTATAATAATTGTAACTACTGCATCACAGAAATAATGATATTATGATGTTGAAAAGACTGTTTGTGAAGCGGTTTCATGACGACTCCCTCCGGGTCAGCGCCAACACAGCTTTGAATGTTGCGATATGATTTTGTCAAAGTTTAATAGACAGATGAATTGAAAGATCGCGTGGGTGTTTGAATGGAGATCTCAGTCTTTTAAAGATGAATCGTGCAGCTCTATAGTCTTATCTCTCTCTCAGTATACGAGTATCACGAGTAGGGATGGTGAAAACTAAAAATTTTCTTGACCGACCACCGAGCCTCATTAGTCGGTTGAAACCGGTTAACCGATTAGTTTAAAATATGCCACGCTATTTGAAATAACAGTCATTTCGCAACTCTGTCGCATCTCTCTCTGCCTCCCGCTCACACACACACACACACACACACACACACACACACACTGCCCCGGCGCCGCGCTTCCACTCACGTCACTTTTTTTAAATCCACTACAGCGCGAAACATGAGTCCCGCAAACGCGGCGCCGAGGAGCTTGTATGTAATCGGAGGACAAATGCCTTAGTTTTGAAATGGTTTGGGTACAAGGTGATCGCGTTGAAAATAAAGGCGTTAGTCTAGCGTTAGAAGCTCATTTGAAACATTGTCGCGGCTCATTTAAGAAAATAACGCCAAACGCTGTGACTCGCGCCAAATGTTTTTATTGGTTTATTAAGTACAAACAGGCGAGTTATGAAAAATTGAGGGTGAGGGATTTGTTCACTTCACACAAAAATATCTTGGAATGAGATGGCTAACTGTAGTAGCGTTTAGTCCACTGTCTATAATAGCCTAATTTAGAGATCACTTTTTTTTTTAACCGACTACCGACAACTTTGATCGGTTAACGTTGAGACGGTCAACCATCGGTCAAACGGTCATCGGTTAGCATCCCTAATCACGAGGGCTTTCAGTGCGTTCAGTCTCACGTCTCTTCCACGCGTACACTTATATTACGTCACTCAACTCTCATAGACAACGACACATTTCATCCTCTGTTGGAAAGAAAGTGGCTAACTTCTGTCAACCTCATCTACAAGCAAGGACAAAAATAAAGCAATTGAATTTGAATTAATGTCGATTCTGGAATAAAGAAATTGATTTTAGAATCCTAGTATCCTAGTAAACATGGCCGGTTATGTCTAAATACCGAAATATAAAACATATAAAAAAATTATATGTTTACTAGTGATCGTAAACAGTTGAGAAAGTAAATGCATAACAGTATCAGTATATTAGATCCGTGCATACGCTCTTAAAGTGACAGAAGCCTAATATTCCTGCGGCTGTCGGTTTTAATGTCAATCAAACAACAAAGGACAAAGAAAAAATCACTCACTGCTCTTGACTGAATAAGTTTTGTAACTTTATTAAGGATTGATTAATAAGGATGTTTAATTTATACAATAATGAATATGCAGTGTTATTTTACATTTGATTACTTTATTAAATCTCTGAACCTGAGAACTACTGTCAGACCTACCTGAAAAACCTGAAAAGCACTGTTTATTTCATTTGTATATTTCTTATATTGTATTTATTTGAGGTTTTGCTTGTAATTTGATTATTTATTTTAATTTTATTAATAACTGCTTACTTGTCTTTATTGTTTTAAATGTGTATTAGTCAGGCTAGTAGTTTTACCTGTGGTATCAAAGCTGGAATAGAGAATTTTGAATTTTCACTGGTATCTAAAATGTTGGTGTCAGAAACAGTTTCATGACCGGTAAAACATATTTATGGCCGGTAAATATTGTGATGTCATCGGCCATTGGCGGCAGTGTGTTTTAGGCCCTGGTTGCATGTTTCATGTACTGTACAATCTTAATTTAATCTATAAAGTGAAGGTGTGCTTTGTCAAACACCTTGTTTGCTCATCTATACATTAAATAAATCTTTACTGTGATTTGGTAATCGTGCTAAAGTAGATTAAGAACAGATCGTGGTGTTTCGTTTTAATAATTTGTCGTTGTGTTTTTTGCTCTCCAACACAGGATTTTATCATTTATCATCGGTCTTTGATTTCTGAATGCTCCTCAGCCGCAGTGGGTCTCGGGGTCGTGTGAACGAAGCGAGGTCGTGTCTCACCACTGTTTTTCTAGGCCTGAACTAGCGACCCATAAAAGCCCAGGCAGAACTGTCCCCAGAGTCTCTGGCGTTGGCTGCGATTGAAGCCCGTGTGCCGACAGACGGCCTGTATTAGCTTTCAGTCTGTCCACTGCTGTCTGCACGCCTGATTAACAGGGTCAGGGGTCAGAGGTCACGCCACTTACATGACGGGCCTTGTGTTTAGCGTTAGGAAAACACATTATTATTTATTTTTTTTTATTTAATTTAATTAATTTTTTTTTTTTTTTTTTTTTTTTTTCTGTTTAGTTTAGTTTTTTCTGTTTGGGTTTTGTTTTCATTTAATTTTTTATTCTTTTTTTTTTTATTGTGTTTTTATATTTTTTATTTTGTATCTTTCAGTTTGTGGTTTGGGTTTTGCTTTGCTGTGCTTCGCTTTTATTTATTTTATTTTTATTATTATTTTTACTGTCTGTATTGTTTTTGTTGTTTAGTTTTCATTTTGTTTTTTTCCCTTTTGTTTTAGTTTTTTTTGTGT
>JAPDVR010000023.1:34171933-34294433 GCA_026230005.1 Gila orcuttii
GCCAAAACGCGGAAGAACATTTAAAAGGTCTAATAATAATATTTTCATTAAATTTATGAGCAGTAAAGTCTCTGAACAAATGATGCGTCAGTTAAACAGAAAGAATAAAGGCATAGCTACTTTTTATGAATTGTGTTCTTTGTATCAGAATAATTCCTCATCGCGTTTATGATCAGATGTATGGCTGAATGTACGGAAATATGCCCATACAAAGTTGAAATGCGCTGGATCTGGTTCTGTATATGAACAATATGATCCGCGTAGTTGAACTCATTACAGCTCTGAAGACTCACTTCTACCTCACATTTCGTGACGTTGCCTCGACTTTGCTTTTCAACCCGGAAGACCTAAATCGCTTGAAAAAATTTTAACATTTATGAGTGCTTTTAGGGATTTCAGTGATGTGCTGTACATATCTGTTCACATCTCAAATTCAATGTTTCTCAATTTTTGGAGTTTCATGGCCCTTTAAGCAAGATTATCCATTTGCTCGCCATTTCACCTCATCGCTGCCTGAGAGAAACAATTGAGATATTAATGAAATGATTTTCTTTCAGTGTGTAAATGTGACTCTAGATGAACTCAGTGGAAGTGTATTGCGTATCTCCACAGCTTCATTTACATGCACTTCCAGTGGTTAGAGTCGAAACCATCATCAATGTTTAGCCGTACCTTCGGCTCTTTATTCTGTCTCCAATCTCTTATCCCATTTATTCTTTCTGGTTGGGTTGACAGGACAGGAAAAATGGAGTGCGCCACATGAAGCGGCAAACAGCCTGATTTCAATGGGCTTTGGAGAATCAATTTTGACCAGTGAAGGGCCACTGAAATAAATGGCAGGGCCAGCATAAATAGCTATTAGGGTTTCTTATTGTCTTAGTGTCAGGTACAGAGGGGGATTTGCTGGGAAAATTGAGCGGCGGGCTGCATTTGTCAATGTTCGCTGTTGTCTGGGTCTTCTCCACTGTCTTGGTAATTGGCAGAGAAATTATTCGGTGTGTTTACCCTTTGAAAGAGCCCAACCGTGCGACGCTAGCTACTCATAACAGATTGATCTCCTCCAGATGGAGGACTGCAGTCCTTTCACTGCTCTCTTTCAGTCTTGTAAATGCAGTCTGGATGAAACAAGCTAATGTTACGCTCGCGAAGGTTCGGTCTCGTTTTAGTGCCACGGTTAAGAGAAGGGGTCAATTTTATAACTTACTCTCAAACTACTGCTTTTATGCATTGCTATAATAACTTATTGTGTGAAAAAGACCAGTCTGTCAGTTTTTCAACATTAGTTTTATTTTGCAGCTTGTTAATCAGCCCAGCTTGTTACTGAAACTGTTGCCTTGTAGTCATATATGTGAATGTCTATTGAAAACATCATGTCATTTGAAATGCTGGTGAATATATTTAATGCTTTTCTCTGCGTTTAAAAGAATGCTTCACTCAAAAACAAGAACATTGTCATCATTTTTTACTCAAACTTTATTTATTTGCTCATGTTCAGGAGGTGTTTTGAAGAACGTTCACGCTGCTCTCTTCTTTCAAAGAAAGTATACAGTTCCAGATTTGAAATACTACCGTAAAATACCATAAAAGTAGTCCATATACTTTCGCTATATATTTCAAATTGTTTGAAGCCCCATGGTAGCTTTATGTGAGGAGCAAACCTGTATTTGTGGTGAAATATCTTACTAGCTGTAGCTCATTTTCTTTCATGTGCTTTCAAATGTGGCGTTTCAAGAAGACCAGTGTTATTTTAGTATTAAATATATTATATAGTGTGCATGATGTTATTGACGTCAAACCGAACATGTATTTATGACATATTTGAATGTATGGGAGGTAAAATGAATGAATGAATGAAAAATGGTGTCCTGGTATGTGAGTGCAAATAAGATTTAAGAGCTAAAGCACTGGGGAAGATTTTAAGTGAATGTTTTGAAGTGAATGCTAAGTGTGTGACTTTTCCTCACACACAACTTGCTACAGAAGACAGAATATAAATGAATGCCATACTTGGACTGACTACTTGATTTTTTTAAGCTTGACCTTTTTTTTTGTTCTTTCTTTTCTATGGAAAAGAGCAATGTATAGGTGATGGAAGGCTGGCTGTTTGTTTTCTGTAAAATAAAGAAAGTCATACAGGTTTGGAAAGACATGAGAGTGTGTAAATAATGACATTTCTCATTTTTGAGTGAACTTTTCCTTTAATTTGTGTGTGTCGGGTGTTAGGAAAGGGGTCGTTCACCCCGGTCTCGATAGATGTGCTGTGTCCGCTGACAGCTTGACTGCTTTATGCTTGTGTGGCATTTAATTGAATTTGCTGCCGCTCCAAAAACTCCCCTTTCACCTCGCGGCCCGCTCTCTTTTAGTCTCGTTCCGTCATTCTCGGTCTCTCTTCAATGTCTATTTTTTAATTCACAGCACTGCTCACAGCAATCAAACTCCCATTGTGTGTGTTGCAAAGCCACCCGGTAGATACACACATTGATCAATATCACAAGGAAAATGCCGGGGCCTTGGAAACGTTCATGCACAATCCGAGTGAATCGCATCACATTGTTTGAGCTATCCAAACTCGTCACCTTTGTATCAAGAAGTGCTTCATGTACCATTAGCGCTCTCAGCCGTTGCGTGTGTTCGTATCGTTTAAAGTTTAATGTATGCTATAACCACCCACATCTAGAATATTTCATATCCTGCTGCTTTTAACTTGGAGAGGGAATACATTTGGACTGTTTTATCTCTGTGATACACAAGCAGCACAAAGAAACCTTGAACTTGCATTAAACCCTATTTACGCGCTTGATTTACTTCTAGCTTGAGCGCCTGTGTTGAAGAACCTCATCACCCTTATGGATGGCTCTCTTTAAGTATCCAGAATGCTGCAAATCAACTCTCTCTAGTGCCGTCTACGCTTAAGGATACGACTGTGACGCTTCTCTAGTGGATCAGTTCATGTGACCACACTCCCCCTCCTGACGTCCCACTCCATATTTCAGGAATAGCAGTCGATGTCGGGCCCTCAGAGACCCTGCTGATGTAAGCGGCGGTGACATCAGGCTTATAGCGTCTGAATCCAAGACATCTTCACTCATCCCATGATGCTGAGCATAAATCCCCCTTTTAACTACAGAGCCACTGATAGTTAGGGATATTCAATTGTTGCATTAAAATTGATTCATTTTAGTTTTTAGTGTTTTATTTTTAACTTATGTAGACAAATGAAGTGTAGAATTGCAGTATCTGCCGGTCATCAGTCATAGTATGACAACAATTATTGAGAATTTCTGTATCGGCCATTTATTGGTTAGTGGTCATAGTATGAAAATAATTATCGGCTCATCAATATCAGGCAGAATTTGAGCATCGGTCATTGTTTGAAAATAATTATCGACTTATCAGTATCAGCCAGAATTTAAATATCAGCCATTATCAGTCATGGTATGAAAATAATTATCGTCTTATCGTTATTGACCATAATTAAAATATCAGCTATTGTCAGTCATGGTATAAAAATTATCGACTTATCAGGAAGAATTTAGATATCGGCCATTTATCGTCTTATCGGCACTAATTTTACTATTTTCCATTTTTCTGTTGTAGTATGAAAATAACCATTGGCTTATCTTTATTAATAAAGATAAGCAATAATGGATTTTCCTATTCCTCATTTCAGATTTGTTGAGCTATCAACCTCTCAGATTTATGCTATGTTAGGAATAGAGGCGCTTGCGCTTTTGCCATGCGCTCTTGTACTTGTCTTGTAAATAATAAAGACACAATGTCAAGAAAATATATATATATCTTGAGCCTCCCACATTCTGTTCTACTCCTTTGTGCTCCATCTAGCTGTGCAAATGAAGTTTCTCCTCTCTTCTGAAGTTGGACAAATTATTACACATTTTGAAATTCCACCTGGATTTCTTCTAAACTTCTAAACAAATTGAGAAGCTTTAAATGTAATGTTTTGAAAACATAATTCCATATTAATGCGCTAGGGTTCTGTTAATTCCTTCTTTTATGCAGTCTGTGTCCCAAAGCAAACCTAAATTGTTATGAAATGTTTACAAGCAGTCTTCAAACTAAGCAGAGCCGTATCGTTTTGTCTATAATAATGACCTGAGTATTGATTGCTCAAATGCTCTGGGATCGCAAAGCACTTAGAATATTTTTCCATAAAATGTATTTTTTCCCCTCCTCTGATAAGACTTGAGGGAGAACATGAGCAATTATCTTGAAATGAGCTCAGCTCCTCAGTGAAGCCTCTGCTCACCGAGGGAAATACTGTCAGGGAAATGACCCCTGCCGGGCCCCGTAGAGCGCCGTGTGGGAGTCTCCGGATTATAGACCAACACTCGTGTGTCAGAGCGCTTATCGTTTCTTTTACCACTCTATATTGAAGAGTATTATAGTACATTTCAGTTCACCATTATTGATTTTTAGATATGGTTTTAAACATATTCTAATTAATTTGGGTAATATATAATAAACAGCTTGTTAAAGAAGCAAAAATAATATTCACAATATCACATAGCAAATGATTTATGTGATGCTAAAACGTACTCTTTTGCATTACTTTCTGCATTGAAGTTTCCTTATTACATACAGTCCATAGCTCTGAGTGAGATACCAGAATCAGATAATACTGTGGTAGTTTGAGACTATATTGTATAATAAATATATGGTATTTAATTGAGATGCACAGCTATATCAACCACCAGCTGGTATTCAACAACATAATACATATTTTTGTAATAAAAATGACTTATCAACAATAAATGAGAAATAAAACCAATGCTGTATCAGAATGTACGAGTTATCTGAACTCTTCTTCCCTTCACAGATCTGTGTTTATGTGATATCATAAGCAATATATTCTACATTTTTGCTTCATTAAGTGTTAGAGTGTTGTTATTTTAAAAGTGCAGATCATCCTTTTGACTTTTCCGCTCCTCTCCTCTTCGTCTGAGGCTTCTGTGCTTCCGGGTTTCTCATTAGCATATATATGGCTTGTGAGGCTATACTCATTTCACTTCATGCTGTTTTAAAGCGCCTTATTAGCATCTTTGCCATGGCAACCGCGAAATGATCTTAAATATGTTGTGTGCGGTGTCGTCTCTATCTGGAGGCGTTCTGTTGACGGGATTTTCTCCATCGTTTTTTTTGCCCTCTTACTGTATGCAAATGCTACAGCCTCGAGACACACACAAGCACCATTACGGAATTAACATAATTTCCAATTCCTCCCGTTAATTTGTTTTTTTTTTGTTTGAAGATGTGTTTATTGGGATATTACACATCCACAGGAATGTAGTAATTACACCGTGTGAAAGCGGCAGCCTCCTCCGCATGGGACTGTACTTTTCGTACGCTTGCTTTGATGCTTTATGAAACATATCTACACAAATCATGACTCCACCGTTTAAATCAATGTCTCTTTATAATACACAATGTTTTGTTTTTTTTCTTTTTACACTAACAAATTGTTCTCAATGTTTACACACAGTAATATTCTTTTGAAGCACCAAATACTTACTAGTGAACAACGTTTTTTTTTTGTAATTAGTGGCATATATTGCTGATATATTATAAACAATTATATTTAATGATGCAAATGGAATGCACATACAATTTTAAAAGTAAATTAACAATCATTCACCCAGTTTAAAATTCTATTTCACCAAAATATAGAAGAAAAATAAGGAATGTTAAACTTGTTTTTTAAAATCCATATTTTCTTGCCAAAAAATGGACAAACAGCAAATACTATTTTTTTTTTTTTTTTGCAAACGGACTGTGATTGTAATTTTTATCGCAACACTTGGACTAAACTATTCCCAGAGACGCTGTTTTATTTCTGTGGTTGAGTGATGTTGAGTAGGGATGGTGTGCATGTGAAATATTCACCTCACCTGTTTGTATCTCTCTCTCTCTCTCTCTCTCTCTCTCTCTCTCTTTCTCTCTCTCTCTCTCTCCCCCCCCTCTTCCTCTCTCTCTCTCTCTCTCTCTCTCTCTCTGTCTCTCGCTCTCTCTCTCTGTCTCTCTCTCTCTCTCTCTCTCTCTGTCTCTCTCTCTCTCTCTCTCTCTCTCTCTCTGTCTCTCGCTCTCTCTCTCTGTCTCTCTCTCTCTCTGCCTCTCTCTCTCTCTCTCTCTCTCTCTCTCTCTCTCTCTGCCTCTCTCTCTCTCTCTCTCTCTCTCTCTGCCTCTCTCTCTCTCTCTGCCTCTCTCTCTCTCTGCCTCTCTCTCTCTCTCTCCCCCTCTTCCTCTCTCTCTCTCTCTCTCTCTCTCTCTGCCTCTCTCTCTCTCTCTCTCCCCCTCTCTCTCTCTCTCTCTCCCCCCCTCTCTCTCTCTCTCTCTCTCATTCCTGCTCTGATTTGTATTCGTAGCTCCATCACAATGCAGCACACCCCCCCCCAGCGTGTCAGGACTCAGGGTTGCTTAGAAACACTCTGCCTCTTCTTCTGATGGGCTGAACAGAGGGAAGGGATGCTGGCTCATTGTGAAGCTGCATCCTCCTCTAATAAAAGAAAAAATGTGACAGGGCAGCTCTTTATAGGATGCATGTTTTGCATATACGTGTGTGCATGTATCTGAACATGTCATACTTCATACATACATACATACATACATACATACATACATACATACATACATACATTATTATAAATTTATATTTTCAAATAACATTTTATAGGATAAAATAAATTTACTTATTTAAATACACTTACATTTATTAATTAAATTGTTTATCTACAATTTTATTAAATTTTTCCAATTATTTATTGCTAGATTATTTTATTTTAATCTATTTTATTTAGTTTAGTTTATTTTTTTAAATTTTGTTTTGTTTTATTTGTTTTATTTAATTTTGTTTTATTTTTTATTAGATTTTTTTTTATTAGATTAGATTTATTTTGTTTGGTTTTGTATTATTTATTATTTAATTTAATTTTGTTTTATTTGATTTGTTTAAATATTTTTTAATATTTATTTATTGCTAGATTATCGCAATAGATTATTTTATTTTAATCTATTTTATTTTTAGGTTCATTTGTTTCTTTTTTATTTTTTAATTTATTAGATTTTTTTTATTAGATTAGATTTATTTTGTTTTGTTTTGTATTATTTTTTATTTAATTAAATTTTATTTTATTTGATTTGTTTAAATATTTTTAAATATGTATTTATTGCTAGATTATCACAATAGATTATTTTATTTTAATCTATTTTATTTTTTGTTTCATTTGTTTCATTTATTTTTTTATTTTTTATTTATTTGACTTGGACATATAATCCCGATATTCACCAGTATTGATCACACATTTATTTACTCAGTTTCTCTGTGACTATAGTCAGAGACTTCTTCTGGTTCACCCTGCTCACCCGAACCCTTCTGATCCCGAACCCTGCTCACCCCGAACCCTTCTGACCCCGAACCCTTCTGATCCCGAACCCTGCTCACCCGAACTCTTCTGATCCCGAACCCTGCTCACCCGAACTCTTCTGATCCCGAACCCTGCTCACCCGAACTCTTCTGATCCCGAACCCTGCTCACCCGAACTCTTCTGAACCTGAACCCTGCTCACCCGAACTCTTCTGATCCCGAACCCTGCTCACCCCGAACCCTTCTGATCCTGAACCCTGCTCACCCGAACTCTTCTGATCCCGAACCCTGCTCACCCGAACTCTTCTGATCCCGAGCCCTGCTCACCCGAACTCTTCTGATCCCGAACCCTGCTCACCCCGAACCCTTCTGATCCTGAACCCTGCTCACCCGAACTCTTCTGACCCTGAACCCTGCTCACCCGAACTCTTCTGATCCCGAACCCTGCTCACCCGAACCCTTCTGATCCCGAACCCTGCTCACATGAACTCTTCTGATCCCGAACCCTGCTCACCCAAACTCTTCTGATCCTGAACCCTGCTCACCCGAACTCTTCTGATCCCGAACCCTGCTCACCCGAACTCTTCTGATCCTGAACCCTGCTCACCCCGAACCCTGCTCACCCCGAACCCTGCTCACTCCGAACCCTGCTCACCCCGAACTCATCTGA
Source organism: Gila orcuttii (assembly GCA_026230005.1). Taxonomy (NCBI): domain Eukaryota; kingdom Metazoa; phylum Chordata; class Actinopteri; order Cypriniformes; family Leuciscidae; genus Gila; species Gila orcuttii. The sequence goes on from JAPDVR010000023.1 coordinate 34,179,982, forward strand.
TCCCGAACCCTGCTCACCCGAACTCTTCTGATCCTGAACCCTGCTCACCCAAACCCTGCTCACCCGAACTCTTCTGATCCTTAACCCTGCTCACCCGAAACTCATCTGATCCCGAACCCTGCTCACCCGAACCCTGCTCACCCCGAACTCTTCTGATCCCGAACCCTGCTCACCCCGAACTCTTCTGATCCCGAACCCTGCTCACCCGAACTCTTCTGATCCTGAACCCTGCTCACCCGAACTCTTCTGATCCCGAACCCTGCTCACCCGAACTCTTCTGATCCCGAACCCTGCTCACCCGAACTCTTCTGATCCTGAACCCTGCTCACCCCGAACCCTGCTCACTCCGAACCCTGCTCACCCCGAACTCATCTGATCCCGAACCCTGCTCACCCGAACTCTTCTGATCCTGAACCCTGCTCACCCAAACCCTGCTCACCCGAACTCTTCTGATCCTGAACCCTGCTCACCCGAACTCATCTGATCCCGAACCCTGCTCACCCGAACCCTGCTCACCCCGAACTCTTCTGATCCCGAACCCTGCTCACCCCGAACTCTTCTGATCCCGAACCCTGCTCACCCGAACTCTTCTGATCCTGAACCCTGCTCACCCAAACCCTGCTCACCCGAACTCTTCTGATCCTGAACCCCGCTCACCCGAACTCATCTGATCCCGAACCCTGCTCACCCGAACTCATCTGATCCTGAACCCTGCTCACCCGAACTCTTCTGATCCCGAACCCTGCTCACCCGAACTCTTCTGATCCCGGACCCTGCTCACCCGAACTCTTCTGATCCACTTATTTGCTGTATTTGCATCAGATTGCAGTTAGTAAGCACTACAGCTAGATGGTGAAAGTAAAGGTGAACATCTCAACTCTGTAATCTTCACTCGATCTCTCTCTATAATCTGTTCATCGCATTACCAGTTGTGCCATTCTGTTCCTAAGCAACTTCAACTCCACATAAACGCTTTGTTTGTGTTTTGTTTTGTGCCATTGAAATTTTGGCTCTGGTGAGCCTCAATACACCTCCTCACACCCTTTTATCACATTAAATATTGATGTGGAGATGATCAATAAAGTCTGCGATCAGTGTTGGATATAAAGCAGGATCTTCAAACTATCTTGCCATTAATAGCTGACAACTTTTAAACTGAAAGAAACCACAATAGTGCAGCAGGACTAACAGAGCAAGTGTTACTTTTTTGTGGCCCTTTGGTTTGTTTTGACAAATGTGTTTTCTCTCTTTCTCTCTGTCATGTGCTGTCGTTCTCCTGTTCTCTGCTTTTCGCTTTCACTCCACATTAGTGATGCTGCACTTCAGGACTTGAACATCCCAGCTAACAATTTTAGGTTATAAGAACGTTTCCATAACGTTCCCATTAAGTAATAAAAATGTTATTTCTGATAGTTCTAGGAACGTTAAAAGCATCCAGTTTTTTTAGACGTTGTATTAACGTTATTTCTTGGTTATAAGAATGTTCTTAAAAACGTTATTAGAACGTTAAATTATCTCGTTATATAAACGTTGTATTAACATTGTTGCTTGGTTATAAGAACGTTATTCAAAACGTTATTAGAACGTTCAATTATCTCGTTATATAAACGTTGTATTAACATTATTGCTTGGTTTTAAGAATGTTCTTAAAAACGTTATTAGAACGTTAAATTATCTCGTTATATAAACGTTGTATTAACATTATTGCTTGGTTTTAAGAATGTTCTTAAAAACGTTATTAGAACGTTAAATTATCTCGTTATATAAATGTTGTATTAACATTATTGCTTAGTTTTAAGAACGTTATTCAAAACGTTATTAGAACGTTCAATTATCTCATTATATAAACATTGTATTAACGTTATTGCTTGGTTATAAGAACGTTCTTAAAAACGTTACTTGAGTCAAGGGTTTCCAAACTTTTCATTAAAGATAAAAAGGCCGCTGTATGAAATCCATTGGTCCAAAATTGGGGTCTGTACATTTTTTTCATGTATTTGAAAGTGACTTATGCTCACCAAAACAGTCAAAACTGTTTAAAATTTTTAAATAACTTTAATTATTTATAAAAAATTCTATTTGAATATATTGTAAAATGTAATATATTCCTGTGATGCAAAGCTGAATTTTCATCATCATTACTTTTTTGGATTCTTTGGTGAATAGTAAGTTTGAAAGAACAGCATTTATTTGAAATGGAAGAAAATAGAAATCTTTTGTAATCATAAATGTCTTTTCTGCACTTTTGATGAATTGAATGCATCCAAACGGGATAATATCTGATATATGGACTGGTAGATCTGTGTTTCAGTTTTATGAGGGCTGATTTGTTCATATAGATGAGGATCCAATCAGAGAGCGCTCGTATAGATTGATTAATAATAGCGGGTTTACAGTCAGCTGTTCATTATATCATTTTTTCCCAATATGACTGCAACCAAACACGGCGTAATAACGCTGATGATTGATGCTTGAGCGGTTTGTAATAATATGTTTGTGTAATGCGTGTTTTATGGTCGTTTTATTATGATTGTAATGGTTGACCATGTTTGAATTGTGGGTCTATCAATCAAAGAAGATTTGTTTTTACGCTTGTCAAATCCTTGTTACACACAGAAAATTAAATGAAACAAATTAGCATTATGAGCGGCAGGGTGATTTCCGTGTTTCTGTGGTTTTGTACAGTACTGCGGTGACTATTGGGAGCTTGAGAACGGCACATTGACAAGCAAAGTCATTACTGGAGCTTTACTATTGTTGACAGTTTAAACAGGTGGAAGGGAATATAAATGTGCAGCATGTATAATTTATATAACGTTTAAATCCCGAGCTCTGTTAACATTCAGAAGTAAAGACTCGTGGATCAGGACTCCCAAATACAACATTGAACATCACTAATGGCCTCATTAGACTGTGTTTGATTAGTATCCACGGGCCATTCAGTCTGTGATAGAAGGACACATCTCTTAAAAATTCTGATTAAAATGCATATACTCTTATAAAGGACTATGTGTTTGCTGGTTAAAACAATAGTTAATAGGTAAACAGGTAATAAATAAAAAATAGTTAATAAAAAGGAACAAAAAAAAAAAAGAGAATTGGGGTGAAACCTATGGTTAATTGTCTTTTTTATTAATATCAAAATGGTCCTAAAAACAAGCTTATTTTTTTTAATCTAAAGGATAATTTTATTTTATTTTAATTTTATTTGTTTTATTTTATTTTATTTTATTCATTTAATTTATTTTATTATTTTATTTTACTTATTTTAATTATTTTTTAATTTTTTAAAAATGTTTATACCTTTTTCCAGAATAGTTTAATTGTAATAACATTTATGAAATGTCATGTGGTGTAAGTAAAAAGTAATAATATACAGTAGTTTCCTGAATACATGTAAGTGTGCACATCTTTTTCATTATTTTCAAAAAATTAAATAAAACACATTTATTTTTCAATGTTGATTTTTTTTTTACATAAATCATGAATTATTAATACATATGTATCTTTTTTTAAACCACACAACTTTAACAAATCTTGCCTTGCCATAAAAAGGTCAAATTATCTGATATTTTTAGAGACTTATTGACCTTGAAATAGGTCAAATGTTTTATTTTTATTTTTTCTGCATATTGGTTGCATCACTTAACTCTGGTGGACCGGTTTTTCTATATTTGACCCAAATATGGATTTAAACAACCCAGCATTTTTTTCGAGTGTTAAATATATTTTTTTCTAAGCAATACAACTTTTGCTAAATTAAGGTCTTTTAAAAACAATTTCAGTTGTACAAGTAATTCAAGAATTAAAATGCTTATCATAAGAGGTGTACTCAAGTCATTGTATGCATGTATGTTTGAATACATTAATAAATTGCAGACAAATTGAACTAGTCCAGCACCTCCTGTGAGTGAGATTGATGCGAGCCGATTGGCTGTTCAGGACGTCTGGGGTTTTCCCTGGGCCGAGCGTTTGGGTGGTCAGCCTCGTTCCCATCCCACACAGCTCGAGTCAGGTTTCAGGTTTCAAGCTGTGGAGCGATTCGAGAAAAAGCTTGGGAATGTCGGGGAAACGGTGGAAGGTTCCTGAAGTGAGGCCGCAGTAAACACTTAACGTACTCTCAGCTGGGCTGTTACAATGATGCCCTGTGTGCTGGAGGAACTCAATACCAATTAAAAGTGGGAAAAGTTAAAATGTCGGTGTAGATAGTGAAAGAACAGGAAGGAAAAGAGTGTTTTTAAGTCTATAACCTTTGACACCAGACAAGTTTAGGGTCAAACGTGCACAGACGTGAAGGGCCATGTTTGCAGGAGCTCTGAAATCCCACCGGAAAGCTCTTCTGCTCAGAGGCGTTTTTCAGGTCAGACTGAACATGTGTTCTCAGATATGTTTTGAAGTATCAATTTTGTGTCGGAAAATCTTCTTTAGGAGAACTAAAAAACCAATGTGATGCTGACATACAGTAGAAATTAATCATTTGGCCATTGAAGAATTTGAGAATTGATTAAGTTCACCTGTTGTTCATTATGTTGTCACTCCGTGTATTTATAGACCTCGGGTTGTTCAGTTCTTTCTCTTGTGTTGTTTTGCTGCCACGTGTTTCTTTATGATCTTCTTCATTGTGAATTATCTTTTGTTTTTGTTCAATGAAAGTGCTGCAATAAGATCGTTCTCCTTTTGACCTCATTGCTTTATGAGAAACAGTCGAGATATTAGCGAGATCTCATTTGTGATATTTCTTTCCTGTGGAATGATCCATGATATACAGTACAATAAGATTTCCTATTTCTATGAAATTCTTCTGAAAGCTTCTAATATATTAGATGACAATCTCATTTTCCATATGACTGAGAGGGAATAATTTCTAAATCAATGATTTGTGAATTTGATGTCTTGCTCTGATTTCTCCTTTTATTCCCGTTAAGGTGACAGGATCTTAATGCTCCTTGAACGCTCTCTTTTCTACTGTAATTATGGCACACTGTTCTGCAACATTATGATTTGATGTGGTCTCCCTCTGTTTTATTTCTTAGTTTCAGTGTTAAAGAATACAGTGTGTGTGTGAGAGGTGAACACACAGCTGTGATGTTCATCTGTTCATCACTTCTCCTGTGAACATGCAGTGATAAAGATAATCGGGCCGACGGTGTTTGTCAGAAAGAGGAGTGTGAAGTGTGAGGAAAGAGACGGCTCCTGTAGCGCTCAGAGATTCAGGAGTCAACAGTTAGTTCAGTGGAAATATCTTTGCTTCTGTATCTCTGTTTTATTACAAGTGTGCTTGTGGTAGTGTTGGAGTTGCTGTGCACTTTACACATCCATTACAAGATCATTCTCCTTCCCAACTATAGTTCAGTCTTTCTCACACATGCACTTGTGCGCATAGAAATGCAACAGTTTATGGGTTTACGATCAGCAACTTTTAGGTATTATTATATATTATGAATATATAATATATTAAAATAAAAACAAATATAATATGATATAATTAATACAATAATATATTAATAAAAAAATAAATAAAAAAATGAATAATATTCATAACAATACATCAAATGACAAAAAAAATAATGAAATAAATAAATAAAAAGTTTGTTCGTTCGTTCACCCATTGCTTAAATAAAATATTTATTTATTTATTTATTTATGCATGCCTCAACTGGCAAAAAGAAAAAAACAAAGAAAAAAACAACCATTAATTATTGCTTATTAATACATTATTTTTGACTTTGAGATGTCATTAACTGTAAATGCATACTATATTTGTTTTCCATGAATTGGTGTTTTCTAAACTAAATCAAATAATATAATAATATTTACGTGTTTATGTTTACATGCGAGTTAAAATCTTATTTGAAATTTTAAAGAATTAAACATTTTGTGTTGTATAAGTGCCAGTTTTGTCTAATATGCTGTTGTTACTTTTATCTTAATGTCCACAAACACATATAACCTTGTTTGATTAAGTTCAGGTAAATTAGGCCACTTGTGTTCATCGCATGTCAAAAAGTTCATCAATTTACATCAATTCAAATTGTTCTCCTCATTTAAGTGCAACCGCAACATTCTCCTTCAGATTCTGTGAACTTGGAAATAGAAGTGTTTTAACCAGTGACTCGTGGTGATGAGGAGCAAGCGGTGATGCTTGACTTCAGTAAATCAGCCCTGATGATATAGAACAAGATTTATGAACCCCCTCATTTCTCTTCAGGCCATTGCTAATGATCTCTTTGTATCGTAGCGCTAACGTCGGCTCCTTGTGCAAATATTCGAGTCTGTTTCTAAAGCCTTGATCAGACCAATCAATTCCTGTGATATTACACACACTCTCGAGCGTAAGCTGAGCTGAATGATCATTTCTATTCCTCCACTGTTACGCTAAAGTATATCCAAGTGCATTTAATATCTAAAATCCCTGCTGGATCTACATCTTTCTAACAAGATTCTGATATTTCACAAAGTCTATCTGGGACTTTCCGCAAGGTAAACCTCAACGTTTCTGACTTCAGTTTTGAAATACAGCTTTGGCAGCGTTTGGACCATATCATATAGCTGAATAATGCTACAAACGGCTTAATTGGGCGAGGGAAAAATAACAGTGTATATGTGTGGGAACGAAGCCTGTTCAGAAAAAGCCATAATTAGGAGGTTAGGCCAGCGAATGCATAGCTAATTAGACCGTTACCATTTCTGAGCAGATCAGCGGCAGGTATAATGGGCACATAAATTCCCATTTATAGGTCATAATCCGTCATTTATTTTCCCAAGCACCCCAATTAAAGAGGCACGATGATTCTCTTGGGATTCTCCACATCCCCTGGCCTGCCTGTCGGGACCCCCATTAGTAACTCCTCTGACCCATTGACCACGCGAAACGGGACTTCAGATCGTAAACGTCAGGAAGCAGCAGGAGGAACGAGAGCGACTCGGGAAATGTGTGATTCAAACAGGAAACTCGCGTTAGGATTGCCTCTCATGAGCTGAATCACAACTATTAGGATTATTTTGCATTGTTATATTATATTCATGACATTTAAGCCCCCCCTGCCCCAAATAATTATATATTATTTTCATGACATTTAAGTCCCCCCGTGCCCCGTAGATTTAATCAATCTATTTATTTATCTATTTATTTATTTGAGCCTCTGGCACAATAATATATCAACTAACAAAAAAGTAACATAGACAGACAGATAGATAGATAGATAGATAGATAGATAGATAGATAGATAGATAGAGAGATAGAGAGATAGAGAGATAGAGAGATAGAGAGATAGAGAGATAGAGATATAGATAGATAGATAGATAGATAGATAGATAGAGAGGTATATAGATAGATAGAGAGATATATAGATAGATAGATAGATAGAGAGATATATAGATAGATATATAGATGGAGAGATAGAGATATAGATAGATAGATAGATAGATAGATAGATAGATAGATAGATAGATAGATAGATAGATAGATAGATAGATAGATAGATAGATAGATAGATAGATAGATAGATAGATAGATAGATAGATTCATAGATTAATAATTATGGGATTTAAAAGTCAAAAGCAAAACACAAAAATAAGCATTACAGCAAGAAATCTTACATAAAAAATATGCAGATCTTAATTTCCTTTGAGCTAAACGTGATTTCTTAATTCTCTCGATTTTGGGGTGAAATATGACCCAGACATGTTCTTGGCAGGTTTTGTTAAATTCAGTTTTTGGTCATTATAGTGAGAGATTGAAGGTATGGCTGAAGCTTTTTGTTGTAAACTGTGTGGAAAATCAACAAGGCCGTTGGAAGTTTTAATTAACCACTCAAAAGCACATTCCAGTCATCCATAAAAGTTCTGGAAAAGTGTCAGAGAAGCACACTTTATAGAGTGCCAGCGCATTAAAACCTCAGCGCTTCCATGTGTAAAAACAGCTCTCATAAAGAGCTCAAAGGAAACTTCTGCTCCTTCTTCTGTTTATGAATCAAGTCTTTCACCTTCATTGAGTCAGACTACAGATTAAAACAATGATGAAACATCAAGGTTGTTCGATTCCTTTCTTTTGTCATGTAGTGTCAAGTATGAGGGAAAGCAACCTCTGTGTTGTTTTCTTCATAGTCTGAACTTTTGAATAAATTCTCTTTCCTCTCCATAGCCAGTAAACAGAATATAATATTCCAGTTTTTTCTTCCAGTCCAGGTCTAATGAAAGGTGTGTATGCAGTGTGAATTGGCTGTCCTGACCCTGATTCAACTGAAACACACTCACTGCCATCATTTATTTAAACATCCACACAGCACTTAACACTGCAACCAGCAATCCTTTTAAAGCGTGTGCATTATGAGCACAGAATTCATTCCCTTTTCAGCCGTCACCATCTGTCTGTTCCTGCTAAATGGCATCATTTTGAGTAGATGCACCATGTGTTATTATAAAGTGCTAACACTGAACTAAAATGGATAACAACTCGGAGCTAATGGTCTACATATGATTTTGCAAAACCTTTTTTCTCTGTGTATGCATATATATGTATATAGATAGTTAGCGCATGTGATTATTTTTTTCAGTTTAACGCCTTACAAATATTTAACAATAGATGCATCATCCATCTTTTGGCTGCACTACAGTATATCGTCATTCTATCGTTCATTTAACTGCTGTTAAACCATTCAAGTGTGATAAGATGCAAAAAAGAAAAGAAAAAAAAGACATATATCTGTACTGGTGCGCTGTAAATCTTCAGTCTGTGTGACAGTCTTAAATGAGTGAAATGAAGCCTTAAAGAGTTGTGAGGACGTGGGGTGTGTGTCATGTGCTTGTATCTTAAAGTGACAGTAGCCTAATAAACCTGCGTCTGTCTGTCGTTAATGTAAATCAAAGAACAAAAGACAAAGAGAAAATCTCTCATTGCTCTTGACTGAATAACTTTTGTAGCTTTAATGATTAATCTATTTTTACATTATAATTGATGCAGTGAAGATTGTAAAGTGTTTGATTACTTTATATTATTATTCTGTTAATTTGGAGATTAACCATGCAATTATTACAATATAAAAATATATATTTTAAACTCTGGTAACACTTTACAATAAGGTCTCATTTGTTAACATTAGTTAACTGATATGCACAAACAATGAGCAATATATTGGTTACAGTATTTATTAATCTTTGTTAATATTAGTTAATACAAATCCAGCTGTTCATTGATTGTTTATGTTAGTGCATAAACTAATGTTAACAAATACAACTTTTGATCTTCATAATGTTTTATTAAATGTTGAAATTAATATTAATAAATGCTAAAGAAGTGGTTCATTTGTTCATGTTAACTAAAGTAGTTAACTTATTTTAACTAATGAAACCTTATTGTAAAGTGTTACCAAAACTGTAATTCTAGGTGCGATTATTTACAGAAAATGTGCAGTTAATATATATATATATACACTGACAACTTTTTTAAAAAACGTTGTCTCATACTCGCTTTCCTATAACCGTCAAGTTTACCGTAAAAGAAACCAGGTCACAGAAAGAACAGTTTTTTCCCTCATCATTAAACATCAGTCACTGGGTTGTTTGAGACACATTTGCTCCGTCCAGCTCGGCTCGTTCAGCGGTGTTGCAACTCTAGGCCAGCGGCCATGAGAGAACAGTGTGTCAGCGTGTCAGTTTATTCATTGCATATATCATTGTTAACTTGCAGATCAGACTTTGTTCCCACGCAAAAAAAAAAGCCCCTTTCTCGGATAGATTTTTGTTATTTAGCCACCATTGTCTCCTGGGACGGTTTTGCATAAATAGCCTCTTTGTATTTGAAAAGAACAAACATGAGTCTTATTTGATAGACAGAACGATGAAGACAAGGGCACACCAAACCTCAGCCTTCCCCTTGGCATGAAAGAATACACAAACAGGGTTAGTTTGCATTGGGTATACGAGGGCAAGAATACTAAGGATGTTTTATTTTGAACGTGTACATGGTGGGTATTCACAGATGAAGAAAACATGAGCAATCTCCTAGAAAATTCTAGAACTCCAGTTTCTAAACCACAACCTAAACGACCTTTCCGTTACATAAACATGCTAACACGCGTACAGTACATGTGCTTGGAAACACAATGACTGCCTTTTTTTGAATAAGTACAGGTATGAATAATGCATTGTAGCTAATGAGGTAGTCGATTACTTTCTGCATTAATCAATTAATTAGTCAATCGATAGTCCTCCTGACTGCATTATATACTTCACTTCATCCCTAGCTTGTCGTGAATAATTTCGGCCTCCTAAGAGAGGACCCGAGCTGCTGGCCTCTGTTTGGAAAGCTTCTCTTCCACTTGATCTATGAGTAGCTCTCGTAGACCAGCCTCCACGGATTTGTGTTTATCTTGTTTGTAATGAAGGGCCTGAACGCCAGTCCCTCTGTCATTGTCGAATATGACCAGACTTGTGTTCTCGCGGTTCCTCACCAATGATGTTTGGTGGTGGACAAAAAGTTCGGTCATGTTTTATTCATTAAAGGGGACCTATTATGCTAAATTCTTTGAAAACAAATGTGTGTAGGCAGTGTGTGTACACAACCACCTTAAAATGATAAAAATCCACCCAGTGCTTTTTATTAATCTCTATAAATCAAAAGCGATACTGGTTACGGCAGTGATAAAAGGGAGAGTTTGCTCTTTATTACATTTAATCGGAGTTGTTTTACGGATATAAAGTTTACCAGTTTATTAAGCTAGCCCTGAAAAGGCATAAGTCTATATATAGTATTTGTTTACAGTTAGTTGTATCGAGTGGTTTTGTGTAGTTCGCTGTGTATGTTGATGATTATATAAGCGAGAGAGAGTTTATGGATAAGACTTTAATGATCACTTCTTGTACTGTGTTTTATTCAGCTCTTACACTGATTTTCTGGAGTGAAAACGGACGCTTCATCTTTTCTGTGATGTACAATAAACTTCATAAAACTCATCAGTAAAGTTTTCTCCATCTTTCCGTCATCTTTCCGCTACAACAGGCTTGTACTAATAGTGGATAAAAGCAAGATGACAATATAAGTTATAACTGTATTTAAACTGAAGTATACCTGTTCTATTGCCCTGCAGCACATTATTCTCTGGCTCTGTAGGCATCATTGTTCGACGACAGTTTCTGACATTTTCAGTTCGTGAGATTGTCCTGTTTTGTTGCTGGTATGAGCTCTACAAGCTCCGCCCTCTTCTTGAAAGAGACGCACACAAAACTGCCGTGTGTTTGCTTACCCACCAAAAGTGGCAATTTTAACATGCTATAAAAAATTACTTGTGGGGTATTTTGCGCTAGAACTTCACATACACAGTCTGGGGACATCAGAGACTTATTTTACATATTTAACACTTATTTAAAAAGGGGCATAATAGGCCTAGCCTGGTCCTACCAGACTCTCGTACATTTCATTTGTACAGAGAGACTGGCCACTCTCCGTTGACAAGCGTTAACTTCCTTGAAGGCGGGTACTGTGTGGAAGTTTAAAACTATTGGATCTGCCCAGAGTCACTCTGGATCTGCCATAACCAATCGCTAACGTTTGGTTGTGACGCACGACTAGCACACGACCTCAACATCATCATTCTCAGCCACTCCCTCTGTTCACTGATTGGACCAGTAAAAAATTGACTGGAGAAAACCCACGAATATACCGCAAACCCAGACGTAGTGCTGAAGGAAAATGAAATTTGAGCGGAAGTACGCAGGAGGGCGGAGCCAGTTTATAATAGGCCCCCTTGAAATTTAGACAATTTTACTCTGACTAAAATGGCATTTAAAATACCATTAATTGACGTTAAAAGTTAGTTGATGAGAACATTTAAAAAAATTCAAACAATTTATATATTAATTTAAACATCAACATTTAAATTATTTATTCATTTTGTTTTAGGCAAGCTTTAGTGTGTTGGTACTGAAAGAAAATATTAGACTTAAATGTTCATGTAACTTAATTATTTGCCTATTTTTGTGCAAGTTGTAATATTATTATTTAGCTTCAACTCATGGACATTATCGACTATAATCGTATTATTTGTAACAGTTGCATTCTTTCTAGAGTTTAAAAAAATTGTTAGTTTGCTGTTTGCATCTTTCAGCATTTTTCTCACCATATCTATTTAAATTACAAAAAATATTATTATGCATATAGTTATGCACATTTTTTGTCTCGTTATCATTGTAGTTATTGTGTGTGTGTGTGTGTGTGTGTGTGTGTGTGTGTATGTATATATATATATATATACTGTACAAACAAACTCTTACCAAAAAAAAAAATCTGAAATTTTGTTGATTAGTAGTGGATTCCAGTAACTTGGTAACAAAAAATTGTTTAGGTTCTCTTTACTCTTATTGGCATGTGTTTAAGTGTTTGAGGTAGGATTGTGACATTTTCTTAGCGTTTCAGCACTGGAGTCCCATTGCTAACTAACCTCTTTGTTATGCGCTAAAAATTGTTTTGATCTATGTCGGCGGTCAGATTGAAGTCAGCGGCGGTCTCCTTTACGGATCATTTTAATAAACGCCGAATGGCGCTCACACCTCCTGCGCTGAAGAGGGCGATGCTGGGAATGTCGGCTTAGCGCTTGAAGCCAAACTGCTGGCGCCAACCACATGCGGCGAAAATCTGGTGGAGGTGTGGCAATGGATCATAACACACCCATGCCACACTTTTCCCATGGGACCCTTAACCGTACAAAACAAACGCTAATCACCAAACAGCAGCCGCTGTATAAACAGCCCACTTTAAAATACTATAAATGACTCGTGAATATATATGGCCATGGTAGTCATTTACATTCTGGTTTTCTTTTTTTATTTGTGGACTTGAAAGAATGAGAAATCCTCTTTGAATGAGGAATCAGGACATCTTTGGACCAATGACACAGTCAGCTTTTAACTGTTTAGCGAAAGCCCCGTAATTCACATTCTTATGGTTCTTCCTGTCCAGTGTGGCTTTTCCCCCTAGTGTAATTGTTAGCATATATCTGGAATTGAGCCTGAATGGCTGCTAAGGTGTTAATTGGTTTGAGAGACTGCTAATGGGGACAGACTGTAGACCAGGACAGTTAGCTTGCTTTATGTTTTCCATAAAAACCCCAGAGCTGTCAAAGCCTATTTGTGTTGACCTGTCCTACATTGTCCATCAGGTGACTCTAAGCCCGAGCCCCCAGTGGGGTGAACATCCTGTTCACGATCCTCTGGGATTGCCTCACTTCACTAATGCAGACTCCAGGCTCACAATTAATTCATAACAGTCCTTTCATAAATCACAAAGTAATGGCAGCCATGTAACTTTCTCTGAGCGTTTCACCAATGAAAGAAAACAGTGGTCCTTGTGTTCTCCAGATTCCTCACGGAAAGGGAATTTTGCAATAGCTGGAAAATAGAGGACAACTCAGACAATACACAGAAAGAGCACCTGAAGCTATAGGGAAAGCATAATTTCTCCCATGCATCCTTGCTATTGCACACTAACACATTCACTGTAAAACATTTTAAGCCCATACAACAACAAAAAAATACTAATTTCCCAAAGCTTTTTCCTGTTTACTCAACTTTTGTAAATAACAGTTATACTAACTGAAAACATGTTGTCTGTGATAAAAAAAAAAGAAGATTAGTTGAGTTAAATTAACATTGTTAGTTTTCTGGAGAGGTGCTACGATTCTGTAGCAAATCTTTTTAAGTTGAGCCCATTCAACATTTTTTGTCTTTAGAACTCAATGTCTGAAGTTGAGTGATAAAAAAAAAATGCTATTGGAAATTAGTACCAAGGAATATTATGTTACGCAAACTACAATATCATTGCCAAAGTCAAAAACTGAAAACAGTGAGTCAAGACAATGTTAACTAAACATTTATTCCAAAAAGCAATTCAAGAAATGTTTTCAAAACTGTTTGTACAGCCATTTGAAGTCAATAAAATGGCACTTTAATTAGCCATCATCATGACAGTTAGAATTTCTATTAAAAGTTATGGTTCACCCAAAAATGATAATTCTCTCATCATGTATTGCCTTATGTCTCAAACTCATACTTCCTTTCTTCTGCAGAACACACACAAAATCATACAGCAATATAATCAGTTTTGGGTATGGGGTGAACGCGTTTCAAATCCCTACTCTGAGTTCTACAGAATTGACAAAATTTTATATTTTAAATAGTAAATATAATAGCAAACAGTTATATTTTAAACAGTTTCAGACATTCTTGGCTCAGAGTGCACACCTTTTGTTCTCCAGTCCACCATGTCAAGTCATAGTAGTTTACCTACAAATCAATTATGAACAATAAATGTGATCATTCTCAAATAGATTACCGCTGTGTTCTTGGTCAAATGCCATGGCAGAATTATCAAACACATTATTAATAACTAACAGTGTACAAGTCAAAGTTTTTTGCACCAGACTAGCCGTACGGTGCTGTTTAGCTAGGTGTTTGCGGTCTGGGAGAGAGTGAGAGGCTTTTGATCTTAAAGGGTCTGTTTTAGAAAATAAGGGAATTAGAGTGTCAGGGTCTGTGTTTTAACATAAGTCCTGGTTTCCCTCTGAAAAACAGGGCTCTGGACTTCCTCACTGTCAGATGGGAGCACTAAGGGTCTTGGAGGCTCAGCGAATGTGTCGGCTCTAAGAAGGTCTTTTGGATCATGTGTCAGTCATCATTCTACCTTCAAAGAGCAGCACTTGAAGGCTGTCAGCTTTCCTTATGAGCCACATCTTCAAAGATCACTTCTACCCCCCTGGCTACTTCTGGTTTCAGCCAGCCACTCAAATCGATACTTGACCATACAATTACTATAAAACAGCAGGGCACAGATTCACAGCCACATCTTTAATCATCATCTATCTTCACTGTGCCCCTGGAAGGTGAAACCGATTATGGGCCAATGCACGGAAACTCAACTCTTTGCCCTGTTTTACATTGTGGTTTTGAAGCAACTATCATGCCATGCTCTTGTAAATTAACTTCCTTTTTTTGTTTCAAACAACATTAGTTTTCCTTAGAAACAGCAACTGTTTGAGTTCAGTCGAAATCCACCGATTATGTTTCATAAGCGTTGGGCTTACATGCCATCTGAAGGAGGAGATTATCCTCTTTGTGCTGCTCCTCTCCGTCTCTGCTGCCAAGGCATGTTGCAAAAGCAGATCAGCGTCCACCTGCCGCAGAGCTGACATTTTGGCTCCCTCGACATGGCTCATTTGTGGAAGAGAATGCTGTTTTCTTCATGGAGGAGATGCAGCTGTACGGGCCAACGGTGCCCACGTCTTGGTCTCCAGTGGTGGCTTCTGCTATTCCTGGCATTGGTTGGCGTGCAGTGTGGGACTGTGGTGCGAGCATCAGGCGTCGTTCCCTTATCTTGCTCGTCATGGGCTGTGAAGCTTCATTATTCCCTCTGCCTTTATCTTTTGATTGTTTTTTTCTTGTGTGCATCTCCGCAATTCAATTCCACACCAGCTGTGTTTGATTGCATAAGAGATGAACTATGAGATTTCAGCGGAGAAGCTCATTACAGACACAACACTCACACAATTAACTCGCGAAGGCTTTGTGCGAAGTTTCCCAACTCACAGTGCTTGGATGAGGAGCTCATTTTGGCACCTGTGGTTCATTGTTAGGCAGTTCAGATATCTGAATGTCTCTCCGGGCTTTAATGGAGTTGAAAGCATGAGGAGTCTGGACTGTCCCTGTTGCCAGAGCGAGCTGAGAGATGTGTGACCGCTGTTGATGTTTTTTGAAATGTGCTGGTATGATGCAATAATCCACCTTTTTCTGCAGTCATACATACAGAGAGAAGTGTTTTATCTCCTCTGTTTATGAATTGTTCATAACCTTGTGGAAATTTCCACAGTTCTTGCATAGAAACCATAGTTTAATTGTTTAAACTTTTATAGTCCATATAAAAGGACTATTCCAGGGAACACCTGTTATATACACGCACACACACACACACACACACACACACACACACACACACACACACACACACACACACACACACACTTACAGTACTATAGTAAATCCAGTTGGTGTATTTTTGTAGAGTTTGTTGGGTGATGGAGTGGCAGTTTTATGTGCTCGCTGTTTTAAGGCATGACCCCTGGTCTTTAGAAGTACACATGCTAAAATTGTTCTGCATCGAATTCTGCTATTGAAATATTACATGAGGAACGTTACAGCAACATTTAAACAACATTTCAGTAACCACAGATATTATGCACATATTTTCTCTTGGAACCAAGCTTGCAATGAGTTGCATTGAGCTGAGGATGTAGCCCTAACCCCCCTTCCTAAAAGTCATCTTATAATTCACACATGGATTAAATCATTGTTCATTTTCTTAAGGGTTATATAGCTTCGCTTTGTTTGTCTGTTTTGAAACCGAGAGCAGATTGATTGTTGTTCTGTGGTCTTGAACTGTATATTTGTGGTCTACATGCTTGACTAATGAGACATCCAGCAGAAGTTATTTCTCATATATCAGAGGAATGTCATCTCAAGGATCCTCTCTTGAAAGGCTTTAGAAATACCTCAATAAAAATCTATGAGTCTTAGCTACTATATTGAACGATTGATATACTGTGAGGTTAAATGTTGTTGTAATGGATGTACTCTGAAAGGAAGCAGTAACAGGTTTATAGCATCAAACTTTAGTATTTGTAGAGTCATGCCAGGTCTCCTGGCTCATAACATACACTTACAGGAGATACTTGATGACTTGATGAAAAATATTCAAATTCCGCCACACGTACACACTCTCAATCCCAGTAAAACTTAGTATTCGAATGGTTGAACCTTGGCCCAGGGGCAGCACACTTGTAGGCGGGCCGTCAGCAATACTTTCTTCCTCTTGCCGGCACCGACCCAAGCCTGTCATCAGGAGTGCCAATTAGCCCTGATTAGGAGGCGTTGTGCAGGCAGCCGACAGCTGCACTATGCCAGGATCTCACAGCCCCCCTCCTCCCCCCGCCACCGGCCGAGCAGTCCCGCTCAGCTTTCCTCACAAGGTCGAGCCAAGGAGAAACCTTGGAGAAGACGATGTGAGGCCTGCTGTCTGGACATGAGAGGTAGCACGGCATGCGTTCCAGGGTCAGATGTTTTTTGCTCTCTGGGAATACATTTGAAGGCTGTAGGGAAGATAAAAAGCACTACAGAAAATGGAGTTGATATGACGTTGGCACTGAATGTGGGATATAGATCTTGTTTGTGCATCCAGTAGATTTTAGTCTTGGCTGTATTCGCATGCTCAATAAGTCATTGAAGACGAGGCAGTCTTAATATTGTGTTAATTGCACAATAATAGAAGTTTTGTCATCTCACAGTGCCTTGTGTACAGAGGGATAGTATCGGCTCAAACATGAGCTCATTCACTGATCTCATTGGGGTCCTCCAGTGCCGTTTTGGATTCAAACTAATTAGATTAGCCAAACTGCTTGCCATTGCAAAACACATGCACGCACAAACACATTCAACCATTGCAATGTTGTTGTTCTCATGGAAACAAGTACTCTGGGGATCCTAAATGGGTCGAAGATGAGGATTTTTCTACCAGAATATCGGTTGATATTTGGATTTAGACAGGGCAGAAGGGCAGAGATATATCCAGCGGCCCTTGACCCAGACATGATTCATTTGAATTGTCGTTTGGTTTTCATATCTTGCATGGCAACCTCTTGCTCTGTGAGAAACACAAATGTTTGCCCCAACCCCAAATCTAATCCTAACCAATACCTCAATAAAAATCCACAAGTCTAAACTACTTTATCGAACGTTAGACATACTATAACCATAACTAGACCTAAATCTATAGGAACATGATGGATTTATAAGAACGCAGTACAAGCCCTTAACCTCAAGTCTAACTCTGCCCCTTTACCTGTCTACTTGGCTAAATCATGTTCACCTCAGTTCTCAGATTATTTATAAAGCACTATTCAGTGCTGTACAATAATACAATTATTCCTAATAAAAGAAAACAACATCTTAACACAGACAAGACACCTAAAAAAACAACAAGCAAAACCAATGCCTCAACACATTGCAGTCTTTAAAGCTAGACAAATCTTTTAAACATGTTTAGATTTGGAGTGAGTCTAATGTTAGATGGTAGACTATTTCATCTCTTCGGTGCTGTCACTACAAAGGCCAGATCTCCCCTTCACTTATACCTAGTCCTCTGAACAATTAAAAAAGACTGGCCAGATGTCCCTTGAGGCTTGAGCACCCATAAGAGCTCTGACTGCACACACTCTCAGAAATAAAATGTACAAAAGCTGTCATTGTGGCTGTACCTTTTCAAAAGGTACACCTAAAGAGTGTATATTGGTCCCTCAAAGGTACATATTGGTACCAAAAGTGTACATATTAGTACCTAAATGGTACATATTAGAACCCCTTTGAAGGGTACTGCAGCTTTTGTACCTTTTTTTGTGAGAGTGCATAGTTGGTGGACATTGTTGTGACCTGGTATACCATATTGGTCAAGCTAGCATTGTATACTACCTTGGACCACCAACAAACCAGCTACAGCCAACCTGACCAACATTAGCCGCTTTGACCTGGTTTTTCCAGTAGGTGTGCCACTGCTCCCTCTTCAGAAAAGACTCAGCACCACTGTGAAGGTCATTGAGTGTGTGTGTGTGTGAGAGAGAGAGAGAGAGACATGTACTGAAAGACAGGTTCAGGCCTGCAATACCAGACTGCTTCATCCATCAAAGGCTTGATAAGGAGAATGTTTAATTACACGTCTTCACCCCGTGATCCAAAGCCTCCACACTGAGCCACCGGCCCTCCTCCACCTCCCTGCCCGAGGAGATCTCGCTTCCGGGACACTGAGCGCCGAGCCACCCACCCTCCCCTGCCCACCTCCTCCACGTCTGAGAGCCCAGATTCAGTAAGCCGATCCAGCAGTAAATCAATACTGGCCTAATTCTGAATAATTGAGGTTATTACAGTGCTGTCATGCTCCCTGTGTGAATTCCCCATCGCACAAGTGGGTCCTCCTCGAGTCTATCCCCTCCCCTCTCAACACGCCGCAAATTCAGATAATTAAAGATTGAAAAATGCTCCTTTTGTCTTGCGCGCTCCACTTTTGATTTTGTCAGGCGTGATCGTGCACATCCTGTGTTTGTGATCTTTCAGCAGGAGATCTCGCCTCGGCTTGCTATTGTGTGCTGCATCTACTTCCTGTTTACCTGGCAACAGTGCTGGTGGTTGTTTCTTTTTATTCCTCCGTACTGTACAGCATTGGTGGGTACCATGTTTCAGAGGGGCACTAGAGGGCACAAGATGCATATGAAAGACTCCGTTTGGGGGGAAAAAAGCTGCTGAGAGCCAGCTGAACTTAATTTTCCCTCCACACAGAGAGCTTGTGAAGAACAGTTTTGAAAGAACATTTTATAAGACCTTTTATAAGGCAAGACTGCATGTATTGAAAGCTTGTCTATGTTTATTGTTTTGTTTGCAGTTATCAAAAAAAAAAAAAAAAAATGAATGAAAGAATGACATATCTAAATACACTTAAACATATACTCATCCAAAGCCACTCCAGGTTTGTTCAGTCAGATTGTTGTCCTGCTGTGAAGGGAATATTTGTGTAAACTTGAGGCTGTGTGTGGTCTGGAGCTCGGGGATCAATGTTGACTCTCTCGGAAAGATTTCTGCCACTGATGATGATGTTAATAATACTATTAATGTTGTCAAGTATTGTAACATTTTACATTTATTTTTTGACAAATACATTTTTAGACAATGTCCAATATTTGTCGTTATGATATTAAAATGCCTTTTTAAATAATCTTTAATAAAATATTAATTTATTTATTATTAAACAAGAACATATTTGGAATACAATATACTGTAGTGTTTTATAAAATATTATATTTATAATTTACAATAAAAGTGTACTATTTTTGAAAATCCAAGGGATTGCAGATCACATAACACATAATTACATATAATCGCTTGTTTTTTTTCTGTCATAGTAAATGAATATAATTGAAATCCCTATATATTTTTAGTGGATATTTTCTATCCACTAAACCTTGCCATAAATAAATAAATAAATCTGGATTTTAATTCAATTATTATTTTGTACATGTCATTAAGCTATTTTTCTTATGGGACCACTGACTGTTTCCTACAATGTACGTCATTTAGGTCACAAACATTATGTACAGTATACATCGTCATTTTCACATTGTATTTCAAATCTGAGCTTGTACTGTACATCACCTGTCCAGTCAGACAATATGCTTTTTTTTACAAACACAACGAATATTCGGCGGATGCTCACTGAATGTTCTGAAGTGAAACCATGCAGCTGAGGTGTCACGGCACTTCAAGCCTCAGACTAAAGCGCAGCTCCTCAGATTCAGGCAGACGGGTACAGCGCAGACACACAGCACAGCCGCAGTGTGTTAGGAGTGTGTCAGAGGTGGCGAGCCAGTGCGGTGTCACACACATCCAGGGCTGTTATGACACTGACAGTCGTGTTCATAATCACTGCCGGGCCACAGACCCACTGCTGACTGAAAGCACACGAGCCAGAGACTCAGGACAGGAAGGCGTCTTACATTTCTATAGAAGGCAGTGGTGAGATGTGTTGTGGATCTAGGGTGACCACCATCAAACAAACCAAATGTGGGACGATTATAAGTTTGTGTGGGACAATGTGGGACATGTTACCAACACTAAAACATAACCTGAAACTGTTATATAATGTTTATATAACTTAATAAAAACATTTGTATTCTGCCTTTCAGCTGATAAAAAAAATATTTGTTCTTTAGTCCCTTCCAGAAAACAGCATTACATCACAATGTAACATAACATGTCTTTATTTTACATGACATTTAAATTGAACATCACTCAGCCCAAAGGCATCATGCAGATCACTATTTCTGAAACAGTTCTGACCAAGTCCAACTAAAATCCAACAAAATAAATAATGAACAAATAAAATATAAAACAACATGAATTTAGATCATTGACAGTCTTCTATATTAATAATATAATAAAAAACTTTCATATTTTTTTTTAGAAAGGATGTGAATTAAAGCAACCACAGCAGACAAAAAGTTGATCAATTCTGAAACACATGAACGAATCACCGCTCCACATTTTCATTGACAGCGTTACAACCCACTAGTGACCGTGTTTACTCCTGTCCTTTCAACCATTGGATAGGATTTAAAAACGGCTGTTGTATTTGTACTTCTGACGAAGCGCTGTTAAATATAGGTGAAAAACTACGTTGCAAAAAGAATAAATAAAATGCTTTCTTAAAAAGGCAAAATAACGCATGCACTTTTTCTTAATATGATCATTAAAAACCAACAGACTGATGAAAATGCCGGACATTTTCTCAATATGCGACGTGCGGGACAAGGGTGAAAATGCTGTGCGGTTCAACGTAAAGCGGGACGGGTGCTCACCCTAGTTGTTGATGGGTGGAATGTGTCGAGAATAAAAGCGAAAGTGATAAAACACAAAGTCAAGACAGAAATGGCTGTTATAATTTTACATCTTTATCTTGCCTGAGTATTCCAATACGCAAATATTTCACAACGTTGACATTCATTGCAAAGAAAGTGAAGACCAACTGATCAACATTTTCAAAATTGTAAGCAAGCCATGCTTTGTTTACGGTTTGTATATTCTCAATCGTAGTATCAGATTACCAATATAGAGCACTGCCACCTGGTGGTGTAGACGGTTATTTCCTCTCAGGCTAGCGGGCCGTTGGCTGTAGTCTTTGCAGTGTGTTCAAGCTTTCTATCCCAGAGGCACGTGACGCGAAGCAACAACACACTCGACTCTCGCCGCCGGTTGTTCTTTGATGTCGGTTTGGTGTGTCACGGCCTTAACGTGAAAAACAAATAACTCTTCTACTTTTTACCTTTTTTTCTTCTTATTCTTTTACCCTAATTGTTGCATTCTCCATGCTTTTTTACCCGCTGTACTGCTTCTGCTGTCAGAGCTGTCTGTTTTTTCACCAAGTTGCTTGTATCATCTCAGTGTTTCTCACTTGTTTGCTGTTCGTGAAACTTTTTTTGTGGCCCCTATAAAACAAATCGATTCCTTCGGGCTGAACCTCAGACTTCATGTATACTTGAGCTGCTTCAGGATTTATTTTGGCTTAAGAAAGTTTTAGAGTGTCATATATATACTGGTAATTGTTGTAGTGTAAAGTAAGGAGGATGGATGGAGATAAAACTGGTGAACCTGCCTTATCCATATAGGGCTGGGAATCTAGAACTGGCTACAGTTTTTAAAGAAATACTGATAGTTAATGATATTTTGGTTCCAATATCATGAATACATATATATATTGTTACTGAGAGTCACTTAATGAATTGGTAAAAAAGACTTAACCCTCTGGTGCTGTTCGTTTGTCGGTCAAAAATGGCTATTTTTTTGTCTTGTTTATTTCAATAAAATGATTGTATTTTTTTTTTTAGGGTATTTTATGGTACTAAATTTTATTTTTGCATTAAAGTGTAAATTGCAGGTTAAATTTTTCACGAAGATAATGCAATGTGCTTATTAAACATAAAGATAAGAACCGCCCACCATTGTTTTGTATGTTTTTTTATACCAAAATGCTGAATATAATATGAAAATTTGGTACTTTTTACAGTGGTTTTAAGCACTCCCTCTCCCTTCCACTAGGCTGGGCGTGACGTCATAAAAGGGACTCCAAGCTTAGAGTTACCGATAGTCTAACGGCAAGTAGGCTAGCAGTTATATTGGAGACTTAACTCGGCAAGCAAAAATGGTGTTGATGAATGAAATAACTCAATTGTAAACATACTCGTGTGTGCTGACTATGAGATTACCGTGATTCTGCCTGAAATGAGTGTAAGCTATTCGCAAAACAAACGGGTTCAGGCATGCGTCAAAACCAGGATGCTGCGTGAGGCACGTCAGATTAACAGATTATTTGATGATAATTTTTACTTTTCACACCTTTTTTAAAATAAAAACTTAAACTGTCATAAATCTTGAATGCTTTTAAACACAAGCTTAAGTTTGGTCTCTTTTTAAAGACGACGCTTGGCAGATTATTGTTGAAGTGAAAAAAAGTTTTAAAAAATGAACTTGGGGAAAAAAAGTTTTAAAATTTGAAATTTTAAACTAAATGTTGATCTGAATTGACCAAAACACGTCTCAATCGTTTGTAGTGAATCTTGTCAAGTCATGTCCAACGTGAAATGAAGCGAGAACCATTAAGGCTTTTCATGCGACACTATATTGTTAAAGATTCACATTCCGAATAGAGTTTTGTTGTAAAAAAAAATATTGTTAAAAGGAGTGTGCTCTTCAAAAGTAGGCTACTAAAAAGATCGTCAATGGATTTGTTAAGGAACTGGAATCATTAAATGTAATTCACACACTCACTGTTGACATATTTTTTGAATCAGATTTTGAACTGATTCATTGCAACAGTTTGAACTGATTCACAGAAATTAACATTGTAGAACTTGCCTCAATGTGACAAGTAACAAAGTACAGCAAAACTAGTCTAATGACACTTTTTTAGAAAACTTAATAAAAAAAAAATAAAATAGATTAAAATCATTGCAATATTAGAATGTTGATTAATCTTAGTTATTTCACTATTGTGAATACGTTGTGAATATATAACAGTATAGTATTTTGTATATACTACTGAAGTAAGAGCGCTGCTTTTGAAAGAAGTTTTATTGGCTATTCTGTGTGAGACAAGCGTAAGCATTTATAAATATAACGTGAGGGACGGATATGTGGCCTGTGGAAGCGCTCGCTCTTGCTCTTTCTCTTCCTCATATATTCTCTCCCAGTGGAGATTGTGGCTGCAGATGTCGGGTAATGACAGGGGTTTCCCTTGAGGGCATGTCGACCCAGACAACCAGACCTGCCTCTGTGTGTGTGTGTGTGTGTGTGTGTGTGTGTGTGTGTGTGTGTGAGAGGGTGAGGGCGAGCAGTGCAGGTAAACATATCAGCCAGCATCTCTCAATCTGCCTGAGCTGAGGAGAGGAAGGCCACGATGAAGACTCGCTGTCTCTGGCTTTAGACTTACTTGCAGGAAATATTGCAATGATTTTAATGTTTTTTGGGGTTATCAAGTTTCTTAAAGAGTGTATGAATATGATAAATATGCTTTTCTGTCACATAATCTTTCAGAAATCATTTGACGAAATCATATGATTTGGTGCTCAAGAAACATTTCTGGTTTATTGTGCTACTTCATATTTTTGTGGAAACCATGATGCATATTTTTTTAGCATTCTTTAATTAATAGAAAGTGCAAACGAACAACATTTATTTGGAATAGAAAACTCTTTATTGTAACTTTTGATCAGTTTAACATAATTTTTTTTTATTCTACATGGAGAACAAATGGCATTATGTAAATAAAATAACAATAAGAAAATAGTTTTTATCTTAATCTGTGTCAGGTTCAGGGTTTATAACGTATTATTTTCTCTCTTAACCCTGTAAAGTCTGGTATATGGAAAAATATACATTTTGAACATTGTATTGAACATTCAGACTACTAGGAGCTACTTCAGTCCAGTAAGTGTTCATCTTGAAATATTACTATAAAGTTATACTATACTATTTACTTTATACAAATCAGTAAAGATTTCACAGCAAAAAGACACGAGCTGAAGATGGACGTTTGTACGATTATACTAAAAGGCTTTTAAATGCTAAAACATAAACTTTTAAATGCTAAAACATAAACTATCAATCAGACGACAGAAGGCATGTAGTGGATTATGAACCGGTTTTGATCATGCTGATCATTTAGAGGCCTTAGAAATGTGAGTATCAAGTATGATCCAGTTGGCTAATAATTGTCTTTTCATTGATTAGTATCAGTGTGAGACACTTGGAGAACTTGAGAAACAATGTTAGTTACACACGGGCTGGACACGGCAGATTAACTGAC
The DNA here is from genome assembly GCA_026230005.1 of Gila orcuttii. Taxonomy (NCBI): domain Eukaryota; kingdom Metazoa; phylum Chordata; class Actinopteri; order Cypriniformes; family Leuciscidae; genus Gila; species Gila orcuttii. Next base: position 34,204,925 of record JAPDVR010000023.1, read on the forward strand.
TCATTACCAGAAGTCAATTCACACAAAACTACTATTACCTTATTTTCAGGGCACTTTACAATTTTATGGTAATCTTTCCCAGCGCAGGAATGTGCATCTGTAAAAAGTGAGGAATAATTACTGACATGGCTGATTCAGACAGGATTAAAATCATGGAGAAGCTCTGGTAATGATTACATTCCCTCGGTTCACTATATAAACCTAATCCCGTTCGATTAGTTTTTTTTCCCGCTTTCCCTCCCTGACCTTTTGTTCTGCCACGGGTTCATTTGTTCTAGTTTCTCAGCAACTCTTTTTCTGGCTCTCTATTACGGCCCTTGACAGTGGAGAGGCAGCGGAGAGACTTTCACCAAATGTCCTGTAGCACTTCATGTTTTTGATGATTATGGTCATTTTCAGGGTCTCCGCATGTTCAGACTCTCGTCTCCCAGAATTCATCTCTCAGTAATAGAGGTCAGGCGCGTATCTTCTACGTGTGTGTCTGTTTTCACCCGCGCCGGCCTCCTCCTGATGAAACCACTGCTCCCGCTGTGACGGTCTCGTAATACCAAACGCTGTTGGCTCTTCCTCATTTCTCTGAACTATAACTTTAACATGGCTGTACTTTTGCCTTTCATACGATTGCTAAATGACCCACCCTTTCTTCGGCCTGGATGAAAGCCATTGATGATGCGACACCTCTGTGTGGAAGTCCTTCTCTCTCTCTTTCTTCGGTTCCTGCTATTCATGTTACCGAACAAGAGCGGTCTGCTCCGTTTCACAGACGACAGGACACACACCTGTTCTCAATCCCAGCCTGAACTTATTACTTTCAGAGAGGATTCGATTCAAAGCCTGTGTGTGATGTAGTGCTTGAATCCTGAGAGACACTGGGAAGTGTGCTATTCATTCACTCAAGGTTAAATATAAGAGTCTCGGGAAGACAGGATAATGGCTGATGGTGATGTTATATATGAACTCTTTCATGCGCAAGAATTTTACTCCAGTGCTAATTCAAATTGTAAATGCATAGGTATTTTGAACTTTTTCCATGTGGAAAACGTAATGTAATGCAAATGTGATAATATTTTTAAAGAAATTAACACATTTATTCAGCAAGGATCTAATCAAATGTGAATTTATTAATATTGTTACAAAACTTTTTTCTGTTTCAAATAAATGCTGTTCTTTTGAACTTTCTGTTCATCAAAAAATCCTGCAAAATATGCATCACGGTTTCCACAAAAATATGAAGCTGCACAACGGATTTCAACATTAATAATAAGAAGAAATAGTTCTTGAATGTTTCTGAAATCATCATATTATAGTGATTTCTGAAGGATCATGTGACACTGAAGACTGGAGTAATGATGCTGAAAATTCAGCTTTGATCACAGGAATAAATTACACTTTACTATATATTCACATAGAAAACAGCTGATTTACATTATAATAATATTTCACTGTTGTAATAATATATTACTGTTTATCCTGTAAATAAATGCAGACTTAATGAGCTCAAATTCCAGAGACTCAAGTTAAAAAGAAGCTACTTTTTAGTGCTTTGCAAATATCAAATATGTATTTTTTATTAATTAATTTAGTTTTAATTCATTTTTTATATTTTGATAAAACATTTTTTTTTAGAAAAACATTAAAATAACCGGATAAACACAAAAGTATCATGCAATCATTTAAGACATTTCAGATGGATAAAATGGATGGATGGATACAGTGGTGTAGTCTAGTTTTTTGTAGTGAGTATACTGTGATATCCCCCCCCCCCCCACCCGCCACCATTTTCTACTGTTTAGTGTTAATCGCCATCTAACTCAGCCAGTAAAGAGCTACATTTAGCCTTAGATGTTATATGAATATGGTCCCTGAAGCACAGGTTTTATCAGCTGACAATTAAAAGACTTAAACATTATAAGCACAAATAAAAATTTACTTTTTAAAAACTTGTGTGATATTCCTTTAAAATTATGTTTTAATAGATTTGATTATTATTATTTTAAAAAGTACATCTTACTATGCAATTTCTTTCATAATTCCCTCGAGTTACTTTATTTATCTCTACAAACTTTTATGTCGGTGGGTTGTAAATTAAAGACATTTGAGCTTCTGTGTGTTTTAATAAACTATTATTATTATTATTATTATTATTATTATTAGGCCTACGTGAAGTATACTCTACTGTGCAATAGTAATATATTTCTGTTATATTTTCTTCAAGTTATACAAAACTTTGATTTTGACAGGTTGTCATGAAGACTTCAAAGTTTGTGAGTGTGTGTATGATACGAATGAATGACGATAGTTTTATCAAATGAAATGGTAAAATTCTTGTGAAGTGACTCATAAAAGCTCTGCAATGAAGTTTAAATGTGTGCATGTCCTCTTAGACGCTGAAAACACCACGAGTGTCACGCGCGCGTCAGTGTGTAGTAGAGCACACATTGAGCGCTTATTCACAGAAACACGCAGAACATTCAGAGTTTATTTCAATAGAAATCTTTTTGAGCTTTAATATTCATAGACACTTAGTACATATTGAGATTTGATTCATTGTATCATTACTTTTGATTTATTCATTCAAAAATGGCCGAATTGCGTGACGTTCCGCTTTACATTAGCTAGGCTAAGTTACATGTTGCTGGATTCCGCGATTCGATCCGTGTCGCTGCGCAAACACAGACGTCACGGCGGGGTGAATTTATGAATGAAAGTTCTTTCACAAAACGATGTTGTTACGAATCCTCACGCTTTTTAAAGTGGGTATACGGAGATCTTTGACATTTCCTAGTGGGCATACGGAAATCCTTGACATTTTCTAGTGGGCATACGGCGTATACCTGCGTATCACATAGACTACACCACTGGATGGATGGATGGATAGATAGATAGATAGATAGATAGATAGATAGATAGATAGATAGATAGATAGATAGATAGATAGATAGATAGATAGATAGATAATCTTTTTGGCATTTAAATGGTTCTTGAGTCAAGAACCTTAATGTTCTATATTGAACCCCACTGAAACTTGTTCTCGAAGAGTGTAGCATAAAAATCGAAGTATACTTTAAGCTTGAGTGCGACACGTTCAGTCAAACAGTGTTTTGAAAAGCATCTCAAGTCTTCTATATCCTGATCTGTTCTCTGTAACCAGTAGTTTTGCTGATCGAGTTCACTGTGGCTCACGAGATGTTCACACTGACGGTCACAGGCGTTCGTTCACTGCGTCACACACACACACACCGAGAGCCGTCAGCCGTCAGCACGAGGCCGAGTGAACGGATGATCCACGCTTGCGTGTCAAGGACCCGCTCTCGGAGGAGTAATAGCACTGTAACTGTCCTGAGCGTTTGAAGTGCTTTTCTTCCGCTTTTCCGTCTTCTTTCTCTCCCTCGTCCCTAGATGCTGATTTTAATTACTTTCTTCTTGGATTTTCTGCATATCCAATGAAGGATGGAAGGGCACATCTTCTGACGAGCACTTTTTTTATATTGGCTCTTATAATGCCTGTGTTTGAACTCAGGAATGCTAATACACACAATAGAGGCTGCGTATGAAAGAGACGTGGACGCTGCGGTTTGAATGCGAATAAAGAAGAGAAAGAGAGGAGGAATGGGAGACTGCATACTGAGGAGCCCGCTGTTGGCAAACCAATTTGATTTATTTTATTTCCTAAAGGCGGTTGGCAGGAATGACACCTGAAAGTGCTTTTGGAAACTATGATAAATCGGGACACTGAGTGAATCAATAGAGTATCATAAACAAGAGTTCTGTTGGCGCTCGTGCTAGCAATTCATTTTATGTAAACACAGAGTATCGTATTATTAAAAACCTTTGCTCAGATTATATCTTTCGTGTCATGCAGGGATCGATTGTGCCTAGATATTCAGTTCAAGTTTTCCTTTTGCACACTCTTGGAAAATCCAGTTAAAATCGACTTTGATGGTTTCTGTGTTTCCCAAGTTGGTTTTATCAGGTCATTTTGTGATCAAGATAATGTCGACTTGCAAGCTAAAATTAAGTGGAAAATTAACTTTTTTGCCCACTTGCCACAAAAAATTGTACATAGAAGAGAGTGTGTGTGTGTGTACATATCTATCTATCTATCTATCTATCTCTATCTCTCTCTCTCTCTCTATCTCTATCTCTCTCTCTATCTCTCTCTCTATCTCTATCTCTATCTCTCTCTCTATCTCTCTCTATCTCTCTCTCTATCTCTCTCTCTATCTCTCTCTCTATCTCTATCTCTCTCTCTCTCTCTCTCTCTCTCTCTCTCTCTCTCTCTCTCTCTCTCTCTCTCTCTCTCTCTCTCTCTCTCTCTCTCTCTCTCTCTCTCTCTCTCTCTCTCTCTCTCTCTCTCTCTCTCTCTCTCTCTCTCTCTCTCTCTCTCTCTCTCTCTCTCTCTCTCTCTCTCTCTCCTCTCTCTCTCTCTCTCTCTCTCTCTCTCTCTCTCTGATCCTGCCGACTATTTTAGATATTGCCATTATACCCAAACCCCACACACACACACGTACGTGATGCTGTATGAATTTTATTTTAAACTATCTTCTCTAAAGAGCTACGAAAATTTTTTTTTACTTGTCTATAGCTAGAAATGGGTCACAATAGTCTACCAGTCATCCAACAACTAGCTATTATTGAGGTTGACTATTTTTTCTGAAGTGTTGACTTTTTAGTTGCTCTACTTTAATCATTTCTGACAGTGTGCTGTTTTTAGACCCATTTTCACAGTGCAAACCTCTCTAAAACCTGCATATTTAAATTAGTTTGAATACCCTATATTCTTTTCTTAGCTAAGCTTTTGTTTGTCTAAACTACACAAAATGAGCAGCTTTTCTCTTTTTTTAGCTTGTTTGAAAGATAGCATTGTGGTTAGCACTCTAAACAAGATCCGTATCACATTATGAGCTCTACATCCCTCTGTAATTGTTAAGATTTTTTTACTTGTTGACCTGACTTTCTCGAATCCTCACATCGCAGCAAAAAGAGCAACAAGGCTGAGGCCGATCTGAGCTTCCCTTCTGGGCCGAATAAAGAGTAATACAGATGGCCAGGGGTTTATTTCATTAACGTGGAGAAGAGGAGGAAAGCTTATTGGAAGTTTTACATTATGTCAGCACTGTGTAGGTAGCAGCAACACGGGCGTAAAGAGGCGAGTGAATTCATTTCCCCCGACTCAAGAGAAACTTCAAAGGCCAGCGCTAAAAATCTCGGCCAAGTGGATTTGAAAGGATGAGTCTCTAATCTGTTTAAACTTTGCTTGCGCCGTGTATTTTCACGCCGCCTTCCCCACCTCCTCCGCTAACTCGCTCTATTTTCCTTTTCATCATCACTTTCAGGTGCAAAAAGTACCTGTCTCACCATATCTGTGTCTTGGTGAATAGAGGTCAACAAAAAAAAGACGTATTTGCATGAGTTTTTCTTCAGAACCTCAACGAGGCGCACGCTAGTTTTGTCATCGAAATTAGGCTCTGTTTAGCTTTCAAGCGTTATCTCGCTGCCTCGTTTCCAGCTAATTTTGGCGCCTATCTGCAGGTTCCCTACCGGCACAAGCAGTGAATGTTCCCCGTGTGCCAGCACTTTTGAAATATGTATTAAGGTGAGACACAAGGGGGATTTGGAGCGAGAGGGTTGGACTTATTTTCTGAATATTTGATGTTTATAATGAGAAGGAGAACAGGGCTAAGCACTCAGTGGGCGCGCGCGAGGAAGGCCCGGGCCACGGGAATAATGGATAGATAAAACGATGAAATATTCAAAGGCTGAAGTGTGATGAGAAATGTTCAGTAAAGCGTGACGGAAACGGGCCTAGGCCTCGCATCACAGACCTTCAACTGAGAAGACTTTTGTGTGACCTTAAAGTTTATACTTTGGGAGATTTAAGAGCGTTACGTAAGAGTAGAAGTAATTCCACGAAAAGCGACAAATTCTTGTCTCGTTTCTTGTTTTGGGTGTCATTGACAAATGGTATGAGATAGTAGTTTGATGGATGCTTGATTTATGGGAGGAGGTGGAGATCTGGGGCTTAAATGAAAAGAGTTGGTGAGTAACCTTTCAGAGGAGGAAAATAAATGAAATATCACTCGTTTATGGATGCCCTTGCAAACAAATGATGACAAATGCTCAGCGTTAGAGAGTAGAGAAAGAGAGGGATACTAGATCTTTAAATAAGACATATTCCTTTCCATGTTTACCATATAATAACTATGGTTTTGTTTTGAGGTGCCAAGGTTTTTAGACCGCATGGTGGCAATGGTAATACCATGATATTTTCTTTAAAGTACTATGTAACTATGTGTTGTTGTTTGAATAGACTATTATTATATTATGTTGTAAATATTACTGTATACAAGCATAATTGTGATTTAGTGATTTAGCCAGTGAACTAAATAATTTACAAATGAAAAGGCTCATTAATTTACCGGTACATATTTTTTGGTTCGGTATACATGTGTACCAAAAAAATACATTGTTGTTTTAAACATTGCACGTGTTAAACTAAATATGAAACTCCTACTTTTATAGATATCTTTGTTTTAATGAATCAATATCGATTCTATAAAGAGCTTATCACAGTATGCAGTGGAGACTGTAGTTTACAGCTTGATGTAGAACTGTCGCACTGTAGTATAAACGATATAGTGTCATTTCTATCAGTTTCACTCATTTGTAGAGTCAGACGTTGTGTATAGCATCATTGTCACGATTACCTTCTTTCTGTTTTCATGGACTCTTATTTTGATATTCTTGTTGTGCCTTTGTTCAGTTTCTGTCATTTTAGTCTCTGTTTCCTGTGTTTGCATTGCTGTCTTGTTAGTTTATTATAGTTATGTTTACTAATCACCTGCACCTGTCTATCATTAGTCTCTTGTTATCTAGTGTATTTAAACCCTCAGTTGTCCTCTGTTCATTCGCTTGTATTAACGTTTCATGCTGGTGTTTCTCTTTATTGTTCCATGCTTCTTAAATTTGATTTCATCGTTAATCTGCATCAAGCCTCTTGAATCTGGATTATCAAGTCAAGGCAGTCTGTGACTATCTTACTGCCCAATGTAATGCTGGATCCTTTTGTTGACCCGTTCATATTTCCAGCTCTCATCCTTTACAAAAAATCCTTTGTTATTTTCTTAATGTCCAGTTTAATCCGTAATTGGTGAAATAAATGCTGGGTAAATGGAAAGAAACAGAAATGGCAGAGTGATTTAAACAGAAATAAAGCCTGGATAAAACCTGTTGCAATTTGCTGTGAACAACTAACATGGTTTTGGCTGAACAGTGCACACCATATGTTCTTTGATGACCCTTCATTAGGACTGAACTGCAATTCTCACTGAACATTTTCGATTAGAAGCTCATTAAATTAACCACCCTTGAAATCCTGGCAAGTCCAAAGCACTTGGCGATGTTGTCATAAGACTGAGTTTAGGAGGCTGGCATAAATGGATATGTGATATGGACGATTGTTTTGCGAGCAGATGTGTTTTGTTGTTTGTAACCAAATGTTGTTCGTGAGCTGGCTTCACACACTCAGTATGCTTGCACTTACTTTTTTGTGAATTTTGGAGGCTTTGAAAGCACATTCGTTCAAATATGAAGCTTGTTTCTGATGTGGAATAGACGCAGATTGCATTACTGATGTGTGCTTAATCATTTATTTAAAAATCCTCTTTTCTTCTACCATCATGGGAACAAAAATAATATATTTTTACTTTCATCCATTAACTTTTAGTAAAACATTGACTTACTTTGAGTTGCCAGAGGCCTAAAGCTTGAAAGCTGGGTTATATTGAAGCTGTTTGGTGCTGCCTTTCTGCCGTGTTTGTTGTTTGTTTACTTTATTTCACTTGCTTCAGATTTTTCGAGTCCGTAATGTTTCCTTTTTTTAGCTGGTGATGAGTTTTTCCCCCTTTCCTTATTGCCCAGAGGAGTTTGGTCGAGGTTTCACACAAATGATTCACTCACATTAATCCCACAGCCTTGAGCTCCGTGTGGATTCACTTACAAAGTAAAAAAACCCTGACAACTGATGAAACTTTGACCACTCGTTTATCCGGCCAATTGGAGGTTTTGCCGTGAGCCGGTCTATTGAGCCACGACGACTAATCAAGTTGAGGTGAGTTACTTTGAGCTTTCTCTGGTTTTGTGTGATACCAGCGCCAGAGGGTTGGCCGGTCCACTTTCATGGTTCAGCCATTAAATACTTGTCATGCTCCCATTGAAATGTAGTTTGGAGGTGAGAATTTGATGAGGAATGAAACGGTTTGCTCGGAGGGAATTGGCGTTCAGAGCTGCCAGGTGAGTCATTTCAAGGCCCGTGCCGTAATTGTAGGCATAGCTGCAGGAATGCCTCGCTCCAATCTGCTATTATCTTGTTCACTGTCGCAGCCATTAAGGTCAAAATGACTTGTTTGATAGCATTTGAACGACATTCATCCGGCTTCAAAAAGGCTTTTGAAGCACATGATGGTGTTCTGCTTATGCCGATGTATAGATGTCTCCATTACTCGTCAATATCTCTGATGAATGTCAACTTCTGATTCATCCTATAGTTGCCGATCTCAATGTCCACGTCGATCCTAGACAGATCACACGATATCTTGGCTGTCAAAGTTAATGGAAGAGATCCACACATCAGGGTCCTGCTGTAATCGCCCAGCACTTCCCACTGTGAAAGCTTCCAGATCAAAGAGGACAGACATGAAAGACTTTAGGAAGATTCACCATTTTCTTTCCTTGAGTTTTCCTTTTCCTGTTCACTCTGGTAATGTGCTTGACCCTGCAGCAAGCAGGAGCGGAAGTGTTGGCTGTGTCTAAAGCACAAAATATACTTAGGTTTTTATGTGTATGCTAGGGAATGCATACAGTGTGTGTGCCTCATATAAATTTCATCATCAGCATAGTAAGTGCACAGCTTTTTCAGCTTGCATATACAGTATATCCATATAAGCACAACTACAACAAACTACTGGAGACAAGCATATATATATATATATACAAGCATATATAAACACAAGCATATAAACACAAGCATATATATATATATATATATATATATATATATATATATATATATATATATATATATATACTTTTTTTTATGTTTGAGCTTATATATATCTCCACGTTAATAACAGTCTGAGTAATTCTGAGTCTTGAACTTGAACTTGATTTCTAAATATATGTTGGTTATGTGTCTATTCAGAATGACTTACGAGCAGCAACTTTTTTTATTTTGGGTATGTCATTTATGCCCCATTTGCCAAAATGAGGGGTGTGCAGTAAGGGGTTAAATGTATTAATTTATTAATGTATGAAAGCATCCAAACTGTCATTTTAATCCGAACTAAAGATAGTAACACGTAACAATATGCTTAAAATGCTGAATGCACTAGAAACTTTTTTATGATTAGTTTATGACAGATGTCACCCTACAGGGATTGGCTGTCGCCCCACATTTTTTGCCTCGCATTTGTTTAAATTTCAGCATTTCTCATCTTTTTGAGGTTTCTTGTCACTATCGTCTCTCACCAAAACACGAAACTGATCCGTCATCCCACATTTGTCACCGGTTTATTTGTAACCATCATTAGCATTTCAAAACAGTGCAGACAAACAGTCTCTGTTTCTGGCAGGACACATCCATTCTTATCTTCTTATGTCCATATAGAGAAACAACAGTGAAGGAAGAAAATGGAAGCAAGTATTGTATTGCAAATTTGTGATTGAGTAGAAATAAACTGGGCCTGTAGCACAAACACGGTCCTTGAACGATTTGTGCACTTGAGATAACAGGCCTGTGGATGCTTCTCAAAACCACACAATCTCTTTGCCTCAGACTGGAGCGGTTCTTCTATGAAGGACACACTAAACTTTATTTTTAGTCCTTTTTTTAAGTTATGTTTTGTTTATGCTTTTCTCTAAAAGGACAAAAATACTGTTATGTGAGACATATGCTGGACTTTTTTCTGTATTTGATAGGAATAAAAATGAGTGTTGGTTTAACTGTTAAGTGAGTTTTCCAACAATTGCACATAAAATGAAACCCTTTGCTTCAATTTGTATTCTTCAATTGTATGTACAGTATGTCTGATATAGTGTAAGTTATTAGTACACACCAAGTGAAATAAGGATTAATTAATGATTAAATGATTAAAGAATGCATTTGTGTGGTACAGAACTAGAATTTGATTCTGATTCTGAATCTGAATCTACATCTTTAGAATACCTTGATTCTTCTGATTGTTAATTATTGATTTAAATGTATGTACTATATTGTGATTATTCAGATTCTCAATTTACTTATTTTATTTGAATTGTATGGTTCTAATTCCAAAAATCTTCTGATTGTGAATCTACTGATATTATTTTTAACCTACTTATTCAGGTTTTTCAGACTCTCAGTCTATAGATTTTGAATTTTGTCCGATTCCAATTCCTCAGAATTTGCATCTACTGAAAATGATTCTAGTTGTGAAACTACTGATTCTTATTGCGTTGATTGGACTGACCTTTACCAGGATAGATCTTGATCTTCCTATGGTCACCTGAAGCTACTGTGCAGAAATGGAAATTGTGTTCATTTCTTATACCCTGTGAAACGCAGTGTTTTTGTCATTATCTCCCTCTCCAGCGAGGACTGATCTGACCCGTGAGGACTCTTGAAACAGCCATGAGCTGGAGCTGCCAGATAAAACTGCAGTTTACTGCCTATTCATGGAGCTTCAGTGCATTTAGGCCTAAAGACAGGCCTCTTAAGTCCCCATAAATACTGTGCGATTTATAAACAAATACCCTGTTTGATTACAAGTGCAGGCTGAAGTGAGTGTGAGCTTGTTTGCGTGGCAGCTCTCCAGTTGAGGAGTGTGTGCGCAAAAGCAATTGAGTCACACAATTAACAAACAGACATGCATCTAAACACAAAGAACTGTCAGTCAAAAACAACTGGATGAAAGCCAATGATGCTAAAGAGATTTGTGTCAAGAACTTACTAATTATTATTAGGCTCATTGAATCATATTTTCTCATCTATTTTAGTCACTTGAATGTGCTAATCTTTTTTTAAACCAGCAACATGCTTTACAAATAAAGGCAGTGGCTCTTTACACTAAGTGAAAAATAGCAGTATTTTCTTTGCACTAAGTGTAAATAGTTGTAAGATGCGTTTTGCAACTTATTGTAGTATATTATAAAACATATTGAGTGTATGGTATATGATTATATTTATTAAAATCATAAATGCTGCCTTATTTGGACGTTACTTGTCCCAACCCTTAAAGCCCTCCCCTATTATTTTGCAAATATTTTCTTAATTTTTTTTCCCACATGGGTTTCTTTTAAAATTGTGTCTGGCTCAATCACACAATGGTTTGCAGAGTTTATATAGGAGTGTAAATAGCACTCGGTGTTAATAGACACTCTGAAAAATGTCTAGTTCTCTTTATTTCCTAAAGTCTGTTTGGTCTCCAAAAACTGCAATCTTTCCAACTGCAAGAGAGCGAGCCGAGCGAGTCTCAGTAATGCGGTCTCTGTAGCGAGACGAGTAATGGTCATGGTGATAAGCAGTCTGTCAGTGCACTGCCTGGATCGTCTTAAGGGCATTTATTTGACACGCTTTAATTGGGCCAAAGAAACAAATGAGGAGTCAGTTTGAATTAGGCTAATCATAAACCGTATTAAAATCAGAGCCTGAACGAGAAGGACAGTAGAAAAACTGTAACTAAACCCCTCCGGTCACAGTTCTACATGGTAGCGAGGAGTAAATAGCCGAATGTGACGCCATCGTTTACAAATCAACAGACTCGAGCTGCTTCACACAGTAGTGTGTCTGTGTCGGCCCGTCTGACGCCTGCATGTGACTTGCTGGTTTCATTTATTCCGGTGGATGTGTGAACTGTTAATGTCGGCAGGAATCAGGACAAAAGCTGATGAATTAACCTCCTCAATGCAATTTTCTCCTTTTCGCAGCATTGCAGGGGTGTGTGTGGCTCCGAACAGTTTTCCACAGTGCATGTGCTCAAAAGCTTTCTTTTCGTTATAGTATGTCATAATTTCTCACTTTCTCTCAGAATATGAGTCGACCCAGAGGAATATTTTATTGCTCTTTCTTAGTTCCTGAGACTTTCTGTTGTTTCATTTTGCATGAGAGAAATAAAAATAGACACAAATGAGACTGTTGACATGCAGTACAGCAGGAGTATAGAGCTATGACATGAATGTGGATAGAGTTGTTGCTATTTGTTTTTATTTTGATATAACCAATTTTTGAACCTCAGACTTTCATATCTTGTAAATCTGAACAAAACTTAAGATACAAATTGTGTGTGTGTGTGTGTGTGTGTGTGTTGTACTGTTGTATTCTGCTTTCTGACAAATGGTCAGAAATCCTGAAATGAATCACAGTTATTTCATTATATGCTTTGTCCAGCTTATATATCTATGGTCCTCTTTACACCTGGTATTAAATGTGTTTTGGTCGATCGGATCACAAGTAGACGAGAGAAACACATTCCCATTTACACCTGGTGTTTTAATCCGTCTCTTTTGTCCACTTTCATCCACTTCTGTCCTGATTTTTTTCGAGGGTAGTGTCTATGGGTGGGTAAATGTATGTTTTTTTCAGATCTTTCGATCTAATGGACAAAATAAGCTTGCACAATTTGCATATGAACGTGTCCAGAGACGACGGAAAAACACACGGAGAGCATCAGCTTTAGTTTCTGCTCTGACAGTCTCAAGATCAGCCGAACGCTGTGAGTGTGTGTTAGAAATCAGGAATGGAGAGAGAACATTGTGCTTGGTACGTTACCATAATATGTTTACGCATTAGATCAGTAGACGGAGAGCAGACGGTGTTTTGTGGCTGTTTGAACACATGAGCGTTTACACTATGAGAGCAATCCGGTCAACGCGTTTTTAACGACCTCTGGAAGTGGTCAAAAGTGGACAATCTCAAAATGTTTTACACCCCGTTTACACCTGTATTTAGCATCGTCCACTTGTGATCCGATCGACCAAAACGCATCTTAACACCACATGTAAACAGGGCCTAAAAGCACTAATGGTGGATGGATAGATATGTCTATCGATAGCCTTTATTTAAGCAAGCTTTTTTTATTTGCCTATAGTTATGTCAAATAGATCAACCAGCATAATTAACACAATATTGTCTCTGTCCCTCAGCTGGTGGTGGTGTATGAGGAGCAGGATCCTCATCATGGAGGTGACGGCACCAGCGCCAGCTCCACGGGAACCCAGAGTCCCGAACTCTTCAACACGACTGAGCTCAACTCCAGCAACATGTCCGCCTTCCAGCCCTACCAGACCAGCAGCGAGATCGAGGTCACGCCGTCAGCCCTCAGGACCAGTGAGTTACAGCTGTGTTGAACTCTAAAGCCATATTCGGACGGGAATACAAGGGTCGATGGAGTAATGTAATTTTACCACAGGACGTCTGTAATATCAATGGCCAATTCGCACGGTATAAGAGATCTCAGAAAAACTAGCAGAAGTGTGAGGAGTAACTCTTGCGTCACCCTCCTGTCATCATGTGTGTATTACGTTGCTTTCTGATATCACATGCGCAAACACACAACCTATATACAGTATAAAACAGTTATGTCCGGTCGAACGATGCATTAATTAACTTCAGATTGGATTGTGTTGGTAATAGGCACTTGCCTAACGCTAAAAGATGTTTTGTGTCTCTAACAAGTGCTTTTGATCTTCTTTTTTTTTTATATGATTGGTATGTAAAAAAACTATTTTGCCACACATTTGTCCCAGCGTCTAGAACGCAACTGAATGCTTCTTCAAGCGCCTCCATACTTTAAAAGCAGCGGAAAACTACTTTAAAACTGGAAATGATGGAATATTTACGTACATATTTACAGCGGGTCTATTCGCACTGGATTAGTATTACCTGAGGTTAGGGGTGCACCGAAATTTCGGCCGCCGAAAATGTTCGGCCGAAAATGGCATTATCGGTTTCGGGCCGAAATAAAAAAAACAGCCGAAAACGTAAACCGAGAATGAATGTCACCCGCCCCTCCCATCCGTGCGCAAGCGCTTAGGTTTCACTCACGGTCAAGCTGTTATCACGCGTCTGCCTATCAAAGATAGGGATGTCTCACGCATATTGATAGTGGCTCCCTGATGCCCGCAAATTAGTTCAAATCTCCCGGAAAAGCGAGCGAGCGAGCAAGAGCTCGTGCTCCAAACCGTGTAGCGCGCGCACGCCAGACAGCGAGAGACCTTGCGTGTGTGTGCTAGTGTGCCACATGAAGCGCATGTAAGACCCCCCCCCCCCCCCGTCCAATTTTCTGTGTGTATAGCAGTTACATTAAAATTTGCGTAGCACTGCACAACTGTTTCCTAAGGCTACATACTCTTACATGTTGTTTACAGTTTGAGTTTGGATTAAGTTCTAGTGCTGTTTTTGCACTGTTGTTTTGCATTGTTCTGCACAGCAATTTAAAATGTAAGTAAAAAATAGTTTACATGCAGCAACAGAATAGAGGCACACTGCCATTCTGTGATTTTGTGTGCAGTTATTCAGATAATTGTGGATCTTTTTGCACAACTGTTAAAAAACTATTTTATTTGATGGAACATAAAACTTGAAGAATAATATTATTTGGTATTATTATTTATATTTATTGTTAAAAATATTTTAGGTTTTGTACTGTACATATATATATATATATATATATATATATATATATATATATATATATATATATATATATATATACACTGTTTTTACTCAATAAAGTGAAGTTTCAGCTATATACAGTATTAAATGCAGTGTAAAGTTTAATTGTGTTTTAAGAAATATTATTGTTTTAGTGAACTCAAATAAAATAAGTTCAGAGTACTCATAACTATTGTTTTTTATAAACTTAAATGAATTGATGTAATCGGTTTCCTCAAATGAAATGAGTTAGCTTAACTTGTTGGGTTTTACAGTGTATATATATTAGTATAAGTTTTTAAAAGAAGCCATTTTCGGCTTCAGTTTCGGTTTTCGGCCAAGTGCATCCTAAATTTTCGGTTTCGGTTTCGGCCCAGAATTTTCATTTCGGTGCATCACTACCTGAGGTCATTCTTCCGGACATTTTTACAGAAGGGAAAAGTTGCAGTAATCTTTACTGATATTGTCCGTAATGATTACTGGTATGCACATTCAGACGGGACTAAAATCACTGAGTAGATCTGGTAATTATTACTTTACCCCACCTCTCCATGTTAAACTAGTCTAAAAAGTAACACTACGTCCTAACAAGATGCAATGTGACAAGCTTCCATTGACAAATTCAGTGTCTGTCCACTAGTGATGCGTGGATCGTGGTTATATCCTCTGTAAAAATAACATTACAATTAATTGCGGGTGGATGAGGTAAATCATTAATGATGGAAATATTCATGCGTTTAAAGCTTAATCTTTCATTAGGCACTAGTTTGCAGACTCTTATTAAGCTATGCAATTGTGGGGTCCACTTGTTTAAACAGCAATGGAGACAAAACAGATCCGAGAGATATTTTAAAAAGGAGAATTAAAAACAAAACAAAAGGAAGGAAGGAAATAAAGAAATGTACCGTTTGGAATCATTTTTAGTGAAGTTCTTAACCGGGATGAATCCAGGGCTGGGTATGTATTTAGGTCTGAAGGAAGTAAAGCTTGTGTTCAGACTATTAAGGAAATGCAATTTTGTCAAAGAACTTTTACTTTAAATGAATGTTCATTTACAAGCAGAATACTTCAGAGTAATATGTTATCATTTCATCACACTTAACTCTGAGAATTAGAATAATTGTAATGTGATGATCAGAGAGAATCATAGGTGTGTGTGGATGATTTATTTTTAACAGCAGATTCAGGTGACGTTACAGTAGATCTGATCTCTTCTGTTCACTGAGACACTGACAATGATGAAGGATTTCAGTTTAATTATATTTCATTGTGAGCGTAGATACTCAGTGAGATACAGATTCTGATTCTATATTTACTGAAGCCGATTATGAATATTCTGATTAGGATTTTTACTGTACTGATTCTGATTGTTCTGAGTCTTCTGATTTTGATTCTAATTTTGAAAGTATGATTATGATTTGATTCTTCTGATCGTTAGTCTGATGACTTGAATCTGATTTTGAAAGTACTGATTCTGATTTGATTCTTCTGATAGTCAGTTTGATGATTTTGATTCTGATTTTGAATCTACTGATTGTAATTGTGATTCTTGACCTGCTGCTTATTTGGACAAAAACTCAAATTAACATAAAAGAGATACTTAATTACTTAATGACATTGTGCTATTTTCACAATATGTATTGCTAGCTGTGAATCACAGCACATTGTTTCATTTACCAGCAATGTGAGTTGCAAAAGTTGTGAAAAACTTTATCTTGAATCTTGCCTTGTCATACATCAGTTTGTTTCTTCTGAAGCTATAGTGGGATCTCTGAGGAGAGGAGGTGTGTGAGTTGGTAGAGAACAGTGTGTGCTCTGTTAAAGTTGTGTTTGACATTGGACGTACAGGGACTGACCTTGACAGGACGCCGGGGTCGAGTGGGCAGGTGAAGCCGTCGAGGGAACAGCAACACACACTCAGTCAGGTGTGGAGAGAAGAGAGAAGAGCTATGATTAACTGTGACAGCTCAGACCGGCCTGAGACACACACACACACACACACACACACACACACACACACACACACACACACACACACACTCATATATACACTCATATACACACACATACACACATACATATACACACACACACACACACACACACACACACATATACACACATCTGGTTCCCTATCTTTGTGGGAACTCTCCATAGGCATATTGGTTTTTATACTGTACAAACTGTATATTCTCTCCCCTTACACTAATCCTACCCCTAAACCTACCCATCACAGAAAACTTTATGCATTTTTACATTTTCAAAATTCAAAGTTCAGTAGATTTATTAAACCATTTCCCTCGAGGGGACTGCTGGCTGTTCCACACAATGTTTGGTGATCTCAGGTTTTACTATCCTTGTGGGGACATTTGGTCCCCGCAATGTAATAAAAACAAAGGCACACACACACACACACACACACACACACACACAGACACAGACACACACACAGACACACACACAGACACACACACACACACACACACACACACACACACACACACACACACACACACACACACACACACACACACACACAGACACAGACACAGACACAGACACACACACACACACACACACACACACACACACACACAGACACACACAGACACATATATATACACACACACACACACACACGCAAACACAAACACACACACATATACACACACACACTCAAGAGTTCACATCATACTGCCTCATTTCAATATATATATTATGTTTCGATTTTGTGATTGAACAAAGAATAAAGCTTTGGAGAACGTGGATTTATTTCTAATTTTATGATGTGGTATAGTGCATATATAGTGCATTTATGTGCATAGAAACATGATGTTAATAGAACAGAAGAGCAATTGTGAAATGAACCAGACGTTGCTCTTTAAGAAAACCTCCATCTCTGTCCGGATTTCTTCCACACTGACAGTCCTACAGGTGAATGTGTTCCCCTGCGCCCAGCCTCTTCTTCAGTCTGCGTGAACCATTGATTGTGTGTGTTGTTGTGCTTTGTAAGCCTTCCGCAGTGGGAGGTCTGGAGTGTGAATTCCCCAGCATCATGTGAATGCTGCCAGCACAAATTCAATTCTTCTAGAAATATTTGTATTTGGGGGGTTTTGTACAACTTTACAGCAAAATACACATTGCAGATACTCTCCCAAAGATCCTGTTCAATCAACTAGACTAATTAGTTAGCAACATCCACAAACCAGTTGAATTATACATTATATTCAACTGGTTTGTGTGTATGTGTGTGTGTGTGTGTGTGTGTGTGTGTGTGTGTGTGTGTGTGTGTGTGTGTGTGTGTGTGTGTGTTACACACACACACACACACACACACACACACACACACACACACACACACACACACACACATTATTACATTACATTATTCAACATTTTTGCATCACAACATTAAAAATTTAATATATAAAAGAGGTCTTGTACACATAAGTTCACTTTGTCGATATTGACAAAAACACACTTGCTTTGTTCCATAACATATTGAGCTGCCCATCAAAACTGCATTTTAATGCACTCCCAACACCAAGTCTGTTCCATACTCATATTTCTAAGGCTCCCTGCTTTAACCAAATTCTGTTTGTATCCTTCAATCCCAGAATGCATTGCAACTATATTTCCCTGCCAGCGTTTTAGTTTTAAGTTCCCAGCAAGTTTTTCACATCAAAACTTTCATAGCCTCCAAAATATTTTGTTGTATGAATATGTAAGCAGTCAATATATATCAAAATAAAGAACAGAGGCTCTGCTATTTTTATTCTAGCTTCATTCTTTTGTATCAACGCTTAAATGTCAGAACGATGATCAAAACATAGATCAAGTAGATGAAGTCCATCAACTCCCCCGAAGCTTCAAAGTCGTTAGCTCTTCCTGGGTTCAACAACTCATTCGGTATCATTAGCAGTTTTGATTTGCTGTTGAATGTTTGATGATCATGTTAGCTTAATTGTGCATAAACATCTTCTATCAGCTCCTTCTGGTTTATGCAGATCATTTTCTCCGATTGTTTTTGGATCCGGAGATTAAGTAGTCTTTCAGAAGATGCGTAACAGCGCCCTCTATCGTATAACAGCGAAAACACGGATTCCCGGAAAAACTTGTGAATGGCAGGAAAGCGCTGTGGCAGAAACTAATGAAAATATTGTCAATAATGGGGAAATAAATACATATTTTTATTTATTTCAAATGTTTTAGTGTATAGCATGCCCCACAGCAGGACGATATCACTTTCCCATATGACTTACTCTGTTTCCAAATCTCCACATTTCCTCGACCCTGAATCCCAGAGTTTGCCCTCAATGACCAGCTTGATTACAGATAACCAGCTCTCCTCATCAGTCTTTCTCACTGTCTTATAGTGATGATAGATAAATAGTGAGAGCTGTTCTTGATGACGTCCAAAAAAAAAAAAAAAATCCTGCCAGTTCCCCTGGAGAACTGAGATGGGCGTTTTATTCCGGGAATAACACAAAAATCCCAGCTGCAGTAGCGGCGCGATGGCCCTCGAGCTCGGCTGCCGAAACATATAATCACACACATTCAGAGTTTTCGTCTTCCCGAATTTGCATTGATTGTTCCTCTTAGAAGTAAGAGAAGGGGAAATGAGAACTCTTCCCTCACGTTTGGTTATTTAAAAAAAAAAATCTTTCAGCAGAGGTCAGGGCAACTAATAATTGGATTGGTGATGAGATGTAAATTATGGTAATGAATGTAATTTGCTTGTAATTATACAGAATCAAGCGTTCGTCTGACTTGTCTGACACCAAAGTGTAATCTTGCAAAAAGTCGAGAGAAATAATGAAAAGTTTGGAGCTTTCCGACGCTGTTGGCTGGTGTTGAATCTTAATGAAGGTGCGCTGGCATTGGTCTGTCTGGGTTATTTTCAGCAGTGCAGTGGGAGAGCGAGTGTTTGTAGTGTGTAGTGTGTGTGTGGAGGCCTGTGCACTGAGCAGGGGAGGTCCCTGGTGGGCTCAGAGAGGCACACACTCATTAGTACGGGAGTGTGTTGCGTTCAGGTGCACTACCCTGGGGCTCACTGCCTCTCTCCATCGCATGTCTGGATCTTTTCAGCTTAGCTCCAGTAACTCCACACATCCCTCTCGCTCTCCCTCATTAACAAGCCTCCTCTCCTTTCGCTCGGCATAACATCATATCCCATCATGCACTTGGGTGAACCACTTTTTCAGGTGTTTATGTAACCATCTCATGAAACATGGGATAGTTCACACAAAAATGAAGATTATTTCATTTAATCACCCTCATGCACTTTTAAAAGCTTATGATGTTATTTATCATGGGAACTCTATATAATAAATGGGCGGAATGTTCAAATTAATTGACCCTTCGCAAGGAGTTTGATTGACAGGCGATCTGACCAATCATAATCCGCCATCCGCCGAATCCGCCATTTTTGTCCGACAAAGCAGTCAGGAGAGTTAGTAGATTAACGTTGGAGGATTTTAACTTGAAAAACGAAGTGTACTGACGTCTTTCTGCGGTTAAAATAACATTCCTTCTTATGTTCATTCATGTTTATTTGATGCTATAAATGAACTAGAAGGAAGAGATGATCGGTTCACAAGCAGCTTTAACTGAGGCTCTACAGCGATCTGTCAGACACATTAAAGAGCCATAAAACGGTATTTATCTTTAAAAAATGATCAAATTTGAAAGTTGAGACTTAAAAGTAACCTGGTCTGTCGTGTCTGTCAGTGTGTTGTCAGTGTCCTCTCTGCTCCGCGTTTTATTTTTCACTGTGAGAACAAGGTGTGTCGTGAGAGCGGTGGGACTTGTCGGACATAGCAACAGTAACTAAAGGGGGCGGGTCTTTGCGAACCGTCAATTGCTGAAATCCAAACAATGTCTATATTTTCAATCAAAAATACAGTAATATTGTGAAATATTATTACAGCTGTTTTCTATGTTAATATAGTATTAACTGTAATTTATTCCAGTGATCAAAGCTGAATTTTCAGCATCATTACTCCAGTCTTCACTGTCACATGATCCTTCAGAAATCAGTATAATATGATGATTTGATGCTCAAAAAAACATTTATGATTATTATCAATGATGAAATCAGTTGTGCTGCTTAATATATTTGTGGAAACGTGATGCATGTTTAGCTTGTTCCCTGACACAATAATATAAATGTGACTTTAGACAGCATTGACATATAGTGTACAAGCAATATGTACTGTACTACTTTTTTGATTGTTATACTTCGTTATCCTCATAGCATAATTGCCTAAGTCATATTTCAATGTTTTTATGCTAGGCAATTATGCTATGAGGCTAATGATATGGAAGGAAGAGCTCAAACATTCTGCAAAATATCTCCTTTTGTGTCCTTTAGAAAAAAGAAAGCCATGTTCGTTTGGAACAACATACATTTTTGGCTGAACTATTCCTTTCAAAACACTCCTGCTGCACCATCCAGAAATCCTGATAAAATACAGCCACTTCCAAGAAGGATGTAAATGCCTCTCCTACAAGCTGATATCCCACAGCTTTGGTATCAGAACCTCAGAGATGTTTTTTTTTTAATGTTTGTCCAGCAATACTGTACCAGAGACTAGCCTCGGGGGTGTTTCCAATCTGACGGCCGGCTGACTCAGTGACGGGTGGGCGATATAAACGTGGTGATGTTTAACAGAGGCTTCCCCGATGACACACCAGATCCTCAGCCATTAGGAGATTGCCTGCGGGGAAAAGTGCAGACACCTGCGGGCAGGCCGACGTTTATATAATCAATTTGTTTTGTGGCTGGCCGCTCCCTCGCTTTCCTCCTAAGCTGTGGTCTGGTAGAAGTCATTAGGAGGACATGTAGGGACATGAAAACCACACAATGACAATATTACTTGTGAAAGACTAGCTTTTAACATTCTAGCTAGATATCAACATTATTTGGAGACATTGGGTCTCATTTACTAACCCTGTATTGTGTGCATGTGCATATATACAGATGTCTGATCAGAGGTTTGTAATCTCGGTCTGTATAAAAGGTGTTCGTTGTGTTTGCCCTTGTTTTGGGGATGCTACATTCATGCGCGTACACGCGTGTTGTGAATTAATTGAACATTTTTCATGAGAAGTTCTCCTGTGCATAGAAATACAAATAACTCATTCAATTATTAGTAGGGCTGGGTATCGATACATGTGTCCTGATTCGATTTGTTTCTGATTCACAAGATTGAATCTCGATTCAATTTGATTCTTGATTTTCGATTTGATTAAATTAATTAAATTATTAAATTTTCGCTGGCCCCACCACAAAAAAGTAATTAATGAATAAAAAAGTTGTTTTTGTTATTTTTGGCCCATGTGTCCTTGTATTTTAATAAATAAGAATTTTAGATACAAGTGAAATTTAACACTTCTCAATTCCAATTTCAATACCACATACATTTCAACGATTATTAATGACAAGTAAACAGTCATTAATAAAATAATAATAATAATAATAAAAAAAAAAATACGATAGAACAAAGATACAAATGAAACAGTCATTGCTTTCAAGGTTTTTCAGGTATTCCTAACAATAGTTTTCATTTAATAAAGTAATCACATGTAAAATAACACTGCAAATAATCTTTACTGTACATATTAAATAAAGGTTAATCCTTATTAAAGTTACAAAAACATAATTCAGTAAGAGCAGGGAGTGATATCTTTGTCTTCTGTAGTTTGATTAACATTAAGAACACAGAAAGTAGCAACAGGAATATTAGGCTTCTGTCACTTTAAGACTAATGCACAGATCCAATATAATGATACACATGCGTTCCTTCTTTACTGATTACTTAAACCATAACTGACTGTTTACTTGGATACTCGCAAAGGTGGGCATTTTGAGATAAATTTATATGAATTTGTCCGTTTTAGTGCAAGGAGACATGTAAGAGAATTTATTTTATTATTTGCACGCTGTCTGAGTCTGTGTGCGCTTCGGGTGTGTGTGTGTGTGTGTGTGTGTGTGCATAAAACTTCTCAACCAGCGCACGCAAGTTCTCCTTCACTTGAATGCTTAAGTTTGCAAGGCTTGAATAAATACGAAAAAAAAGATAGATTCGTGGCTTTTGAGAATTAATATCGAATCGACCACATAAAAAAAAAAAAAAAAAAAAGATGAATCAAAAAAATATATTTTTTTTGCCCAGCTCTAATTATTAGTGAATGAGGCTTATTGTTAGTGATTCTTGTGATGCAAAGTTCATATGATCCTAGAGTATTTTTGGTTATTAATAGTACATTATGAAGGCTGTATTTTCCAGAGGTCGCATTTGTCGTCTGTACATGTCATCGAGGCTGCTTCATTTCAGACATGTCACCATTTCATTCCAATGTAGGAAATTGCAATAATTTAAGCCTCACGAGGAATAATAGTCAATTTTATAATAGTAATTTTTCTGAAATGAGGCAGCCTCAATGATGTATACAGTCGACAAATGTGACTCCGCAGGGTGTAGTTTTTGAAATTAGACACAATCAGGATGTTGCTTGTGGTTGCTAATGTGGTCTGAGTGGTTGCTAGGGCTTGCTATATGGATACTAAGATGTTTTGGCTGGTTCCTCATCAGCCAAGACCAAAAATATTCTTAAATAACAAAATATATAATTTGTTCCCTCAGTCTGTGCAGCTGTAGTCCACAATGAGATTATGTGGATCAAATTTCAAAATCACAATCTTTTGTGTGCACATTTCAAAACACATTAAAGGGTTGACACTTGCATGTTCGTGACGCTAAATAAAAAAGAAAGTCACAATACAAAAAATTAACAAGTTAAACAGTATTTCAAACAGCTCAAATAAATGAATTGAGACAAACTGACCCGCAACATAATATTTGTTTAAATCACTAACAGTATGAGTAACAGCAATAAAGCATCGATTGCACATTATTATACATGTATTACAATTGCACAATGCACACATGTTTTTTAAATTGCACATGCTAATTATTACGTCGCCAAATTTCATCCCTTTCCACAGTCTTTCACAACCTCTTCTCGTTCTGGTCCAAAGGCTTTGACATCATCTTACTTTCTTCTAACACCAAGAGCAGAATCAGTGTGCTGTTATGCATGGCTGAACGTGTGTGATTGCCTATCTGTTTTGTGATTGTGTCATTTGCACTGCGAGTTTCTCTCTGTAGGTCCAACCATCACGTCTCCTCATGCTAATCAGGCTAGCCCTCTAGCATGCCGAACAGACCTCCAACCAGACACTGAAATGCCCTGCAACCACCCGCTCAAATCAAGCTGCATGCCACTGGCATTTCACAAAGTGACTTCTTGCTCTTTGTCATTGAAGTGCCTTTTCGGGAGCGTGTTGGAGCAGTGGTTTATTAGCTGTGTCATCTCTTCATCATGCCACCCAGCTCCATTAGCGACTGCAACACAAATGAACGCGCAGGGAAGGGCGGAGCCTGGACGCTGGAGTGGGCGGCGCCTGGGCACTGGGGTGGGTGGAGCCTGGGCGCTGGAGTGGGCGGAGCCTGGGCGCTGGAGTGGGCGGAGCCTGGGCACTGGAGTGGGCGGAGCCTGGGTGCTGGAGTGGGCGGAGCCTGGGCGCTGGAGTGGGTGGAGCCTGGGCGCTGGAGTGGATGGAGCCTGGGCACTGGAGTGGGCGGGGTCTGGACGCTGGAGTGGGCGGAGCCTGGGCACTGGAGTGGGTGGAGCCTGGGCGCTGGAGTGGGCGGAGCCTGGGTGCTGGAGTGGGTGGAGCCTGGGCGCTGGAGTGGGCGGAGCCTGGGTGCTGGAGTGGGTGGAGTGGGCAGAGCCTGGGTGCTGGAGTGGGTGGAGCCTGGGCACTGAAGTGGGCGGAGCCTGGGTGCTGGAGTGGGTGGAGTGGGCAGAGCCTGGGTGCTGGAGTGGGCGGAGCCTGGTCACTGGAGTGGGCGGAGCCTGGGTGCTGGAGTGGCTGGAGTGGGCAGAGCCTGGGTGCTGGAGTGGGCGGAGCCTGGGCACTGGAGTGGGCGGGAAGCTTGCCTAATTCACACTATTAGTCAAAGAACTATAAAAGTGCCATAGTTTAATCTAAAGCTTATTATGGCTTATAATTGTAACCATTTATACCGTAAAACAGGGGGTAAGCAATTATTTAATGAGGTGTGACAACTGCAGAGAGACTAAAACACTTCTTTTGCGGACAAGACTGGTTTACTACAGAGAGAGCATTCAGCAGTGTAAGACAGGGAAAGTCAAGTTTGTGTGATTTTTGGATAATATTTATAAATGGTGGTACCAGATTGTAATCTGTACCGTAGCGCTTCGATAGTTAGTATTGAATTATTAGCGTATTCTTCTACCATGGAATTTCCAAGAATACTGTATTCTAGGGCTGCACGATTTGGGGAAAATGTCATATTGCGATTATTGAGGTCAATATTGCGATTGCGATATGCGATTGCGATTTAATAAACAAATGGTTTCATGAGTCAACTTGCTTGATTCTAAAGCAAAATGCGCACACAGATTAGTGATAATTCTGAAATGTGTATTTCTCAACTCAAACTAGCAACAACAACTAAATAATTGATAACATCTATAATGATCAATAAGCCTTTGAGGTCTGGATAAAAATGAATCCACCCCCATTTAAAACATTAATTATAGCCATCCACCATTACAGTGATTCCACAATTGAAAGCTATAATTTTTTCAAAAACATTTATTAGGCTTCAAAAAATATAACAGCTTTTAATTTAAGTGAACTTAATAATACTCACATAAACCCATAAAAAAGTATTATTTACCTGTGCCCTTCCTGTCATGTAGGACATATACAGAAATTTAAGTTATCAAACAGTCTGCACTGCATAAA
The DNA here is from genome assembly GCA_026230005.1 of Gila orcuttii. NCBI lineage: Eukaryota > Metazoa > Chordata > Actinopteri > Cypriniformes > Leuciscidae > Gila > Gila orcuttii. Next base: position 34,230,454 of record JAPDVR010000023.1, read on the forward strand.
TTATAAATTATATATAGACTAATCCTTATTAAAGCTACACAAGTTCTTTAGTCAAGAGCAGTGAGTAATTTTATATGTTCTTTGATTAACTTTACTGACAGAAAGCTTTGGCTGCTGGCCCTTTAAGAGCAGCCGTTGTAGAGACGCGGATCTCACACGCGCCTCATTCTCTCACAACTCTTTACGTCCATCATAAGACTGCTCTTATGTTATGAAGATACTCGACAAACGACATTTTGGCATAATTGTGTGTGTTATTGTTCGTTCAAGCGGAAAGATAACTATTCCGGTCTGTGCATGCGCATGGGCGCGCGTCTTTCTGTTCTGTGAGTCACAGTCGGACATTCACAGGCTGCGCGCTCTTTTGATTTGTCGCGCATTAATGGTTTGAACTTTAAAGCATTCGCACGAATAAGAGCGGGATCATGTAACACTAGCCAAAGGATGACAAAAAATAACAGATGCTGCGTTAATTGCGTTAACAGCCCTAATTTGTTTATTTTACATAAAATCGCAGCATTTTGCGTCATATAATCGCATAGGCTTGACATCGCGATTACGATTGCGATATGATTAATCGTGCAGCACTACTGTATTCCATGATATTGTATCTTTCAATATTAAGTATGTAATTGTGCATGCTTTTTTTGCCTATTTTAAAATTAAGATGACCTTAATCTAACGCTCATTAAAATTAATATATAAAACACTAATAATTTAATTACACTGTTAAATGTAATATTCAACAAATGTTAAAATGAATTTCCATTTTCCATACTTCCACACATTATAATATTGTGATGCATAAATTAACTTTTTAATATTTTAAATTATTTATTTTAGTTTTTAGTGTTTTATACAAGTTTAAGTTTGGCCAGTTCTTGGTCATTTTTAGCCATATCATGTAAATAATTATAGGCTAATTTGTATCAGCCAGAATTTTTATATCAATACATCCATTCATACAAGTTTATTTTTTACATTTTTGTTGGAAAAAAGTTGCATTACATTTTTGTTTGTATACTGTACAATCTGATTAGATTAGCCATAACCAGATCATTTACACATTTTACAAATTAATAACAAATGATTCTACTATAAGTATATCCAACCTTACTGGGATTCCAAAGAGTACACTCACGTAAACTGTTTACAATATAGCAATTCTCAGCAAATCTCAACAATTGATTGTTATATTGTTAAAAAATGTAATTTATATCATCACCATACAATACATTAATGTAACCCCCCCCCCACACACACACACTTAACTGCTTGATTGCTTGTATTCAACAAGTGTCATGAGGCATGAAGATATTATAAACATCAACATCATGATTTTCTCTAGATCTGCTTGAAACTCTGCGTGTTGTGAAAACCGCTGTACAAATACTTGACTAGCGACTCCCTCACAATGTTTTACACAGCTGAATTTCTTCACAGGCTAACAACTCACATTTTTTTTCAGCTTCTCCTTTCTCTTGTCCTCCTCAACACTAACATGCCAAGTCAACGTGTGTGTGAAAGAAACGGGCAGATCCAGCTCAAAGTGCATCAGTGTGTGTGTGTGTAGCAGTGTGTGTGTAGCAGTGTGTGTGTAGCAGTGTGTGTGTTGCAGAGTGTGTGTTGCAGTGTGTGTGTTGCAGTGTGTGTGTTGCAGTGTGTGTGTTGCAGTGTGTGTGTTGCAGTGTGTGTGTAGCAGTGTGTGTGTTGCAGTGTGTGTGTTGCAGTGTGTGTGTTGCAGTGTGTGTGTAGCAGTGTTTGTGTAGCAGTGTGTGTGTAGCAGTGTGTGTGTAGCAGTGTGTGTGTTGCAGTGTGTGTGTTGCAGTGTGTGTGTTGCAGTGTGTGTGTTGCAGTGTGTCTGTTGCAGTGTGTGTGTTGCAGTGTGTGTGTTGCAGTGTGTGTGTTGCAGTGTGTCTGTTGCAGTGTGTGTGTTGCAGTGTGTGTGTTGCAGTGTGTGTGTTGCAGTGTGTGTGTAGCAGTGTGTGTGTTGCAGTGTGTGTGTTGCAGTGTGTGTGTTGCAGTGTGTCTGTTGCAGTGTGTGTGTTGCAGTGTGTGTGTTGCAGTGTGTGTGTTGCAGTGTGTGTGTAGCAGTGTGTGTGTAGCAGTGTGTGTGTTGCAGTGTGTGTGTAGCAGTGTGTGTGTAGCAGTGTGTGTGTAGCAGTGTGTGTGTAGCAGTGTGTGTGTTGCAGTGTGTGTGTTGCAGTGTGTGTGTAGCAGTGTGTGTGTAGCAGTGTGTGTGTAGCAGTGTGTGTGTTGCAGTGTGTGTGTTGCAGTGTGTGTGTAGCAGTGTGTGTGTAGCAGTGTGTGTTGCAGTGTGTGTGTTGCAGTGTGTGTGTTGCAGTGTGTGTGTTGCAGTGTGTGTGTAGCAGTGTGTGTGTTGCAGAGTGTGTGTTGCAGTGTGTGTGTAGCAGTGTGTGTGTTGCAGTGTGTGTGTTGCAGTGTGTGTGTAGCAGTGTGTGTGTAGCAGTGTGTGTGTTGCAGTGTGTGTGTTGCAGTGTGTGTGTAGCAGTGTGTGTGTTGCAGTGTGTGTGTTGCAGTGTGTGTGTTGCAGTGTGTGTGTAGCAGTGTGTGTAGCAGTGTGTGTAGCAGTGTGTGTGTTGCAGTGTGTGTGTAGCAGTGTGTGTAGCAGTGTGTGTGTTGCAGTGTGTGTGTAGCAGTGTGTGTAGCAGTGTGTGTGTTGCAGTGTGTGTGTTGCAGTGTGTGTGTTGCAGTGTGTGTGTAGCAGTGTGTGTGTTGCAGAGTGTGTGTTGCAGTGTGTGTGTAGCAGTGTGTGTGTTGCAGTGTGTGTGTTGCAGTGTGTGTGTAGCAGTGTGTGTAGCAGTGTGTGTAGCAGTGTGTGTAACACCTGCTCAGCTCTACAGCAGAGACACGTGGAAGATCATTAGCAATGTCACACAGTCATCTGCATTCATCGGGCACGTTGCATTTCAAGTCCTTAATTCAAAGCCCGACTACAAAGCCAAGTTCACTTCAGTGGGATCAACTTTGTGAATACAAACTAAGGCGGGATCACTTTAGTTCTGCCAATTCCCATGGTGCTGTCAGAATAAAACACCCTCATGATTTGTGCTTGTGTGTTGAGAAAAACAGGTGCAGACGTCAAAACTCTGGAGTTCATTAGAGTTTGCAGTGAACATGTCTACTCTGCTCTTTGAAAGTTTTCTACACATGTTGTCATGCGAGGATCAGAACCGGGGATCAGCTTAATCAGACCTCTCATTAATCTGCTAATGATCTGTGATTAGATGGAAGCACACTCACACACTCCGTTTCCTATTCAGACTCGCTTGGATATGCGTTGCAGAAAATTGGCTCTGTCGGTTTCCAAAGTTTGTTTCTGTGTTTCCGTGCTTTTGAACTACAGCCCTGCCACCAACATGACGTATTAGCCTTTTAACACACTCAGATTAAAATGTAAATGGGCCGTGTCCAAGTCTGAATTCAGGCGGCAGCATCTCTTAAAGAATTGGTTTCGCGAGTGTCGTTTTCCGCGAGTGGGCGTGGTTTCAACGCAGACACGCCCCCAGCGTTTGACAGCATTTTTTCAAGATTATGATAGTTTATTTTATGTACTTGTGGCTTCTTTTATTATTCAAATTTGGCTGGGTGGCTAATAACACATTTTTCTGAGGTGTGACAAACTCAGAACACTTTACAGGGACTTTAAGTTGTTTTGAGATGTTTTGATTTCCTCTAGATCAGCGGTTCTCATCAATGCCCCCCCCACTGTCCACAACAGCGCTCAAAGGCCGCATGATTGTTCCAGTTGTTTGTGATTTACTGCTAAATCACAACTGCTTTGTGATACTACTACTAAATATATTTTACTCATAATTTCTACCTAATAAAATATTTTAGCGTTTGGCATAACTTGAAAAAAAAAAAAAAAAAAAATAATAATACAATATATTTATATATTTATTTATTTCTTTAATCATTTATTTAATGTTTATTGCATTTAAGTAATTTTTTTTTTTTTTATGAATACATACAATTTTAGTTAACGATGATAAAATAATAAAAAATACCCTGAACACGAATTCAATAATTTCTATGGAGATGAAATACAAGATTCGGGATTGTGATGCTCTATTTTGTCTCCAAAAGTGGAGAGAACATTATCTTTGGTTCTAATCGACTTGATTTCAAACTAACTCGTGTCTTACCAAAGATCTTATGCATTCCTTTCCGCCTAACAGAGTGTACAAGCATCCTTAGTGTGGGCTCAGTCCCATATCAGTGCTGGTCTTGTCAAGTGTTAGTAAATTGGAGAGTTGATTTGCATGCGTGGTTGAGTCGCCTCGGGCTCATCCTGGCATCAGTGAGTCTCAGGAATGGTGTTTTTGGAGCTCATGTCTGGAGGCTGTTTCCCTCACTAACCACAAGCCACCTACGTACGCAAAGACAAAAAAAAAAAACAATGAGGACCAGAGGGATGTCACGTGTCAAGAGCACAACACCATGATGAATAAGGCAAATAAAAAAAGGAGAAGTACGTAACGGCACTCTACAGATCAGCGACCTTGTGTTTGAAATATGTCTTGCTAATGAAATGCTCTATCTCTTGTGTGTGAGAGAGAAATGGCAAGAGTAGGTGACTCAACCCACGTATTGTCAACCGCATAAGATGGAGCAGCCGTTACTCATGAGAAAGTCCATGCTGGAATTTCCTGGGAGTCGATGTCTCGCCCGGGAAACTCTTAAGTGCTGTTTGTTTTAGGCTTCGCGCAAACCCTCCCGTTTTATTATAGCATTCTATCATAGGTGAACTCACGCTATGGCCAGATCTTTACTGATACGTTTAAGAAGAAATAATGGGGCCAACAGATCATTAGGCCAGTGCTTTTTTTGGCTCTTGAATCGTTGCTTTGATCTTAGGGAAACATTTTTCCTTGACCATTTTGCGGTTGTTATTTTTGTCGATGTGCACACTGGATTTGAGGATGTATGGGAAAGATGAAATTCTTCAACAATGTTTGAGTTTTAACAAGTCATGCTGACGACGTTTAAAACCAGAAGAGCTTAAAAATGTGTCTGTCATTTGAAATAATGTATGAAAAGGAAATAAACACACTATATGTTTGGCTTTGTGTTCATTTTAAGACTTTTTCCCCCTCTCACTTTCGCTCTCGGAGGAGTGAACATGTATTTGCTAGGGATGCTCCGATTGATCGGACGCCGATCATGATCGGCCGATATTGGCTAAAAATAGATTGATCGCCGAACCCCAAAAGCGCCGATCAAAAAAGCCGATCACGTGACGTAAATTACTCGCGCGACTTTTTCCCACCTGCATGCGTGGCGCACGGGCACACAACAGCGGAGTGGAGCTTGGCAGTGGCAACATGAGTTCTCCTTCACCGGAACGAATAGGGAGTCTCTCAACGGATTGAAGCGCGCGTCCGAGTGAAGACCGTGCACCGCGCGAGCCACAACAGAACACAGTATCCGCGCCACTGATCGCTGCGGCAACGAGCACTTTGATCACTTGATAAGAAAAAAAAAAACATTTCAGCGCTAGATCGCCTCTTATTTAACAAATGAACAAAATGAATGCTCTGAGTTAACTGGAGATGTTTTTATTTATTTGTATTGGTACATTCGTGCCGCGAGATGTTTCAGAAGGTGTTTTTTTTTTTTTTTTTATCTGACGTAGTTGGTTCCTCAACTACATCAGATTCAGATTCCGATTATTTTATTTAATGCCATGTCAGCATTCAAAGCTATTTTCATGGCAAAAATTCAATCATAAAAATACAAATATCATATAAATACAATAAAACAAAACAAATATAAACAAGAAGTCATTTTATACAATATATATTTTTAAATGAACATATGATAAAAAATCCAAAACCTTTTCAGGCATAATCTCATTAAATATGTCCTTTAATGAAGTAACTTCATAAAAGAGCATTCTGCTCAACTCCATCAGACGTTCATAATAATAACAGAAAAAAACTTGCCATAGTTTTGTCCTTTTATCAGTAGCCAGTTTTGGTGTAACAAGTTGTACATTTTGTTGCCAATTAGTAAATGTAGTCGGTGTATTAAGAGGCTACAATTTCCAAATATGCCTAAGTGTAACTTGATCCCCTCCCATTAGGCTGATCTGATGTGTGTTGGTCTGCCTGACCCCTCTTTGTTTGGAATAATTTAATGTTACTCTGCCTTATTTGGGAAAGCTGGCCTAGAGTAGCCTTAAGACATCTCATTTTCTAAATACAATTAAATAAACACATTTCTACAAATGGTGCAAACTCTGCTAGATTACAGATAAAAGATTCCCATTCCCCTGCCATTCTGTGATCGGCAGTGATCGGCAATCGGCAGATCATGATTTTGGTGATCGGTAATCAGTGATCAGCCCCAAAAATGCTGATCGGAGCATCTCTAGTATTTGCCACTAGTGTTTACTTTACAGAATGAAGAGAATATTGTCTTTTTGGGCTTCTGATGTTTTTCTTAGCTTTTTGGGTGAAGATTTCAACAATGATTGTGGATGCTAGAAAACATGCTTAGAATAAATATAGTTTGAGTTGAGTTTAGTAAATGAAGTTTGACTGCAGTCTTTGTTTATTGCACTTCTGTTTAGGGACACACTTTAGTTTACCATCCTATTCTCACTACTAACTTGTTGCTTATTAGCGTATTACTAGGATATTGGCTTGATAAATTGATGGTTGTTGACATTAACTTGTATTTTTTATTCTTAGATCATACACTCTTGAAAATAAAGGTTCTTTATTGGCATTGATGGTTCCATTGATACTTCTATGTAACCTTTCTATTCCACAAAAGGTTCTTGGAAAAAGGTTTTTAAGTTCCTCACATAAAAATGGATCTTTTAACTCTTTCCCCACCAGTGTTTTTTTTTAAAGCCAGCCACTGCCAGCATTTTTAATCATTTTCACCATAGTTTCATGGCCCCCAGAATATTTTGTTGTATGAATATCTGAACATGCAATATTTTAAAAAAAGAAAGAACCCATCCTCTGCTTAAAAAAAAAAAAAAGTTTTATTCTAGCTTCATGCATTCTTTTTTAATCAACATTTCAATATTTGTCAAAGACTACGTCTGGATTCAGAACAATGGTCATAACACAGATGGAGTAGATCGAGTCCATCACCTCAAAGCTTCTCAGTCCTGTAGCTCGTCCTGGGTCGACATTTCATTCAGTAACATTAGGCAGTTTTGATTTATATGATGTTTAATGTTGATCGCGTGTTTTTTACATATGTGCTATCGCTTGTTTCAGACTCAGTTCTCTTTCAGAAAATGCGTAATTGCGCCCCCTACCGCCGGAAATCTCCATCAATGGCGGGGGAAAAGTTAAGAACTGTTCACTGAAAGGTTGTTTATGGAACACAGAATGGTTCTTCTATGGCTTCATTCCTCGACAAAACCCCTTTGGCACTTTTATATTTTAAGTGTATGAATCTGAAGTCAGATGGCCGGTTTGGGCACAGATGGTATCAAAGCTGGACTGACATTTTTCGACTCTCAGAAGGATCTACTGTCTATTTACAGCTGATGGCTTTATGATGACACAGCACATTGCCATCAACTAATCCATCAAGGGACAATTTTGTATTTATTATTATTATAGTATTATAGGAAAATTGCACAATTGTACCATTTGTTCTATTAACTTGATCCATGAAAATATGCATATGCACCACCCATTCATCCATTGGTCCATTGTAGTTGTTCTTCACTGGGAGTCGATGTTGGATACCAGTACCTTTGGTTTTAGCGTGTGTACAGTAAGTAGTTTGGACTAGGGCTGCAACTAACGATTATTTTCATAATCGATTAATCGGACGATTATTTTTTCGATTAATCGGATAAAATTTCAATTTGATTTTTTGTTTATTACAACTAAATAAAACCCTTAATCATGGTATTTATGTGTAAAAGTGTACAAAAGCCACACATTGAGTTTTACTAATATCAATATTTGCATTGTTTTTAATGATAATTGCTGATGGCAAGTTGACAACCATGAAAAACAAAAAAATCTAAATTATATACAACATTGTTTTAACATCATTTTTGTTAAAAACTAATTTACACAGACATGTTCAGATGTGAAGATAGAAACCAAAAACATTTAAAGTACATAATTCATTTAATTTTTATTTAAGATTCAATTAATTATAAGGATAAATTGCTAAAATAAATATAGAAAGACTGAAAAAAAGCGTGTGAACGTAGTAGAGCCGCAGTAGATCGCGTTTGTAAAACAATTAAAACTTAATAGAAGACAAATGCTATAAAAAGAGAACGGAATGGAGACGCAGCAAACAGGCTTGATTAAAAGGACAAGAAAATGATGCATTAGTGCACAAGCATTCGCTGAAAACCACTGACTACAGTGACTAAAAAACAATCTTTTACTGCTGCTGTTAATAACTGCCTTTATATTTAGTGCTTCACTTTCTAAACACCGTTTTAATTTAGCCTATTTCTGCGTAGCGCTATTTTAATCCATCACTTATGTTGCGAGCGAAATGATTGCACAACCTGATGCCCGAGACAAAATACAGACATCCCAAGTCTCCCGGAAGTTCCGGGAGTCTCCCGCATATTGATAGCGGCTCCCTGACGCCCGCAAATTAGTTCAAACTCCTGGAATCTAGAGCGTGCAAGCAAGAGAGCGCATGCGAGACAGAAGAGAGTGCTCCAAAGTCCAAACTGTGTAGCGCGCGCACGACAGAGCGGCACAGGGAGAGAGACCTTGCGTGTGTGCGTGTGTGCCGCATCATGATAGGCCTGTTTCAACCAATCACCAGTAAATGCTCCCCGTGACGTAAGCAGAGCAACTAATCGATAATGACATTCGTTGACAACGATTTTCATAATCGATTATTATCGATTATATCGATTAGTTGTTGCAGCCCTAGTTTGGACATCATCAGACACTGGACACCCTAAACAATTATTTAAACAACTGTCCAACGATTCAAATAGCAAACATTACACCCAAAATAAAGGACGTAAGCGCTTTAACATTTTAGACTTTCTGATCCGCTTGCCTGCTATAGTCTTCTGTTGTACGTTCATTACTGTAAATGTTTCAAATAATTTTTACTTTATTAAGTATATTAGTAGGACATTTTTGAAAATAACTGTTCATAATTAAATCTGTTAAATATTTCTTGAGCAAGTTAACTTCTTATTTTATGAGATTTTGCATGGTTTCATGCTAAATTGTGACTTGGCATTAACACAACATCAAAGTCATATTTCCTATCTTTCCCTTTTCCCAGTCAGCACTCCTTCACGCTCCAAATACTGGCTGAAATACCATTTGCTATAGAAACTTCAAGGGTGTAATCTCAGAACAGATTGAAACATTATCTCCTTCAAATTTACAGCATCTGCTCATTAAACTAATGTCTTTGTGTCTGAACTAAGCATTTGTCTTTGTATTCGTATTCATACTTTTCCTCTGTGGAATCTCTGTGTGTCAGCAGTATAGTTGGATTTTTCCCACCTCTCCCTCTTTCATTGTTTCTCCGTTCCTCTCCGTGCGTCCAAACATGTGGTTTTGACTAAAACACACAGGGGTAGGAATGATTGTAATTCTCTGTTCATGACAGTTTAATAAGTAATCAACAGTAAGAGGACAGAAACGGTCCCGTGATCATATCAACAGACAGGTTTTGAGCTTCTGCTCAGCTTTCCTGTGGTGTACAGTAAACCTTTCAAACGTTTTAGACAACAGTGGAGTTGAACATGTCATAGAAACATCATCATATTGTGGACCGTGGGAAAAGTGAAGTCTTTGCTTATCTTCGAGTACGTTTGGTTCATATTTAATGTTGTCTCTGTCACAGATAAGCACTTGCACACACTCGTCTGACCAGAGGTGACCCTTCCTGACCTTTCCGTCCGATAACTCTTTGCTTTTGTTTGGACAATCTCCTCTCCGATTAAAGCATCTGTATGTGTTTTTACATCACAAGTGGTGCCAAAAATTTGCAAAAAACAAACAAACAAAAAACCTTTCATTTCCACTGATAATGATTGAACATTTTGTAAAGGAATTGTGAAGAATTTATAATGTTATACACGTATGTTAGTGAAAAAAGTATTTTATGCTCAGCTAGGATGCATTTATTTGATCAAAATTACAGTAAATAAATGATATGTTATATATAACTATTTTATATGTGAATATATAGTAAAGTGTAATTTATTCCTGTGAATTTTCAGCATCATTACTCCAGTCTTCAGTGTCACATGATCATTCACAAATCAATTTAATACGATGATTTGATGCTCAAGAAACATGCATCTGATTATTATCAATGTTGAAAACCGTTACATTTCTGTGGAAACCTTGATACATTTTATTATTTAGGACTCTTTGATGAATAGAAAGTTAATTAAAACAGCATTTATTTGAAATATTCATTTAAAACTCTTTAAATGTCTTGACTGAGTTTTTACTGTGACCCCAAACTTTTAAACGGTAGTGTATATTCCTTAAAATACATATTCAGGCATAGTTTCAGCTAACTCTCATTTATTCAACGCCCACTTTTCGTCATCCAACCTAAATTAATTTCCCCCTATATTATTCTGCACTGAATATCCATTTTCACTTACAAACATGTTTGAGTATGCAAGTAAAACGGATTGCAAGCGGCAATTCATGTTGACGTTGAATTGCATTGATTGGTTCTGTTTTGAAACACAGTGAACGCTTGTGTGTTTGACTGACAGCGCTACTGTAGCCGGCGGATCGAGTTTTCCGTAGCGTTGAGGGAACGCTTCTATGGTATTTACATTAGGAGAGCTGTGTGTAGTTCTAGCTCAGCAGAAATGTTTGGTTAGCTGATTATCTCTTCTCCAGGGACTGTTGTCAGTCCTCTCCGCTGGTCTACTGGTGACACTGGGGTGTAGCCACTGGGTGTTGAGTTAATTGCTCTCCCCCGTACAGCTCTGATTGCTGTCTCCAGCATGTGGGAAATGTCGACCCAGATGAGTCAGGATTCATTTCGTGAAACCCAGGCTTGAGTTTCCATGCCTTCCTCCTTTTCATACACATACTCTTTCCACTTCAGCCTTGCTTATATCAGTCCTCCTCCTTGTGTCTTTCTCATCTGAATCTGAAAGCAGTAATATCTCCAGTAGATTTGTTTCAGTTTAATGCAGATCCTCCCAGCTCACTTAGTGTTGTTAACATTTATTTGTTGCCCTTCAGAGAGTCAGAGAAGGCATTGCTGTTTCTTTATTAGGGCTGGGTATAGTAACAAAATTTACCTTGACTTCGATACCGGTTCCTGAACGATACTTTTTTCGATACCAATTTTATGAAATCCGTTTTAAAAATATTACATAACCTAAAAAAAAAACGTATTTTTTCAGTTTGTTGACTTTTTTACTCAAGCGCGCGCCTATATGGATTACATAATCAAACTATTTATTTCTAATTGTTTCGTTTAAAAGTAGACCTATTTCGACCGTCTATAGGCCTATTTCTCATGTCTGTGAGGCAAGTATCCTATACACTGAGTTTCGGTTCATTTGTGACGCGCTCCAGTTCTTGCAGTCGAAGACGGATAAACTTTCTACTCTCAAGTGTATTCTGTGCGCTTTTAAATGCCTTTTCAGATTTATGTCATGTTGCCGGTCTTGGCAGCAATTATCTTGTAGAAAATATTGCATCGCGTGCTCCTGGCATCGAGTCTGGTACATAGGTAGGTACACTTTTGATCTTTCTGGGTTGGGACACTTACACACACACACACACACACACACACTACAGCCTCACGTGCGAAGAGCCACGTCTCTGGGCAACCAAGTAAACTAGTGTTTTTCCGCCACAGCCAATCATGTTGCATGCTTATTGTTTCACTGACGTTGACGAGATTAATCACTTAGGCACCGAAAAACAAGACATGTTTCGATACTCAGTAGTATCGAGGCAATTCGGTCAGTACCTGAAAAGTATCGAACTCGATACCCAGCCCTATTCTTTATATGTCCGTACAGAAAGTGTGTGTGGATTTATATCTGACTTTGCAGTGCTTCTGCTCAGTAAGGTTTATAAAACACATCTGAGGTTTTAAGTCATCATGTAAGATTACTTTGCATTTAGACTTGTGTGAACGGGTGCATTTCCCATTAGAGTCACATGGGAGATGTAAACTATTCCAGATCTCTTTTGAGCTTCAGATTCATTGAATATTTAACCTTGTGTTGACTAGACAGTGTACACAACCGTCCAGCTGTCCAAACCTTATCCTCAACATTTGCTACCGTGCTTATGTAGAATTTACTATTATGAATAGAGTCAGACATATTTATTTACATTAACACTAAAGACTTGTGAAGCCGTAATATATTTCCTCTAGTGATGCACCAATAATAAAATTCTAATTGATACAGATATGAAAACATTTTCATGTAATTGCGGTAACCATTAAATGGATGAAATGATATGCTATTTTGAAACATTACAAACTAAAATCAATCGTTTTAAATGTTACAAGTAAATTTATGCATCACAGCATTATAATGTACAGTATGAAGTATGTTTTTATTATCAAGTGGATTATTTCATATTTATTTTGGAATATTCATGTTTTTAAATATTAAATTTAAATCAGTGTTGAATGATGGCAAAGGTAATATAAAGGTAAACATAAAATAAATTAACATTTAACTTACAATTAAATATCCAGTATCGGCTGATATGAATACTATATATATATATATATATATATATATATATATATATATATATATATATATATATATATATATATATATATATATATATATATATATTGTGCATCACTAGATTCCTCCAAATGTCTTGGTTAATTTAATTTAGTGAACTATAAACATTAAAACATTTTTGTTGCCTAAAATAAACATTAACTTACATAAAATAAATATGAAAAATCAGCTAGATCAAGTAACATTTCTCATTTTTTATTTAGTTGGTGTACTGAACTTTATGCACTAAAATAACTAAAACTGCAATAAAAAATGAATAAAAACTACAGTATATAGACATTGAAAAAACTGATATATATATATATATATATATATATATATATATATATATATATATATATATATATATATATATAACTATTATCTCAACGATCCTATAAAATAACACTGCTGGAGACACACAGAAAAAAGTAAAATTTTAAAGTTGAAGGTTGAATTGTGACAGTTGTGTCCGGAAGTTTCAGTATCTTTCTCTCAGTCTCTCTGTACTTGAATCCCCTTATCTTTCACTCTCATAGTTAATATTTTTTTCAGTTTTGGTTTCTTATCACTCTCACTTTTACATCGACAGACTGGAACCTCTCACATTCCAGCGTGTCGAAACGCACAGACGCTGCCCTGTCGCAATGCTCCAGCACTCAAGCAGGACACTCACTCTTTCTCTACATCTGCCTCCAATCCTCCCAGCGTGTCCTCCGACATTCGTCCCTAGAGAAAACTAATCCACACTGTATACAAAACTGAAACTCTGCCTTATTCAGATCTACTCGAGATTAGCCTCCTCTAAATTGAGCATTAACCCACTATTCAGCGTGTGACAGTCATCTCAAGTCTTGCTTTTTGAACAAATTCCTAGATATTCCTTTTGAACACTTTTCCAGTTGCTCAATGCAATAAAAAGTCTATTTTTCCAAAGTTAAGCTACCTCCTTTAGGAAGACTTTTTGTACTCCGTTGGCAAATGCAAATGTAGGTTGAGATATAGTTGAAAGAGGTCCCTGCCTAAACCTCCAGAGATATCAATATGGATGCTCTGGTGACACTTGACTCTTTAAAAAAGAGTTCCAGCAAAGACATTATTTCATATTTTATTAACTCAGCCCCTTCAATTAGACTCCTCGGCCCTCTAAATGTTCAGACGCTGGTCAGTCCTTGAAGCATAGAGTATTTATCCATCAGAAAACCAAGGTCGTATTTGTAACATCCATAGAAATCCATAAAATTATGCCTGGTTTAGCCAATCATTTCATTTGCAACATATGAAAGGCGACAGAAGGGGAAAAAAGATGAAATGGGAATTACAGGCTTGGCCTATACCTGCTTCTGCTCATCTCATGTCCTCTTCCACAGCCTGATCAGTATTCCTCAGCGTTCCCCGTCCTCTCCATTACCCACTACTGGCAGCCAGTCAGGGACACTTTCCTTTGGCAGGTAAGCGGCCCGCAAGGACAAAATGGACACACGGGCAATTTAAATGATTGGAAGCAGTAAGTAATATATTAGAGAGCCCTGTGTTTGAAAAGTCAGAAGTAAATTGCATGTTATTAGTGCCAACTCAGCGAAGCAGAAAACACAAGGTTTATAGAGGAACGAGTTAAAGTTAGAGATGAAATTATGATGCGAAAGATCAGTATGAAGAGTATTCGGTATCTCGTAGATTTTAGAGTAAAGGTCGTGATTGTGAATGAAGGCTTTATGGTGCATCGTATCGGAGATACCAGTGAATATTCGCCCTCAATTTCAGACTAATCCACAAATCTCCGCCACACGGCCCTCAACGAGAGGCGGTGGATTAGAGATGTAAATATGATGTCTGAGAGGGCGTCCCTGGTGAGTTTAACCCCATCTTTGGTGTCTAGGTTATTTGCAGGCCTGTGTTTCCCCCTCTATTCATAATCCTCCATGGAGAGCTGAAATTGGTGCTTGGTCTCATTAGAGGGCCTGGTCATACCCCTAACACACCTGAGATCGATGGGTACAGGCCTTTAAGTGGTCGTCTTGGTTATTAAACGCAGGGGAAGCCAATTTCTGGCCAAGGAAAGCTAATCCGATCACACATTAGGAACCCATATTGGCTAGAGTGGCGCGATAGGGAGAAAGGGATGAAAAGGGGTTGTGTGTCCTCTATGTGTACTTACTAGATGGGCTGTTCAACAAAAGCAATATTGTCAGAGCAGAATCACATGCTTTCTGCAATCCATGCTCTCATTGTACTTCTAAAAATGGCCAGTTTAAAAAAAATGCAGACATTTTCTCATATTAAAATATGCTGAAATATTTTAAACTCATGTGATTTCCACCCCAGTATCGTTTGTGCATGAGAAAGTTGGTGGATGTATTGATAGAGAAGTCAAATGACACACTTTTGGCTAAAGTAACTGATATTTTTGTCTTTGGATGTGAAAAGTCGAAGACTAATTTTGCAGAACATTTGAGTTACATTAATTACGCCAGGAAAAGAGAAATATTTACCCGCATTAAACAAATAAGTATAATAATGCAACATGTTGCAGATGAGCATGTGATTTGATTCTCTTCAAAGATTTTGTGATTAGATTCTTAAAAAAAAAATCAAATAAGGATATGAACATATGCATCAGATGAGCAACCACCTGCTCCCAGGAAATATTAAAAGAAATCTGCTGTAGTCAAACTAGGAACTTTGGAACCAAAAAAAGAAAAAGACCAAAAATTGGACAGAAAAGAATGAGGTTTGTTGAGAAGTTCCACGTGGATTCGTTCAGGCCTCATGATTTAAAATATTTGTTCAAAATTGTTGCTTTTCCCAACATTTCCTGACTTTCTCTGTAATTGGTTCCACAGACATATTTTGGCTTCCTTCATATTTCTGCATAGATTTTTGATGTTACTGATCAGATGCGATTTGGCCGAGTTCAACAACCCTGTCACATTCAATAAAACATTGTTTTTGCCTTTGTTGCGATGTTCTCTGAAAGCCCCATTAGTTCCCGCTCCCATTATCTACAATCCGCATGTCACTTCTTGTTTGACTTTAGAAATATGTAATGTAATTTTATGGAGGCCGAGACAACGTATTTGGATGTTATTTGATCTTTTATTTTTTTTTCTTGAGACCCATCTCTGTGCGTTTCGAGCCATCTTGGCCTTAAGCTAATTATTGAATGTAATCACAGACATAGGTTAGAGTTATACAGTTACACTTCGACTGAGGGGCCTCGTCATTAGAGCCATGAACTGAATGTGAACTGAACACCGACAAAAGGAAGTGTATTAAAAATCATTATTGAGTTCAGTTTGTAATTGAATAATAGGGCCTCCCTTGGTCTGGTGAGTATTTTTGTACGGCCTCAGGTTATTCGGATTTCACGGTTCTGTTTTCATTGGGACCTCATGTGGTGAGTTGTGGCCTGACCGAAATATTCTATGTCTGTAAAATTTTGACATTCTGTAAGCTGCATATGCATGTGTACGGTATCAGATGGTAGTCGCAATATGGGCATATGCTGTGGCAGGACGTTGTCGAGGGATGACAGGTGGTTGCTGGGACATTTGCATAATTATGGATGTACCACATACACTTGTAGCAAGTCATAAACTCAGAGATCAGAGAGCTGAGAAATGTTAACCGCTCAGAGCTTCTGCCAGGTG
This sequence comes from Gila orcuttii, assembly GCA_026230005.1. Taxonomy (NCBI): domain Eukaryota; kingdom Metazoa; phylum Chordata; class Actinopteri; order Cypriniformes; family Leuciscidae; genus Gila; species Gila orcuttii. Next base: position 34,246,843 of record JAPDVR010000023.1, read on the forward strand.
GCAAGACACTAACAGTAAATCTGCCTGTCGACACTCAGACACAACTGCAGATGACATGTGAACGCTTTACTTTCACGCTGACTGTGGATAACGCATGATACAGGCACTAGCAGGGGGAAAAAAAGAGGTTATTTTTTCACCTCGGGTCTAAAATGTCACTGTCTGTGGCTATTTTAATCTGAACTGGTTTTATATTTTCTATGATATTCATAAAATGGAGAACTTTAAATGAAATACTGTACTCTCATGTCCATTATATTGCCAACTGTGGCAATTTGCAATCTACATTTGCAATTCACCTTTTGCTTTCCCTGGAAGAAATTATGTCAACAAAAAGGCTTGAAATAACATGACGGCGACAGAGTTGTCATTTATAGGTTAATTGTTCCTATGATGCATTAAACAAAATTTCCAATATTCCTAGAATCAGATCGAGTAGCTTTCCAAGAATGTGAAGTCCAACAAAATGTGTCAGTCTGCTTGTCTGTTTTCACGTTCCATACGGAATGTTCATTGACTCTTTCCTGTTGTGAGTTGTGAGTCATTTGAATCATTCGTTCAACCGATTCATTCAAAAATTCTGATTCATTCAGGAACAAAATAAATTAGTGAGTAACTTAAATAATTCCTTCAGCGGATTCGTTCAAACACTTATTCATTTATAATGAAACTAATTGGTACTTCTCAATTGGAAGGTTGTGTCCATCCTAGACCAGCTCATCTGAGGCTTCTAGACAAGTCTTCTCCTCAGCATTAAACTCTAGAATGAGCTGATCTAGAAAGTCTGCATGGCACGTCATGAAGGTTTGTGCTTTGGATACACTTGATGCATCCTTCAAAATATTCTGAATGAAGGATGCAATCGAAGGCCACCTTTCCTAGGATCCTTCAAATCGGGACGGCTTTTGATAGTGCTTGATGTGGCAGCCAAGATATGGAAACTTATTAGGATGCAGCTTTACGACTGAGAAACACCAAATGACTGAGTCATTGAATCATTTAACTGTTTTGTTCATAAATGCTGGTTGATTCAGGAATGCCATTGCTGTGTTTTGCAACAGTTTTGCAACATCTTTCTTTTGAACATTTTTTTTGTTGGTAGAGCAACAATTGACAAATTAACTGGCAATATTGTCATATTAGACATATAAGTAATAAGGCAATAATAAGTTACTCACTATTAACTTGTTTATTCAACTGAAAAAGCTTTGCACAATCTTGCTACCTCCTTGTTACTCCAACAATTTCACAAAAACGGATAAAGCTGTTGGTGCTAGTTCTAAACGTGCAGTTTGCGAATTAGTAACAGAGACTTGAACATATCTTTTGACTCTTTAGCAGGTCTTTTTAAAGAAGACAGTCAGTAGAATATTGCACTTCCCAAAAATGAAAGTAAAAAAAAAAATTTTATAAAAGTTTAGGCATACTGTAAAGCAAATTAACTGAACTAAAAATTTTATATTTTATAAAAAATGTTTTACAAAATAATTTGGGCTGTAAAATTGCTATAAAATCAGTCACATGTTCTAAATTTGAAGTTGTGTTACAAATTTGAAGTTGATATAATAAAAAATGTTTTAACGTACTGTTTCCATGTCAAAACTCTTTTCACAGAATGGATTTTGAGTGTTTTAGCTTTCGAATGCTACCTAATTTGTGATTATTATTAAAATATGTGACAGGGGGAACAAGCGTGCCAAGTGTCACTCTACCAGCCCTTGACACTGATAGTTAACAGGTTAAAGCAATACTGTATGCCCTTTATAAAAACAAGCAATAAATATATACATTGGCCAATATTATTTTATGGTTACATTTATATTCATTGTTATCAGGCATTTTTATATATAATGCTTTAAATATACAGACTTAAAGGTGCAGTGTGTGATTTTTAGCGGCATCTAGTGGTGAGGTTACGAATTGCAACCAACAAAAGTTACGGTGGCCGACAGGAAAATATGTCGTCGTCTGAGACAGCAGAGAGTAGCAGTTCAGCAATGAGGTTTCTTTACAAGGATAAATTAATAAATTATGTTTACTTAATTATTCAGTAAAACTATGTTATTGCGAATATTATTGTTACTTGTCCATCATTGTGTCAGTGTTTTATTCGCTGAACTAAGCTTGCTTCCTTGCACGAAGAGCAACATAATAACGAAACGCGTTTGTCCGTTTAGGGCTCCTGTAGAAACATGTCGGCGTATTTCAATGATCGGGAACCCGCGGTGTGTGTAGACAGAAACTGCTCATTCTAAGGTAATACAAATATAACGGTTCATTAAGTAAGGTCTTTATACACCAGTGTAGTGTAGTGAGGAAACGCGCTCTGTAGCGCTGTGTGTTCGCTGTCGGCTACGTTAGAAACATGACCACACAATATGTCGACCTCCATAGAAGGGGGAGCCCGCGGTTATGGAGATATAAATGTCTCATTCTAAGCTAATAAAAACATAACGGTTCATTATGCAAGGTCTTTATACAACACTGAAAACATAGTTATGGATCTTATATTGCATTTCTGTCAATAGATCCTCAGAAATATTACACAATGCACCTTTAATAGAAAGTGTTAGTAAAAAATAAAAATAAGTCTAGTTTGTACATGCCCACGAGCACAGAGCCCTACAAACCAGAGCAGCGATCTGAGCTGTGTGAGACGGGAAGAGTGAACCGGTATCTGACTAATCCCCCCCCACCTGCCCTGCAGTTCAAACCCATTACAGCTCCGCAGCGCAGGGACACCTCTGTCTCGCCTCTCCCATCTTTCTCGGAAGCGTGTGTGGTGTGCGCGTGCCACAGAACAAGCCCAGCTAAATGCTCCTATTGCCACCGCCTTTCTTTGCAATGCTCAAAGGAACTGGCTTTGTGTCAGACATAAATGTACTACTGTGTCCCTGTCACACTTTTGTGGGACTGAAAAGGGCCTTTCTGTAGGAAATCGAGCCGGAGTGTTGTGTTTGTTATCTGTGGTCATATGGGAAGGATGTCTTATTGCACCATAGTGAAGATACCCCAGTTTTTGGAGTGAGTTTTTGCATGAAAATATGCTGTTAACCAGATCTTTCTCATCTCTCTATTTCAGACATGCCCTTGCATGTACGGCGTAGCAGTGACCCAGCCCTGGTGGGTCTTCCCGAAGTCCAGCTTCAGCCAGAGGAACCGTCTCGTAAGAATCCCACACGCTGGTCCACCACGGCAGGGTTTACGAAAGCCAACACCACCAGCGGAACCAATAGTCTAGAGCGAAAGGTGAGTTTTCTTATATTCTATTTCTATTCTATTTTTCTATCACTCCAACCAACATTTTTTTTTTGGAAAGCAACATACAGAATATTAATTTAACTTTCTGAACTTGCTTAAAAGATGATGTTGTAATTACACCTATGGAGGCAAAATCATCTTTCTTCCTCATCTTCTTCATCTACCGTTTCAAACATTTTAAAGTAGCCATGCATATTATGCCCACTTGCATATAATAATAATAATAGCTCTAAATGGCGGTCACACCAAGGATTATAACTATAACCGTGCGGTGTATTGGACACTAAGCAATCTCCAGTGGGCTCGATCAATCGCAACTGTTTCGGCTCCGTCCCATGGTAGGTCGACGGCACGCAAGTCTTCGATAAATATATACGCCACCATGTTTGTCCGCTTCCTGGGGGATGGCGTCCACGACATGGCCATCTTTCGTAATCGTTCAGGGAATAGGCGAAGAAAATGGCCCTCAAAACGAAGACGGCTCGTTGACGACATTGGCCAGTGGGCGGGTAACAGTTCTTCTGTATATTTCCACACTACAGCTATAATGATAACTAATCACTTTCCGAACGATTTTCTGCCTGATAAACGATACAAAGTATTGACAACCAATCACAATCAACCCAACTTTAAAGAGCTCGAGCATTTAAAACAGCAGATGACATAATTGCATCACGTGCTTATAATAAACATAAGATTGTTGACTCATCTAAATTTGATGAGTTAAAAAGACTTATAGTTATATTAAGTTTTTCACACAACAACAGTGTAGTCTGACTCACAGAAAATAAATAATTTTAGCAATTACTTCTATCTGTTATCTTTTTTTAAAGGTCTAGCATTACTTTAGGAAATTCTCATTAGGACATTATTGTTTTTCCAGTAGGCTACATCAGTTTGTTATTGACCAAAAGAATATTGTGATTTAGATTCTGCTTAATGATTTAGATAATCCTTTATATTAAATTTTTTTTTCAATGACAGGCTGATATGCTTTACAGGCTCAGTAAAGCCAGGTGACAGTCCTTTACTATTGTTGCTTATCAGACTGTCCGAACATGATCATCGCTGTAAGCCATGTCACACTGATCTCAGTTACGAGACACGATAATAACGGACGTACACAAGAAAACTTGTCCGGAGTTTTACATCATCAATCAATGATGCGTTCGGTGATGTGAGCTGCGTTACACGCGGGATTAAAATGCTGGCTACAAAGTAAACTCTAACGTTAATTTTGATCATGGCTTGTCTTGAAAAACAAAGACAATTTGACGGTCGTTGTAGGAGAAGTCACTGCAGGACTGAGTCAAATCCTCTGCCAGAATTTCATCTGAGGTCAAATTAGATCGCAACGATCAATATTCGGCAGTCGGTGAACATGTCAAACTAACGATCAAAAACTTCAGATTCTTTTAGGATTTGCAAAATTTGTCTCAGACGGCCAAAACCGCACAGTGTGCACACGACTCCGGTTTTTATCTGGCACAAATTGAAGCAATTTACACCAATTGGAGCATTTTTAGGACAACTCGTAAGAAGTGTCTTCCCTTTACTCCGTCTCATTCACGTTGAGATATCCTAGATGACTGTTGCCACCGTTCGTTGTTGACCTGGAACTCTCTTGGTTATGGAACCATAAGTCTTTGCTGTAAGAAGAATGGGATCTGCTTTCTTTGTTTGTTGCTTCCCTCTTGATTCTGGCCTCATTGCGATGGTCAATGCCTTTGGCTTTAAATGAATCAAAGAGAGGCAGATTCTCTGTTTTCCTCCCTAGTCTCCCTACGGCAACCAATGAAAAAGAGGCCAATTATCCTTGCAAAATGGCTGCTCTTTTGCAGTGATGACAAGCCTTCAGTGCTTTGAAACAGCAATAGTCCAAATTAAAAGAAGGGCAAAGGGGAGGGAGTGAGGAAGATGGAGTACTCCGAATGTGACACCGCAACCCTCGATGAGATTAGCGCGCCTCATGCCGTTCACTAGTAATCCTGTTTAAAAGCACTTTGCTTGTCGGTTTCTTCCATAATCCAAACGCCACACTCTTATTTTAGCAGAGCATAAGAATTAAGCTGTTATTTTTTACCTTTCGTTCTGCACCGGATCATTTATTTCTTGATTGTTTTTGGGGGATTTCGTAAGAAAAGCGTGTGGTGTCTGGAAGGTCTGTTTTTGGTTGATACTGTCAGATGACGATAAGCAACGGGGTGAATATAAATGTGCTCTATTTTAGCACCAGTGAATTCGTGAAATGAACATAAAGGTGTTAGTTCACCTTGAAGTAAGAATAGCTGGCACTGAGAATAAATGTAGCATATTTGCATTTTGGCTGTCGGCTGATATATGCAGAAAATAGTACTTCTCTAAAACTCTGTGGCTTTTTTGGATACATCTTACAACTTTTGAATATAACTATCTCATTTTATCTGGCCAAGACTTGCTGGTCTGAGGGTCAATGACTGTCCAAGATAAAGAAAATAATTAAATTATGTAGCCTAATTTAAAAATGCACACGTCAGCTGTTCCCCCCTCCCCAATGTCGTGGTGTAACCATCAAGGCAAAAGCAAAATAAATAATATCCTTACACCTAGTTTTTTTTTACATTTTACGACCTGAACTAACCTTGCCATGTTTATTTATTTAATTGCAAATATATTCATCATACAAAATATGCATTTAATTTTTATTATGTTGTATTCAGATTTCTCTTAACATGAAAGTTAAGAGCATAGCACTATCATTGAGTTTAGATTCTCTGTGTTTTTACAAAGCATTGTTTGGTCTTCATGGATATTCTCTCATATGGAGCGTAACATCTGTCTCTCAGTATCTCTTCCTGAACTGTAAGAAACCTATAGGCCTCCTGCTGCATTTGGAGGCTTTGTCGAGGTAGGCCAATGCCTCAGTCACTACAGCATGCTCATTCATAAGGCCATCTGTATGAACTCTTCACTCATCCTATGAGCCTTTGACCTGTTCTTCTTCATGTTCCTCGCTGTGACTCTTCCTCCTCTATTTTATCCTGCTGTTTAATGTCAGGATTACCTATATAGATCATTATACCATGCAGGAATATCAAAATCACTTTGTGTTCCAACACTGTATGGGGTCGCGGTTATGTCAAGCTGTGCATTGGCTCATGCTATAACTCTTTTTCTTCTTCGTCATTATCCAACAGTAACGGTGCTCAGTAGGCTTTCTAGGCTAAGGCCCTGTGTGTCACAGGATAACCTGTTTTAGGTTTGCTCTAAAAACTCTTCAAATGAAGATTTGACTTGAGCTCCATTGCCAGAGGGCATTTGATTTCATCTTTGTGAAAACATGCAGTGTAACATTAGAGACATGGTGTGAATTAGTAGCTTGTAATGGAGCTCCTTATTAGTGAGAAATGAAATTAGCGTGCCATATAAATTTAGGTGGCCTGAATGATATCATTGTTGGGCTTGGATCCAAGATGAGCTTTGTACGCCATCCATTGCACAGTGAGTTTAATCTGGGTTTTCAGTGAGGTATTGCTATATTGCACACCATATATTTAAGGCGAGACACGGCAGGCAAAAACATCGTTTTTTTTTCACTGGTCAATTTTGAGATTTTGGGATATTTGTCTTCAATAACATGTCTTCTTTCAGACTCGTGGTGAAAAAAAGTCCGAAATACACATTTAGGTCTTTATTTTACTACACTTTGTCTGTTTGCGTCTGTAGATTTCTCATAAATTCATCAAAAGTTGTCGTTATAAATCATCCCTCTGCTCCGCGATCGCGATCTGCACTCTGTCATCACACACACCGTTAGAAAGCTCTCTCTCTCCTGAACAAGACTGCCGGATCCAAATATGGTCATTTCCTTTTTATCAGCAACCAATCGCGAAAGTAAAACGGGGGATTTTACTCTAAATGCGCAATCTCATTGGCTGATGCTAAATCTTTAAAGCACGTTTTCTCAAAATGACTTTTCTGTCATACTCCAAGTCCGAAATCTCCACTTCAGTAGCACCTATATACACCAAACTTTCCAGTCTTGTACCTAGTTATATTATGAAGACATTTACAGAGGGATTTGTAAATATATTATTCCTAGCCTGATTTATATAACCTTTTATTCCCAAAAACATGGCGAAAATCATTTTTTTAAGGCTATTGGCAGTATATTCTGATTTACAGGATAACAAAAGTAGATATCCATAAATCCCTCTGTAATTTTTTCCCCATCTAATATGTGAACACAATGAAAAAATAATTTTGAACCTGGCTTTGTCCAATACTCAGATTTCGTTTTTTAAAATATATGCAAAATAGCGCATATTTAATTAGACAATGCCTCATTTGCATATTTAAACATTAAATTACAGAAAACTTGTAATACATTTTTTTCTCATCTTAATGTAGGTAATCAACTGGCAAAGTTTCATGGTGATATCTGATAGTTAAAAAAATTACCCTATTCACCTGTAGTGTCTCGCCTTAAGGAAATTGGTATTCCTATTATTAAAACCCAGTCTGCTTTTGTGTAATAGCTAATCTGGTTTAATTGTTAAAGTAGCTTCTTGTTAACCAAGACACACACACACACACACACACACACACATGCCTGCGCGCACACACTTTCAAACACTCACACTTCGATAATGGATCAAAGTTGTTGGTGTTTTACTGCCACTATTGTTCATTTCAGATGTAAACTGCAGTGAATTGTATGCATAAGTATATTTTTGGAGTTTTACAAAAATGTAGATAGATACTGTACATATTTCCAATGAGCCCGTTACTTTTTGGGTTAACTAACCCTTTAAAGTCAGCATGAAACAGAAGTTGCAATAGGCTTTTCTTTTCATATTGTGCTTTATAAACGAGTGAAACGCTCTGGGCTTGAGTGTGTCTTTGGGGAATTGATTGGATGGTTGTGGATTGCTATTGGCTGATCTCCTGTGAGTGACAGGTTATAGCCCCGCCCTCATCATCAGAGAAGAGAAGAGAATCCTGCAAGAGGGAGGGGGAAGTTATTTTAAATGAAAATTATGAGGGCACATGGATAATAATAGTAAAAATAACGACTAGTGTACTGATTGTGAGTTTAATAGCTGGTGTAAACGGCCTGTTTTATTGCCTGCACTGTTTCAGGGTACGGATCTGGAAGCGTACCGCAGCCTGCCTCGTGATGGCGTCCCCTGGGCGTCTCAGTTTCAGAGGGAGAACGCCCGCTCCTCTCTCAGTGCCAACCATCCCATGGTGGACCAGTGGCTTGAGCGCCAAGAACAGGTACTGTCAGGAGCTCTTCTGCTTTTCCCAGTCCCAAAGAGCCTCTTAACTCCAGTTAACTGCGTTGATCTCCATACATATATTTATTTATTTTATTATTGTTTTTTTTTGTTTGAGTTAAGATTGGACTCATGAGTCAAGGAGAGATTATTGAATACAGTATTTCTATGGAAAAAGGATTGTGAATGAGAGAATAAAGAGGGAATGACACCCACGTTGTTGGGTGAGGATTTCACTAACCTTACAAAACGAGGGCTACGGTCTCCATAGACGTGGAGTGTCTTTGAAATGCAGCTCTTTTGTCAATGTATCGGTGGAACTGTCTAAAGGCATGTGGGAGGTATTTCAAATCCCTCTCGTGGAGAGAAGAGAAATAAAAGAAAGAGGAGAGGAAGGAGATTGAGATGTTTGAGGTGCCAGGCGTGCTGCAGGGAATTCACTTATTAATTTTCGCAATCGATTTTCTTGAACCGCCAGCATCCATTTCACTCTTTCTCCCCACTTTTCTTTTGTTGGCCCATTGAAATGGCTGTGACAGAGGTTCGGCTGCTTGTTTGCAATTCAGGTGGTCTCAGTTTCTCATTCCCTAGCAGTTTGCAGAGATCCCCCCCTCCCTCCCCCCAGCACCTCGAGGGCCCGTGACACAGAGAGTCGTGCATCATCATTAGGGAAGGCGTCTTGCGTGGAGGAGCCTCTGGGTTGGATGTCGGGTTGAAAGGAACAGTCAGTCAAGGCCTGAGCTCAGCCTGACAGACTCATTCATTTGAGCTTCAGTCTATTACAGCTTAGCCGGACCCCCCCCCCCCCACACACACACACACACACACACACACACCCGACCCGGCTCGCTTTCTCAAGACACGTCATCGTAGCACCTCTGCCCTCTTTTCTTATTTCACCATGCCTGTTTTCCACTCCTTTCCCTCCTTTTCCCTCTTAGCAGGAAGTGGTTATTTGAAGTGACAGGCAGATTTCAAGACAGATGCAGAGGTTCTGTTATTCAAGCACGTTAATAAACACACATGCACGCACGCACGCACGCACACACACACAAACACACACACACACACACAGAGAGTCATTGTTTTTTTAATATATATATAAGGTTTTAATAAATTGCGTAAATTTTTCTGCAAATTGTTGTCATTTGGAATGATAAGAGGGAGAGAAATTACACAATTTTTTATTTTTATTTTAAACCCTCCAGATCAGTGTTATTTTGGTATCATTAATATATTATAATACTTTTTATTCATGTTTTGAATTAGATATTATTATCATCTTCATTTTCATTTTAGTTAAAGTTTTAGTATTTTTTGTCATGTTTTATTATATTTTTTAAATGTGTATAATTTTTTCTTATTAAGTTATAGTTATTTTTATTTATTTACTTTTACTTTTTTATTATTTAAAATAAATGTTGCCTAGCAATAACGAGTTTGAGTTTTTTTTTTATTCATATAATAATATTTTTTTATATGGTTTTAGTTTTAATTAACGATAATAACACTGATCTAGATTTGTGTTTGGTATTCTCAGTTGGCTGGTTAGAGTCTGTATATGTGATGTAAGATTCAGAAATGAATCAATTATTTTCAATGAGTCAAACTGGTTTGAATCAATAACTGAATGCAGCTGGTGAATAACTCTTAAGTTTTATATAATTTAAAAAATATATATGTTTACAAGTAATGTATAATCTTGTAAAGTTTGTAAATGACAGTACGTTTATGGTTTTGTCTGACAGTATGCAGTGCCCACAGTGCTTGCAACATTTTTCAGTAGTTCATCAACATTGCCCAGCGTAGTAAAAACACAAGAATATCACAAGTCAAGTACGTCTTTGTGTTTTACATTCACTCAGTCTTTCTCACTGTATGATTATCGTTTCCACTGGCTTATCACGGAGTTCGAAGCAATTATGTCTTTATTGCCATCTTAAATATCCATTTAATCTTTTAATTTCCCATTCACTTGTATTAGCTCTAATTGTTTAGTTGCCTTCGCTCTTCACAGCAGACTCAGTTCGATATAGCCTCCATTCTATTTGCATAATGTTGTGGCTTCTTTATAGACCTTGAGTAAGCTGCTTAATTAAGCTTGGCTATTTTCTCTTTATTAACCATGTCACGAATGCCAAAGTATGCATTTTAAACAACTCCCAAGGTTTGGGTTTTCAGCAGAAGCCAGGAGACAAACTCTATTGGTCATTCTTTTTTTTAAAATAACTATTCCATCAGCTTTAAAGGTGCAGTGTGTGATTTTTAGCGGCATCTAGTGGTGAGGTTACGAATTGCAACCAACAAAAGTTACGGTGGCCGACGGGAAAATATATCATCGTCTGAGACAGCAGAGAATAGCAGTTCAGCAATGAGGTTTCTTTAAGGATAAATTAAGAAATTATGTTTACTTAATTATTCAGTAAAACTGCTCATTCTAAGGTAATACAAATATAACGGTTCATTAAGTAAGGTCTTTTATACACCACTGAAAACTTCTTTTTCAAGGTAGTGAGGAAACGCGCTCTGTAGCGCTGTGTGTTCGCTGTCGGCTACGCTAGAAACATGACCACACAATATGTCGACCTCCATAGAAGGGGGAGCCCGCGGTTATGGAGATATAAATGTCTCATTCTAAGGTCATAAAAACATAACGGTTCATTATGCAAGGTCTTTATACACCACTGAAAACATAGTTATGGATCTTATATTGCATTTCTGTCAATAGATCCTCAGAAATATTACACAATGCACATTTAAATGATGTGCAGTTGTGGATTCTATCAATATATTTTTGTCCTGATTTAATTATGTGCGGTGGCCCAGAGGCTGAAAGCATAAGCGATCATGCATGAGTCCACTGAGTCTCATGTCTCTCTTGTGTTATTTTGAGTGGAGTAGCACTACTCTCTGTGTTGCACATGGAGCTGCTGCCTATTTTTATGATGATTACGTCAAACCAATGAGATCACTGCTGGTGGTGGTCACCTGAAATGAACTTTCCAGCACACAGTAAAAGCTCCTTGAAAGCAGCACTTGTTCTGCATCAGCATGGTTCATCCGGTTGTGTTTTTAATTGTAACCTGACTTGTCCCGCTTCACATTCCCGCCTGCCCCTCTACAGTGAGGTGCTGCTGTCTCTGTCCAGTGGGGTTTGTTAGACTGGCATTTCCTTTTTCATTTTTAAAAAGTTCCTCTCCCTAGTGATGAATTAGAGATGACCCATCTGGGCAGGAGGAGGGCAGTGTGAGGCTTACGCTGCGTCTGCTAGCAGGAGGAATTGTGGGTAATAGTACAGGATCTTGAGGTCTCCTTCTTCTGGAACAAGTGAGGATGGTTTTGAGAATTTCACCATCAAATTACTTTCTCATTATTATTCAATATATTATTAAGAGAGTAGAAGTACAGCTTCCGTGTCTGTCCATTTTATGCGTGCAGTGTGATAAGATATTGTGAATTAGGGTAGCCCAGAATGAAGAACTGTACGTGACCACTGCTACACTTTAGCTTTTTAGACTTTTGAGTTGGATTGTGGAGATAGAATGCCATTTTTATTTTTGGTAATGAATTAGAAATTGTCCAAGAATTACTCTTTCTTAGCTGTTAATTTCTTCTCAGAACAAGGAATCAGAATTCTGGACATTATTTGATAAAGGAAAATAATTGCAAGAGTCCGTCAATCAAAAACTTTATTTTTGAGGAGTGCAATTTTCTAGCCAATTCTATCTAATGAAAGTGGACTGTACATTATAAAGCTATAATTAAGTTTGTGTGTGTGTGGGTGTGTGTGTGTGTTGTAAAAATGTCTTCAGAACTTCTTTTATGAGCTTTTTGTGGTTTTCTTTGGTCCATCATTGACTATCATCAGCCTAGTTAGAGAAATTCCTCATATAATGGAGTTGTCTAATGTCAAGTTAACATTGCAGTTTAGTTTTGCATGTGAAAAACGCAGGAGTGCAGGGGCAAAACCAGCAGAGTGCAGCTGAAAAAATGCGTTTTTTAATCTGTTACCAATTTGGTAACACTTGTTTAGTGTCCAATTCTCACTAACTAGTTGCGTGTAAGCATGCATATTGGCTGTTTATTATTAACTATAAAACGCATATTAATGCCTCATTCTGCATGACCTTATTCATCATCCCTGAATTCCAATACATAAACTTAACAACTACCTTACTAACTATTAATAAACAGTAATTATGAGTTTATTGAGGCAAAAGTCATAGTTAAAAGTTAGCTAATAGTGAGAATTGGACCCTAATCTTAAGTGTGACCACATGTTTTAGATATGCTGTATTAGAAATAAATCATCATCTCCTAATATGCCAATTAGATGTGCAAGTTTTCACAATGGATCTGTCATTTCAATACAAAATGATCAATACATCACTAAAACATTCCCTGTTAAAATTATATTAACAAATGCTTTTAAGTCATTGATGATAAATAAAGCATACGAATTAACTCATTTTAAGATGTTTATCAGATGTTGATTGCAGAAGCAATATTTTTAGAGCACTCTCAGCATGCACGTTTATGTTTACTCAAATGGTAAACCTTCTGTTGAAAAAAGATTTTTACATTTTGTAAATAAAATGTGAGATTTTTTAACCATGCATGAGTTGCTACCATGATACTAATATGGTTGTCAGGGCGTTGCTATATGTTTGTTAGTGTTATTGGTGGTTGTTAGGGTTGTATGACTGGTTTTTCGGTGGTCGCTTACTGTCCTAAGTCAAAATAGCCCAACCACAAGTATTTATGAGATCCTGGTCCCTAGATACAAGTCAAACATATTGTACATTTTCGAGGAAAATGCATCAGTCTGGTGCGCCTTGAATGCAATACTCTTTCAATGACCAAACTTAACAGAATAAAAATGACTTGGCACTGACATGTACCTGTTTTTTAAATATACTGTAAAATAAAAAATGTAATAATAATTTTAAACCCTAAAGTAGTAAAACTACAGTACTTATGTCTTAATTTCTAAATTTGTAAGTGCTAAACCTTCAAGATCTGTTGGTGGAAAGTTGGAGAGAGACCTAGACAGGAATAAAATGATTAACATTACACATTTAGTGGAATTCCATAAACTTCTCTCCACAAAAAAATTAAAACTATACAAATAAGAAAATAAAATGTAACTGGCAATAATTCCCAAATGCACATTACATGCAGATGAAGTTTGCGGTGTTCACTGTTCACTCTGAGACGCTGAAAACATTGGATCTGCTCGCGTGTAAAAGAACACAGTGCCTGCTTCGCTCTGAAACACATCAGGCTTTATATTTATTCACTTAAATCTCAGCCTTTCACGGTTTGATAAGTGCACTAAGCTTTATTGCATTTTTGTTAGACTCTTTAATGTTATTATGGAAAGCGTATAACTATTTTCAGTTCATTATGAAACTGTGGAGGGCACCACTGTCTAGGTTATTATTGAGAAAACACAGGAAGTATCCTTCATGTCCGTGGAGAGAATTCTCTATTCCACTTCTACAGAAACTAATTAATTCCAGTATTTAATGTCCAAACAACAAACCACCCTTCATCAAAACTCTCGTTTCCCTCAATACAGAGGGAGACCAGAGGGAGTCTGAGGTATAGATTTACCTCACATCCCGGAGAAACAGTACAGAGCGCCTCTGCGTTTCATCTTCCTGACAGAGGAATAGTGGATTGGTTTTGTGGCTGGAGGATTTTGCGTTCTCACACTCTGTCTTCCTTTCTGCTGGTCCTACACAGGTTTTGTTTCCACTCTTTTCGAAAAATGAATCCTCTCCCTCCTCATTCATCTCTTCCCTCTCTCCCAATTCTGTAGAAAAGACAAGGGATTCTTCCGCCCCCTCTGAAAGGTTTCAGATTCTTTGTTGTTACTTTTCCCTCTCCTCATATGTACTGGCTTTCGCAGTGTGTGTGTGCACAGTAACACACATGCGTTCTCGCCGCAAGCGCATGGCAAACCTGGCCTGTAGGTGTTGCTCTGATCTCATTCTTTGAACCCTCATCCAAGAGGAAAGAAACAAAGAAAAAAAGGGCATACAGAAGAAACCCTCTTTCCCTTGGCTCTTTTGAAAGGCCTCTCCCATCATACCACACACACACACACACACACACTGTGATTATTCACAGTGCAAATGGCAGCCCACCAGAGAGCAGCTTCTACAAAGAAACCCAGACAATGCAACCTGAGACACTGCTAAGCTCAGCCTACCGTAATTAACTCTCCGCCTCGTTCCTGCCCGCTGGCTTCATCCCTCGCACTCGTTTGGCCTCCATTTACCCATGTAAACAAATAAAACACATTTCTTTTGCACTTTCTTATAAAGCTACATTGAAAAGAGCTTCAGAGATTTCCCAAACAAGGCCCACCGCCAACACATTAGCAAAAGCTTTATTCAGTATTGCTGAGCCGAAGCGTCTGTTGATCTATCTTTCATTTCTTCTCTGGCTGACCGACCCCCTTAAACACACATTCAAATGCAACCTCACCCCCTTCATCTCCCGTCTTTGAGTATAAGAACTTCATGATCTAGACTCACTGCAGAGTTCAGCTAATCTCCGAGGGACAGAGCGGTGAGACAGATATAAAGTCTGTCCTTTAACCCCGTAATCTGATGTCTTGGGCTCCTCACATTCCCCAGGCCCACAGCTGACACCATTCAACCTGTCTGAGAGGCTTTTCTTCACAGCACATCCAGGCTTGTCCTATGGTTGAGCACTTAGCAGACTGAAACAATTCTTCTCCATTAGCCTGCCACCTCTGCCCAACACCATGACCTTTTCACGCTACACCAACTGGAAGCAAGTGAAAGAACCTTCCTGGAAAATCAATCTTAAACTAGTTTAGGTGGTGACTAGGACTTTGAACATGGTAGGTTCTTTCTACTGGTCTAAGTTGGTCATAACTGGGTCAAAGCAATGTTAGGTGGTTTACTAGCCAGTCTACCAGCTGGTATGGCCTGACTGAACTGGTGGAAAATCTGGCTGCCATGTTCGATAAACTAGCTTAACTATCTTAAACTGATGTGACCAGTTTTTGTTTTCTTCTCATTAATTGGGCCCTTGACCAAGATGGTCTACCAGCTCAGTTGGGTCATTCCCAGCTTGTAGTCCAGTTGTAAACCAGTCTGGACAACCTAGAAACCACCTACAAACAGGGCTTGGCATTAACTTTTTTGCTCACCAGCCACTGTGTCTATAGTGGTTTTCCAAAGTTACTTGCCACTCAGCATTTTCACTGGCCACAATTCCATCGATACCATTGGGGAAATCTGACATATAGATATTTTTAATATCATCTCATAATTTGGCAGCAGGTACTGTATATTAGGCTGCTGTCACTTTAAGACCAGACGCACAAATTAATTTTACTGTTACACATGCATTTTCTTTCTCAACTGTTTACGTTCACTTAAAACATAACTTACTGTATTTAAGTGAATATTTGCCCAAACTGGCATTTTGACATTATTTAGTGTATTTGTCCAAGCGCAATAAGCAGTGAAAAAGAACTTAATTTGGTACCGAGAGGCGGCTTTAAATGTATGCACTTTGGGTGTGAGCACAAAATCTGCGGGAATTAATGAAATGATGCGCAATACGCGCAATCCCACACCGAAATTCAAGCCCTGCACCAACAATATTCATTCGGAGCAAATGAATCGACTGAGTGAGGAGAGGCGGGTTTGTGTGTCACTCGCTGTAAGAGAGATGAGAGAGAGAGAGAAAGAGCAGCTGGTATCGTAACTCCGTTTCTCCTTGGAAAATGAGTATTGGAAACGTTTCAGATATTTCAGTATCAGTATCGAAAAAAAATATATTTATGACAACACTACAATGCACTTAGTTTATTATTTCAGATGCCTTTTTAAAAGACTACAATTGAAAAATGTATAGCCTATATTATAAAATTCAACCCACCAAAGTAGCTCGTGGGAGTGAATGTGTTACACACCGCTGCTGAAATACACACACATTTGGCGGGTGTTAAGGTCAAGCCTTGCCTTCAGTGTTCCCAAAATCAACTGCCATTTTAAACGGGCTTTATCTGTATTTTCCAGCAGACAAAAACGTAAAAATCACAGAATAAATCCAACTCACAAATAAGTGTCTGGCTTCATGAACTTTAAGAGTTACTCATTGCAAGTCTGTGTAATCCATGGCTCAGTTGTCCTGACCGTTGTGACCCAGAACACACACATGTAGGAGGTGACCTTAGTTCCTTTGTCCCTCCATGCCAAAGACTGAGAACACACTGTTTTCATCACCTTTGATTATTATGGCTGGGAAGCCTTAGTGTCGTTTTAGGATGTGCATTAAGTTTGGGGATGATGTCATAACACATAGCTCCTTTGTTTTTGGTCCTGTCTGAGAATGAGTGGGGCTGGACAAGGCCATTGTTTGACCTACCTGTGCTGGTTAAATAATGTGCTGTTTCTTTTCAAATGATTATTTGGACACTTCAAACTAAATTATTATAAATAATTATTTTGGACACTCAAATAATCTATCTAAATCTAAAAAATCAATAGTATCAGAAAGACGATCAGAGGTAAGACAGATCAGACCACATCCTCAGAAAGTTACTATGTCTGATTTTGAAGAAATGAATGGTCAAATTTTGGAAGAAACAGTACAGCACCTTAAAACATCAACCCTGACACACTCCCCACCTCCTTTTTCAAAAGTGTGTTAAACTGCTTAGAAACAGATCTCATAGAAGTCATGAACTCCTTACTTCTCTCTGGGACTTTTTCCAAAGTCCTTTAAAACTGGAGTTGTCAAACCCCTCCTGAAAAAGAGCAATCTGGATAGCAACATATTGAGCAATTACAGCCCAAATCAATGGGGCAATGAACCCGAGGTTACCCCGTGAGTCCTAGAGCTCCTCCTGTACGATTTTAGGGGAAAATCAGGTCCATCGGAGAAGTCCTATAGATTTCTTAGGCGCCGAAAGAACATCACAGACACAGTTTAATCACCATGGGAAAATCTCAGAGTAAATCTGGGAGTTGTGAAAAATATGATACACCGGTGTTTTGCCAGATGACAAGTTTATCTAGGTTTCATCTTTTTACTCTTTTAATTCATTTTATAACTTTATAACTAATCATGTATCTCTTTTAATTTCTTTTATAACTGTTTTGATTTTCCTTGCTTTTTATTTTGTGATTATTTTAATTCCTTTCTGTAAAGCATTTTCAATTGCCTTGCTTTGCCTAAAAAAGGGTCGACTGAAGGTAATGCTAAATCATCGATCAGGGTGGTGTCGTGTTAAAGCTTAAGGCCAGGAACCATAAGGTTGCTAGTTCAGTCTCTATAAGAAGGACTCTTGATCAAGGTACTTCTCTTACTCCTGGAGTTGTCTCTATACTGTATGTTCATGCCTTGATCTACACTGTAAAACATGACATTATCAATAAGTCATGACAACATGTTTTTACATCAGCTCATCAAAATAAGTTAAGCCATTTTAAACTTAATTTTTTAAGTTATACGAGATTCAACTAATTTAAGTCAATGTAAATTGATATGACTTACACAGTCAAATTTATTGTACTTGTTCTTTGGTCTGCCTGAAATCCCATAACAATTGTTTGGCTCTGAATGGAATAGCCAAAGCAATCTATATTTAGACACAAGCTTTTACAGATATCTGCCTCACATTTTGTACTTTTTGTGCTTGCTGCAATCCTAGAAGCAGCATTATTTTATTTATTTTTTTTTGCACGGACCAGACACATTCAGTAAAAATGTTCTTCCTTTTGAGGTGGACTGAGCTCTGTGATGAGTCTAGATACACCGCTGTTATCTCATTTGTACATGAGAAAGAGGCATTTTGGGGTTTCTTACGAGACTTTACTTTTATCACAAAGCATGGCAGCAGATAAAGAGACAGTGAGAGACCCAAAGGAGTCTGAAGATATGACTAGTTGTCCATGTTGTCAAGTCTTTGCATCTATCCCGTCTGTGTATTTCTCTCTCTCAACATAAACATACTCTTCACGCTATTTTGCAATGGAAGGTTTACTTTGAAAGCAATTTGTAGCAACTTGACTTAGTTGACAATTTTAGGCAACATGAGCGACTTTGATCATTGGCAATGCAACAAAGTTGAGTAACTTGCAATGAGCAGCAACATGTTGCAGAAACCACCAATGAGAGTGACGACTGTGGAGGTCACATGATCCACTGTAGTCGATTAGGAGTTCCTAAACCAAAAGTTAAACGATTTGACGACCTCAATGTGAGCGGCCCATCAAAATTGACTTCTGCTATTGAAACAACGTCCATTTTCTGTCTGATGTCACAGAGCCCTCCGATATGTCCGAACTATAGTAATATGGATTTCATGAACAATTTTTTTGTTAACTCAAACTCACTTCTCAAGGTTCACACTTTTTGACTTGTTGTTACTCTGAACTGTACTAACAATCTTCTTTCCCTTTCTATCTTCTCTATTTATACACACAGTTCTGACTGAACAACATCAGAGTCTAATAAGGCCATGTTTTTGTGGCAATAGTCCTCTCGCTGTCAAAAGAAATCAATAAAGGGTGCTTATCTATCCATCGTGACATGGCGTGATACTCTTTGCACCTGACAAAACACATCCTCCTTTTACCTGTAATAAGGAGTCTATCCTCCAAAAAACATCAAACCTGTAATTACTTCACTCCTTTATTTATGTTCTCTCTTTCTTTTCACCCACTCTTTTATTTCCACATGGGTGATTATGAGTGTGTTATGTCCTGATTAGAATTAGTGAGTGCACTTTGTGCTCTGCTCTACAGAGTGAGAAATCACTCCCTCAGTGAGAATAATTGAGCCCAGGCCCGGTTGCCAGCTCATTACCCACAAATCATAGTAGGCTGGGGCAACTTAGCAGGGGACAATAATGACTTTGGGGAATTTGGAAGCTCACTGTGGTGAAAACTGAGGTGGGGAACTCAGAATACAGGGTGGAGATGTATGAAAGTACGAGGGAAGTCAAGATGTGGGGTTACTTTACTCAAATGCAAACGTTATATCTGTCAGCGGCGATGCAAAACACTACAGTGAAACAAACTGTGAATGAAAGTAAAACGAGGTTCTTGTCAGGCAATTTCTCAGATGGAGGGTCCTCACAAATAGACTGGACTTGATCCAAGCACTGTTGTTGACAGACTGCGGGAATTAGCCATGCTTGAAAAGCGCTAACATCCATCAAAGGTTTCGCATTTGTAACAGACAAATTCCTTTCAAAGCCCATTTTGGCATTAAGCGGCGTCTCCCTTTCTTGCTCTCTCTCCAGCTAAGTGGTCCACACCTGGACGCAATTAAATACCCAGAAAACGAGGGTAATTGTGGGAAGACGTGTCACAGTTTACGCAAATAGTGAGTGGTCACAAAAATTTTCGAAAGCTAAGGTGACTGTATTCTTCCACACCTATTAGACTAAACACTCTTGCGCCATTTATTTAGATGACAGCTACGCAATGAGGTAGAAGATAGACTTTGGAGACTGACAGTATCTGATTTCCCAGCCATGCTGAATAATTCATTCCTATTTATTAGATTTTTTTTGGTGCTGTTTTTCAGGCTTTGTTCCAGTTTATAATGTGAGTGTCTCCTTTGCTCCAAGTCATTTGTCTCAAATGAGTCCACTCCACAGTGTCCATGTCCATCGTACCAACAGGCCGCTTTAGTTCTTTTATTGCCTCCATTAGAGTGTAATGCTTTTAAGTTGCCATAGGAGTATGGCCAACCGTAAACAGCTCTACTTCTGTGAATGGAGTCCAGGAGGAGTCCTTCTGCCCATTTAGAGAAAAGAGAAACGCATTTGATGTGCATGAGTGGCGAAGAAAAGGTCTGCGGTGGCCCGCTCTGAATTGACAGGAAGGAGTGAAATGCAGATACAGGCTGAGTGGATGGTCTATCTGCTTATTTCTTTCTGTGGGAAATGAAATCACTCGCAAATTGGTCTCTGCAGGATGGGGAACGCATGGTGGGCTTACTTGTCTCCGTTGTGTGGGGAGTCCCTTAGTTCCATAACCTGGCTGTCCACAGGTGAAGCATAATGAATGCACAGATGAATATGCATCGGTAGATGCTGTTCAAAAGTAAATGGTGCGTCACATGCTGTTATTTTCGATGAAGACTTCGTTCCCACCAGTATGAGGCCGTTGCAATTGTGTCCAGTGCTGTGAAATGATTGAAAACTGAACTAGTTGTCTCTCAAGTGGCAGTTTAAAATTCATGAATAAAAAATAAAAAGTCTATCATGAAAATATTTTTGAAGAAAATTACCTCAACCAGTAATATTTGCAAGTTGATCGCATATCCCCCCCCCCCCCCCAAAAAAAAAAAAACTGTATATATAAAAAAAAATGGAATGAACAAAACATATTAAAAAGAATTGACTTTAAACTGCTGTTAAAGTATTAGTATTCCTGGCTTGTTGGTATGATGAGTATCATTAAAGTCACAGCTCAAGACTGTGAAATGATTAATAGCCAAACCATCTGTTACTTAGGCTCCAGCTAAAAAGCCATGATTAAGCATTATAAGATAAAAGTCTTCTCATGCAGATATATATATATATATATATATATATATATATATATATATATATATATATATATATATATATATATATATATATATATATATATATATATATAAAATGTACGTTGATTTCATACAGTTTTCTTCTTCTTGGGACACAAATGGAAAGTTTGGAAGTCAAATTTTACAAATATCTGATAAGGAACAGACTGAAAAGTACATCAATCCTTACATGACTTGCTTTGTTTGAATGTGAAAAAAATTAAGAATGTTTAAAACATAAAACAGTTGTGTTTTATAATGTTATAATTTACTATAGCATATATTAGCAGTCATTTACTACAAATTTTTTTTCTAGTTTGTGTAGATCTAATAGTCCTTCATGGAGTCTCACTTTAAGGCCAACTTCTTTTTGGACTGCTTTTAAACTGCTGGGCTACTTTGAGTTATTGCTTTCTGCTTCATATGAATTCCGGTGCGCTTCAAAGACTTTTCCTCATTCTTTCCTAGTGGAACAGACTCCGGAGTGGGAGGATGTCTTGGATGGTTGCACCTTTGAACCTGACGGATGCTTTTTTGATTGGTCTAAAAATACAGCAGGTAGCGCAGGCTGTCAATATATCAGGGATCTCTCTCACAACAGAACAAGAGCGGAAAGGGAATCAGTCATGTTTATTCTATAAAACAAAAAGTTTAGCGCATACATGGTGACGTGCTTCTCCGCTCCCTGCTTTCCTGTGTTTGTTCTAGCCTTCATTCAAGTTTCTGCTAAAATGTTGTATGTGTTACTTTTGGCATATGGTCTTTCAATTGGGAATAGCAAGTGTGGATTTGTATTGTCTTGAAATATAAAAGCTTCCCCATTTCAATTGTTGGCCCGTTATAAATCAGCTTCACAATGAAGCCAATGAACTTGGTGCTTACAAGATTCTTCCTATAAAGTGTTGACATGTGAATGAGCAGACTTTCCTGTACAGACAAAGCGGCACAGGAAGGGCTGTAACCTGTCGTGAACCAAACATGCAAGCATTTGGATAAGAAGGTTAGAAGAATCATGTTTTTTATAGAGGAAACACCATCAGCATGGCTTCCCACACACAGATTGAAACAATACCAAAATAATAATAGTTATACTTGCTGTGTTTTGCATAAAATATGTCAGGAAACTGTAGGTTGCAGCAAATGCTAATGCTCATTGACCTTTTTGTCTTTTAACCTAAGCATAGAAATGGGCTAAATGCAATCTCATGAGATTAAGTAAAAGTATTGCATTGAGTTTAGATATGTTTTGGCTTTTTACACAAAGGAATTGATATCCATATTCCCTTTCTGTCATTCATTGCATTCAAAGGTTGCCAGCTGTACATTCCCATCAAATAACTTGTCGCAGTGAGACACACACACACACACACACACACACACACACACACACACACACACACACACACACACACACACACACACACACACACACACACACACCAGCTGCTTTTCTAATCCCAATTCCGATGAATTTGTAAGTGTGAATTGGACTTTATATTTATAACATTTATAACTGTTCAATTTCACATTGCAGTTCTGGACAGGCACCTGTGAAGTGTTTAGGATTGTGTGTGTTATTGTGGTGCCGTCAGCCAATCACAGTGTTGTCATGATGTCATTTTCCTGCAGCTTCAGAGTGATCAGTCATATGGCAATTACAGTTTAAAGGATCCTGGCTGCAGAACTGAGCACCCATGGGTAAAGATGGCTGATTTTAAATCGCCATTGAGATGAATGTGAATACTAACGGACAGCTCTCTCCAGGTGTTATATACCTCTTTAAAAATAACTGATGTGTTTCAGCATATCCAGAAATGATCCTCTAGAGTTCTCATGAAATTGCCGTTCTGTTTCCACTTTATCCACCGATCTCTGCTAATGTCTTTATGATCTCAGGTTTTTGTTGCTTTTTGTAATCACACATATGCTCAATGACCTTCATGGCTTAGAGCCAGATTAATAGCTCCGTATGGAGTTAGAGGGACGATACTCCCTCTTAATCACCTCTAAATTATGATTAATCATGGAAAAGCAGTCATGAGTGTGCAAGATGTTCGGCTCAAGGCGGTTCAGAGTTAGCTGTCTTTTTCTATATCAGGGAAATGTGCATCAGTCTAGCTTTTCTAGTCACATGGGTTCAGTTTTGCTGTACAATGTTATTATTTTTTTGACAATTAATAAAATGACCTGGATGGGGAAACAATTCTTAAGAAAAAATACTGATGAAGGGAGACATGAATGACAATGTCTGTCACCACATGTTATATTTAATAAGTTGGCCATTGAGAAATTGCACATGGACAAACCAATATCAATCAACCACTTAGCTGAATATTGGGGTTTTGCTTATGGTCTTGTGATATTGTTGGCACTATGTCGTCGGACATTCTTACAAAGAAAAAAACTCCGGCTGAACCAGCAAATCACTTCAAAAGTGGCCCCAGACAAAAGTAGGCAGTGATAACTCGATTTTCGATAATTCATGCGCCCTTAAAGCCTTGTGTGGGATATGAGAAAGTATTCCTGCCTGTGGTTATTGATGAAGGCATGCCAGTTAAAGGCACTGCCTGCTTTAGGTTTTATTATTGACTAAATGATTGATTTAAACCCTCATAATTAGCTGACCTAATTTAATAAAAGTGCAATTTAACTATACTGCAGCCCCACCGAAGCGTGCTGTGGCATTGATAGATAAGACTGTGTGTGTATGAAATCACAACTGACAGATGATGTATTTGGTACAGATGCATTTCGTTGACTGAACGAGAGAAAGAGAGAGAGGGACATTGACATTTTGTCCCGTGTCTCACTGCAGGTCACTCTCGCTAACTTCTCTCCTTGATCTAGACAAATGTGAATTAGCTCACGTATCTGATTTAATTTACTTAATAGCATTAAGAACCTGTTTGGCTTTAATTTGCTCAAAGTAATCCTTGGCTGAGCCAAACTTTTATACACCATTAGCGGTGTCTTAAAAAAACAAAGGGGAGACAGGTTTAAAGGGGCTGGTGTCTTTGTTGATTTAAACAAGGGAAAATAGGAGTTGAAATACAGTGGCAGAAATGAAACGTTGCTCATTGGATTACAGGAAGCCATGTTTCAACTGCTGCCTGCCCATGTTTATGAGCATTCAGATATAGTGTTTGCTAAATCAAGCAGCACTATTTTTATTGCTCATGTTTTTTTTTTTGTTTTGTTTTGTTTTAGTTTGGTTTGATTTGATTTGATTTGATTTGATTTGATTTGATTTGATTTGATTTGTTTTGATTTGATTTGGTTGGGTTGTGTTAGGTTAGGTTAGGTTTGCTTGGGCTGGGCTGGGCTGGCTTTGGTTTGGTTTGGTTTGGTTTGGTTTGGTTTGATTTGGTTGGGTTAGGTTAGGTTGGATTGGGTTTGGTTGGGCTAGGCTGACTTTGGTTTGATTTGGTTGGGTTTGGTTAGGCTGGGTTGCGGTTTGGGGTTGGCTTTGGTTTGATTTGGTTGGGTTTGGCTTGGTTTGGTTTGATTTGGTTGGGTTAGGTTAGGTTGGGTTGGATTGGGTTTAGTTGGGCTAGGCTGACTTTGGTTTGGTTAGGTTGGGTTGTGGTTTGGGCTGGGCTGGCTTTGGTTTGCTTTGGTTGGGTTTGGTTAGGTTGGGTTGCAGTTTGGTTGGGTTTGGTTTGGTTAGGTTGATTTTTATTTTTTGGGCTGGTTTTGGTTTGATTCCGTTGGTTTTGGTTTGGTTTGGTTTGATTAGATTTGATTTGGTTAGGTTAGGTTGGGTTGGGTTGTGGTTTGGTATGGCTTGGCTTGGCTTGGCTTGGCTTGGCTTGGCTTGGCTTGGCTTGGCATGGCATGGTTTGGTTTGGTTGTGTTTGGTTTTGGTTATGTGTTTTGCTTTACTTCATTTTATTTTCTTCTTAACACACTAAACACAACGCAAGCTCTGTAGGGGCCCTCAGTACCATTCAAAACTACAGAAAAATCAATACATTAAAAAAATAATTGGGGACCACATCATATTTCAAGTGCTGAGCTTGTTTTGTCTGAAATAAAAAGCACTAGATAAGCTGACTCACTCCTTACTGCCCCAGAACGAGTACGGCTCTCTTTGAAGTCTCATTTTTTCCCACAGGTACCATTACAGGAGAATATGAAAGTGTCTGAGCATGAGTTTAAAACTTGGAAATATTACCACCCCACTTACCAAAGGCACACTCATGAGCCCAACAAACTGACAACACACCGACACAGCTCTCAGTTCTCGCCAAACAGCTGAGCCGGATTTCCACAGGAGACACATAATAATCGCTGTAGAAAGAGTGCAGCTAATATATATGTCGTATTACAGAGGGTGATGTTTTTGAAAAGAATCACACTGTTGTCACTTTAAAAAAATATATATGTCTACGGTAACACCATGTTTTTGGACATGTACCATGGTAAAACCATCATATTATTTGAAGGTCATTGGAGTACCATGTAAGTACTACAATATATGAATGGTAATCATACAATGCAATGGTTTCTGGTATTTTCACTGTACAATGAAACCGTGCTTAGGGGTAAAAATCAATTAAATTCAGTCAACTAGTCTTTTTCTTGAAAACAATACAATTTTTTTTTTTTTTTGCAATTATAGCATCTCTTTGTGGCTTTGTTTATGTCTGTTTGTATTGATGGGTCGATTCTTTTATCCGTGTTGAGGACAAGAGAAATACTCTGATGAAAAATAAGTTAATCTAAGATTTAATCAATGCACAAGATGACAGACATATTACGAGGCCTGATTATGGGCGTGCATTAATGGATTTTACAGTCGCCTGTTAATATCCCCTGTGACATGATAAGTGTATGAAATGTCTATACCAAATGGGCTATATTTTTTCATTTGACACTCCAAATAAACAGTGGCACAAACCAACCACAGTGGGATAGTGTCCGTATAAGTAGATTACAGTAGTGGGTCAGCTTTATGTCCGGTAATGACTTTAAGTCATCATTTAGGTCCTTTTAGCATTTATTCCTCCAACACAAATACGAATAAGCATCTTGGAAATGATGAGTAGTGTGATCCATTGACTGTTGTAATGGAGATTTTGTTTAGCGATGGGATGAAATGACCCTGTGTTTGAGAGAAGGATGTGAAAAACCCAAGTCATGTTCAATTAAATCAGTCTAATTGAGGTAATAGGAGTTGCCTCTGAGGACAGACATACTATAATGGCACTTTGTGGTGCCTACAGAAGGCCTTTCATCTCCATTTGAGCACAGCATCTATTTCTTTATCGTCTTGAATGTTCGGTGGGTTTCAGTTGTGTATCACCTACCGACCCTGTTGGCGTCAGATAAGGGTCACCAGTTCCACCAACTAGACACAATCATTTTTGTACAGCCATAGTATTTCTCAACTACTCTAATTTGTTATGGTTGGCTTTTTCTGTGTTGTTTTTTGGGTGTGTTTTACTGCAGGTAATTACCAACTTTTGTACGTAGTCAGGAACTGGACTGAGGTCACTATTATTGGAGGTTGTAAATATTTGGACAATTATTGTTTGAACAAATTGCCCACTTCCTTATATTTTCTTTACGCCACTTTTCCCGGACTTTACATTGGACAGGAATATAGTCCTTTAGATAAAAATGCAGAACTGTATGTTTCTATATAGATTTTAAGATATTCCCCACAAATAGTGAGGAGAATGGAAAATATGTGTTTTTGTTTTTGTAGTAGTCTCACATAGCCGTGTTTTTGACTGTCAGCGTATAGTCCAGTCCACTTTACAGCTTATTTTTAGCCTACTGATTATTTCTCAGACAGAACACAGAAAACTAAGATAGTTCTACACTTGACTATTTAGCTTAATTGCCACTAAATGCCTCAAATGAAATTTTCATGCCACTCACTTTAAAAATGTAGCCAAAATCAGTAACAGTTCTGGTCTCTTAATTAGACTTTTTTTTGAGATGCTCAGACTTGGGAGACCAGCTAAACCAGCTTAAACCAACCAAGACTAGCAAACCAGTTTCAGCTAATTTAGCCTATTTTTTCTTCCAGTAGGGTCCTTATTGTGTTCCCTTGTAAATACAATTTATTTTCCACATGAATTAACGCACTCTGACTTCAAGAAGTTTGAGAAAAGAAAGCCAAAAATCAGATTTATCCTGCTGTTGTTCTGCTAGTGCTTGATGTTGTTGTTTTCTGTATGCATCAGACAAACCGAGGCTGAGACTCACGTTGTGTTATTAAAGTCACCATGAAATCAACATTTTCCATTCTTATTTTTTTAGGCAAAATTGTAGTATTTATAAAAAATATTTATCTGCACACATCATTTATTTATTTTAAATTCATGTTCTTCGTAATATTGAATAAGAATAACTTCCCCTCCCTCTTGCAGCTTCTCTTCTCTGATGACGAGGGCGGGGCTATAACCTGTCACTCACATGAAATCAGCTAATAGCAAACCACAAGCATCCAATCAATTCCTCACAGACACAATCAAGCCCCGCCCACATTTGTTCTTGTTCCAGAAGCCGTTTAACTTGGAAATACATCACAATAAGGAAGAACAGACTATTGCAATTTCCATTTCATGCTTACTTTACCTATTGCGATCTTCGTGCGTAAATTCAAACCATTGCTAAAGGGGAAAACTCGGCTTCTGTCACTAACTGTCATGTTACACCACTGTCAACTGCAAAACATCCTGATTTCCTCTGGTTGTTCTGGAGGTCAAACACTGGTTCTCTCCACAGACATGACCTTCAAGCCCTGCAGCAAGGCTTCGATAAGATCATGCAGGGCTGTGTTTGGATTTCATCCAACATACTGGATATCAACCATGAATGTGTGAGGCTTTTGATTCATTAGCCGCTATAGGCAAATACTTAGAAGAATAACAAAGTGCAGTAAGCAGTAAAACTATTTGCTCTACAAACCAGTGTTTTTATATATACAATAATACATAAAATAAATATGATCATATTAATACCAGTTTCAATTTCAAGCAGCATAACGCAGTGTTTATAGCTAAAACAGCTAGAAACGTTAAAAATAAGGTGAATAGTTCAAGTTTGGAAAAGCGTACTCCCTTCAGCTCCTCACAAGCTAGCAGTCTCTCAATGTGACGACCTCCTGCGTCTGCCAGGAACAATAATATAATGCACTGTCTGTCTAATGGCCAGCTTTGTAACCTCTGGCTTCCTGTAACCGCTGCACTGAGTGGCTTCTGGCCTTCACCCAAGCTCACAAACACACAAACACACTTATTTTTAGTCGCCACATATCAGCAGACGCCTTAAGCACCCAAATGACAGCGGTGGATTCATCCCTTAAAGCTGATGGGGATCTTCGCCTTTGGGACGCCCATGAAATGACCTTCTCCCCCTGCGGTGGGCTGATGCAGGAGTGCTTATACTTCTGGCAGGTGTACAGAACCGGACAATGAGCTTCTGTTAGCCTCGGTTTCTGTGTCTGTCATTACTGCCGCTACCAGGCAAAGCGACACTTTGTGTTCTGTGCGAGTGACTTTGTGACAGGAACCATTCTCTCCTGTCCACAAACGCCTGGACCGGCTCTCATGGTCCAATGTGACGCACGTCACTGCTCACATTTATCTCCTATTGCTAATAAGCTCATTCTCAGGCGGCAGAAAGCAGAATTCACAGCTGAATAGAGACACTCCAGCACAGCTGCATTCATGTCACATGAAACTTTCTCTACTACAACTACTCAATGCATTTCTTTATGTCTTTAATATTTTTGTTATGTGAGCAGCTTGTGTTATGAGAGTTAACAAGGACGTCATGTACCTACTTGAGGGAACATCAGGAGCAGTCCTGACCAACTTTGTGCCCTAAACATAAGACAGGACACCCCCCCCCCCCAAAAAAACCAAAAAAAAAAACCAAAAAAAAAAAATTATTTACTTATATAATAAGGACAACCTAAAATAATCATGGCATTTAATATTCAAAAATACTTTAAATGTGCATGAAATGTCCATCTATATATGGTGAACGTGATTTCACCAAGTACCACATGTTCCTGGATCAACATCGTTGTTGATCCTGGATCAACTTTCCAATTAACCAATCAGATTTGAGGGACAAGTTTACAGTTTATGTCAACTTTAGGCTTAGAACCAAGGTGAAGTACTTAAACATCAGTGTCATTCACCTATCATTACCCTCTGATTTTAGAGAAAAGTTATGGGTAGGGTTAGGTTTAGGGGTAGTGATTGGGTAAGGACTACATTTTGGGACAGGAATGTTGATCCAGGATCAACAAAATATGTTGATCCAGGACCATGTCTTACTTGGCAAAATCACGGTGACCATCTATATATACAGTATATATACACACACATTCCATTTAAATAATATATGATCATCAAATAATTTTCATCATTCAACATTTGATGAGATTTTTTTAACAATGAATTTGCAATGACATTGGGAGGTAAATAATATCGCAATGAAAATAGATCTTTTTAGCATGGAGTTTTTATTTGGGGGTGAAATTTAGTCTTGAACATGTTCTTGACAGAGATCAGCTCATTCTGCTTTTCTAATATCCCCATGTATTTTCCTTTTTGAGGAAATACTGTAAATATTGTATTTACGGTTTTGTTACATGTTGTCATGTAAATAATGTCTTATTAATTTTCTGCATTTCAGTCCAGACTTTTCTATCATCATGCTTCAAATATCAGATATCAAGATTGAAAATCAGTGAGACGTATATACCTGCAAATTCGGAAATCTGACCCAAATTGATGCAGTAATTCTTAATTTAGTGCCGTGGGTGACAAGGTTTGATTGAATGTTCCGGATCAAATGTAATTAGGATTTCTTCCAACCCAGCACAGAGATACGGAGACAAAAATCCAGCCATTTCTGTCATTGTATTAGAATGCAAATTGCTAAACCACAGACAATCGACTGTGTTTGGAGAGGCAATTGACTCATTTTTACCAGAATAAGGTAACAGACCTGGCAGTGCTTTTTTAGAGGTTTGCTAATAACATTTTCATGACCTCTACTCATTCTTTAACCTCTACAACAATAAAAAGATACAGACAGAGGAAAATAGGACTCCAGTCATCCTCTTCAGACTCGCGGATGCGCGTGGTGGAGGGTTGATGTCTGAAAAGACTGAATGCATTTCCATATAAAGACGGAGAAGTGCTTATTTAGATGTGCTTGACATTTTGGTGAGAGGGGAAGGTTAAGGGTGAGACCACTGGAATATTAATATCCGTGGCTAACAAACCATTGCAGAATCTCGCCTCGTGTCTAGACACTCACTTGGCTTTGGAAATGATCCACAGTCGAGGGTTCGAGTGGAATTAATGTGTGGAATATATTCTGTTTTTTTTTTTTTTCACTTGCATTGACATGCATTCTCAGACATAAAGGAGGCAATATCGGGAATGATTGTAAATGTTGTCTTGACGATTTTATTTTTTGTTTTAGACACTTTTTTTCATGAACTCATAAATATCCCATGAATTATTCCAATGGACTACACTTCTTTAATTTATCTTCCAAAACCTCACACTGTAAAAAAAAGTTGTTGCCTAAATTTTTTTTAAGTACAATCAACTTGGATATCATTTAAACTTAAATTACATTCGACTGACTTAGTTTAAAATGAGTTGAATCTTTTATAACTTATACAAATTGTAAAAAACACATGTTGTCATAACTAGTTGATCATATCATTTTTACACGTATATCTTCTCACCTATTTTCACTTTAGTTTTCTTTTTATTCACTTTTTATTTGTATTAAGATTATTCACTTTGGGAATGTCGATGGAGTATGTAACAGCATTAGACAACTTATTTTTTATTATTATTTTATCTGACAAATCATAAAACATTTATTTATTTATCTCAAATGACATAAGTTTGATTTAATGTGTAAGATAAATGTTCTATTTTGCATCCATAAGTGTGATTGGATCTGACTTTATTGAAAGGCAAGGTGTAAATTCAGTCCAGCTAAAGAATATTGGGGTTTGAAATGCATGTCAGTGCCGAGAAGGCCTTTGTTTCCTATTAGGCATGACTAAACATTTCAATGATGGCAGCTGAAAGGCTTTTTGTGGTCATCCTGTCAATATGTTTGATGGGATATACTGACTTCAATCCTGCCTCCATTATTTGACAAGACCTTATTGTTATACATTTTTTGAAGAATTGTAAATGACATCTGCACATACCAGATGTGTCAAGAGGTTGAGAAATAGAAAGACAGAGAGATGTAAATTAGATAAGGATAGTGAAAGAAACAAATGAGCGTCCACTCAACTCTTCCTTTATCCGATTAGCAGCAGACCTGAGCGGCCGAGCCCAGACTGATTGATTGAATATGAATAATCGATTAAGGCATCTTTTCAAAGGCACGCTCTGATGTCACGACTGCACACGGGCCGTTCTCTCAGTCAACCTGATTTAAAACAGCAGCCATTATGGTCACTCTATTAGATTAGAGAGACTGGGAGGTTTATGTGAGATGTAAGGTAGAACCATTGACACAGTGTTTTTTCTCTGATGCCCCACAGGAAGAAGAAGAAGACAATGAGAGAACAGGCAACGGGAGGAACGGACGGATCGAACCGGTGGGACGGGCAGATTCCTGTGTAGAATCAGCTTCACTTGAGTAAGTCGTCACAGGAATTCGTGAAATTGATCCGCTTTCTGTCTTTCTTAGAACCTCCTTTGTGTATCCAAAAAAAAAAAACACACACAAAAAAACAATGTCTTCCCACAAAAATAATGAACAAATAGTTCACCCAAAAAGATAAAAAAAATACAAATAAAATAATACTAATGAACACAAATGAGATATCTAGAAAAATGTCCAGGCTGCGCTTTTCTATGCAGTGAAAATCTATTTACCATTGGCTGTCAAGCAACAAAAAGTCCACACAATGCATATAGTATATTCAGTCATCTTAAAATTGAAATCTAGCAATCAAGTGTATTTTATATATTTCATATAAAGGGACAACTTAATATTATAAAACTAATTAACATATTTATAGGTTGATAAAAAAGTGTAAAAGTAAAAAGACTTTTGAGAATTCCACCTGCCCAACATCGCAACGGCTCAACCAATGGCATGAGTTTGGGGGCGGGGCTATATTTTTTACTGACCAGTGGCAGATGAAGGGTGTTTAGGATAAACTTGCTCAGAAACAATTACTATTTTTCCACGTATGTTTCTTATTCCTGCTCTTAAAACTACAGAAGTTATCCAGTCAAGTGCAGTGAGTGATTTTTTTTTTTTTTTCTACACGGATAGCAGCAGGAATATTAGGCTACTGTCACTTTAAAAGTGAATGCATGGATCTAAAATACTGATACACATGCATTTTACTTCTCAACTGTTTACATTTACTCAAGACATAACTGACTATGTTTACAAGGAAACTCGCCAATATGGGCATTTTGACTTAATTTTGTTTGAATATTTCTGTTCAAGCGCAAGAAGCATGGAAAAGTTCAACTTTAATTCAAGTATCAAATGGCTTTTAGTTTTAGTTCATTATAATTAACCTGACTTGTGTTCCAAAATATATATTTTTGGGTGAACTAGCCTTAAACTGTCTGGAAAAGAACGCAGCACCTCATCAGTTCATGCGCTCATCTTTGTTGTTGTCCTCTCCTTATCCCGTGTATTCTTTCCATATGTTTTTTCTCTCACAGGTGTAGTGTTCTCCCTGACATTTAAAAACCCCCAGAACTAGCCCACTGCAGGCCTCAATCTGATCTTAATCACTTAATTGAAGTGTCTGTTTGGTTCCTCCATCGACCCGTGTGTCTTAATGGCTCCTGGAGTTATAGATGGACTCATACTGGGCGGGATCTAAACTAGCGTTAGCTTCCACCGCATCAGCTCATAGCTACTCATAGCCGCTCTGTCATCTTCTAAACTTTTTATGTATTGCCTTTTCTTGGTTTAGTACTTTTCTTCTGTTTTGTTTCTCCTCACATTCCCCTCATTTTTCAATGTCTCTAGTGAAATCTTAAAGCCGGTTAAGGTGTCCAATGGCGGAGGGCCTCTAGGAATTCACGTTGTGCCTTTCAGTGCCAGAGATAGAAGGTAAAGCTCAACAAAAATACATTTTCTACCATGAATTTGTTTTATTCTTGCCAACTCATTCCATAGACCATGTTTTTTTTTTTTAACACCCTTTATGAACATTTCTTTGCAGTTTTGTTCTTAATAATCCAGCTGTGTCCTCTGCATCCTTCAACTTTCTTTCATACCTTGACAAGTTTCCCTCAAGGTGTCTATGTGGAAGTTGACTATTATTCCCCAGTATGTACCATCCATTCAAGATAGTTTTTCATCATTCCTCAAGGACGTATTGACAGTATAGCACTCTCTCGAGTGGGTCTGTGGGACTTTCTATAACTAGTGTATGTTCTCATGTTGAATAATGAAAGAAAAGCTACATGGAATGGGACACTGCTAAACAAGGACAAAGGGGACACGGGACATGGCGCTGAATAAATTAAGTAACTTTATTGCTATAGGAAAACCTCAATTCATCTAATCTGCTTCACCCAATCTGACTAAAAGCTCATCCATATCATGGGTCATTCACAACATCCAAGGTCAGCTGTTGTAAGAATCACAAAATGAAAAAAGGAAGGTGCAAATAAATGAAAAAAGTGTTCAAATGCTGTAGATGACGACTATAAAGGGATTTTCGGAGAGCTTTTTATCAGCTATAAAAACGCACAACCTTTTCAGACCTAATTTGATGCTGGTATATAAAATGAATGTCAAGCCAAAAAAAACCCCAAATATATACTATGATGAGTTTTAGTATTGGATTCATGATAAAGGGATAGATTTAACAATAATTATAATAAAACAATATAATAATAATTATGATAACAATTACCACAATTATCATCATAAAAAACATATTTTAAATGCCCAATAACTAATATTCAGAACTTAGTTTAATTATTAATATGCTTGACATAATACCTGCAATGGACATTTTTAATTTAATTTAATTTAATTTAACTTAACTTAACTTAACTTAACTTAACTTAACTTGATTTAACTTGATTTGATTTATTATTACTTATTTTATGATTTCATTGTATTACTTTTCTTTATTTTTTATTTAATTTATTTTTTTATTTATTCATGTTATATTAAAATAATGCTTGAAATCTATTGTGACTTATATTCTTATATTAAGAATTCTTATATTACAGTGACAATGCCATTCTTTGTATGTTTAATTCAGACTTATTAGTATGTATCTTTTCATACATTACCCCCCCCCCCCCCCCCGCTCGCATTCAGTAGCAATCCGTCCTTGTCGTCAGAGTTGTAAATGGTCACCGACGTGATATTTTAGTTAATAACTAATCAGAACTGTCAATTATACTCTCCCAATCACAACGGCACACTTCCACAGCAACACGTCTGTAATGACTTCATCAGCCTCTCTCCGTGTGATTGGTGTTGAATGTTCACTCATTAGCATCTTGATAGAGGGCACTGAGGTGACGGCAAGATCTCGAGTGTGAACTTCTACAATGACCAGTGTCTTCTCTCTGCCGACAGCATGAGGCTTATGACATCTCAGAAAATTACACAGACACAGAGTCTTGCGGAAACATGACTCCAGTAGCGAGATCTCATCACATGACCAGTGTTCACGGCAAACAAGTCAGGGTCTAATTGCTCGCCATTAATGGATCCTGATTGCATTGTTATTCAATTAAAGGCAGTGGAAAAGAACAGGTGGTCTCCTTCTCGCTTAGTCTTCTGGGCCATCACTCAACAGACAGGCGTCTCTGGTTATGCTAAAGCCATTTAAAAGTGGCAGTGGACTGTACAAGTCTGGTTTCACATCAATAGAATTAAAACAATATTTTAGATGTATGGCATATATGCTCCAAATTCTGTACATTTCTTTGATACCACATTGTCAAGTGCTCCAAACAGGACACTAAAGGATATTATATTACATGTAAAAGGTCCTTATTGATGGGAAAATCCATACTTGTGAGTAAATAGTCTGTCAGTATCGAGATATAATAGTCTTGCATACTATTTAGGATGGGTAGAATGCAAATTGGACACAGCCTTGAGATATGGACACACTTAGTGCTCCATTGGCTTCCATTTATACATATGCAAATGCCGAAGAGAAGAAAAGCAAGGATAGAATATTCATCTTTTGCTGTGTACAAAAAAACAAAACAAAAAACATTTTGTGAATCCTGACTGGCAAATTCATATAGCGAAAATATTACCAAAATATCACAGATAACATAGTAGATATACTGTATAGTAATATGTTTTAATTGGGAATGAGTCAATATTAGATTTCTGGCCAATTTTATGACTGATAAATGACTGTTAAAATGACCATTTTGTCTAAAAAAAAAAAAAAAAAAAACACTAAAAATAAAAATTGGCCCTTTTAAGTGCTACAAGTGAGTTTAAGCATTGCAACATTATATGGTATGAAGTATGAATAACTGATATTCATTTGGATATTTGTTTTAATGTTATGGTTGAAAACCCATAAATGGTTGAAATTAAAACTCTCTTGTCTATATAAATAAAACAAATGCTACACTTAACAAAAGTCAATATATGTTTAAAATGCTACAAGTGAATTTATGCATCACAACAATATAAAGTACAGTATAAAATACACATCCATTTTAAGATTTGCTAAAAATTACATTAGTGTTATTATATTATTCATGCTTTAAAAGTTTAACTTTAAGTGAGTGCTGGATGGCAAATGTAATCTATAAATTAAAGGCAATGCTAATGCACAGTTAAATATCCTCTAGTTTTAGTTATAGGATAATGAATGCATTCATGTTTTTCATTTACAGCATATCCTGTTGGCCATATTTGTTGCGTGTTTTGAGGTAATTTTCCATGCTTGAAGTTTAGCGTGACCGCACCTTAACTCTGATGAATAATGAGCCTCTACAGATTGTACATCAGTCCAGTGGGAGTTGAACTAATCCTCGTGCTTCCCCACAGCTGGTTTACATCGAGATTATGAAGACAAAGTGCAAGCTGTGTAATTACTTCACAAGACCACACCACACACTCAGCACAGCCAAGCTCTCCACTCAAACTAATCATCTTTCTAGTACACAGTTTGTTCCTTTAAAGGAGGGTTTGATCTATGCATCCATTTCTCCTGCTCATGCAATGAAAGTTTTTACGCCATCATTTTTCCTTCACCCACTTCAATCCTTCAAATCAGGTTCTGCTGTCTGTGCATCCATAGGATCTATTCCCTGCGATCGGCACACACACTCTCATGCTTCCTAAATGTATTAATTTATTGTTTTAGTAAAAGTTTGGTGTTGAAGATTGCTGATGTAACAGACTCAGGCTTTGAGGAAAGAGTTCGTAAGCTCTGTTTATATCAGAATCTCCTCTGCACTTTTTTTTAAACTCATCCGATGCGCCGGTGCATTTCATATGATTATATCTCAGGGTTTGTAGATTAGGGATTCTGAGAACGGTGCCAAAAAATCCATATGGTCAAAGTGGGCTTAAGTTCAAAAAGTCCTTTTTTGATGTATTGAGTTATCAAAAAAATATAAAGAGAGCCGCTAGGAACAGTAAACTTTTCAAAAGTTCAAGATCAATGGGATGTGTAATATTTTTTACTGTTTTTTTTTCTTTGATAAATGTGACAGCACCATCTATTTTTTTTAAATCCTTTTTGAATATGACATACATATTATGTTCATATCTGTCTAATCTTGTCATGAAGGGATGCAGTGGACACAGTTTTTTTTTTTAGTATAGTATTGTTTTGTGACATACATGCATTTACCATATGATTACCATAGTTTCCACCAAAAAAATACTACTACAGTTATTTTCAATACAGTACTAATTAATAATCATTTATTTAAATATTGTGTAATTTAATAATAATAAGGTAACACTTTATTTCCAAGTGTCCTTGTTTCACGTTACATGTAGTTTATATAGTATTACTATAAATTATGCATAATTACATGCAACTAACCCTCAACCAAACCTAATCTCAACCCTACAGTAAGTACATGTAAATACTTAATATTACTTAAATGTGTAATGACACTGTAACAAAGACACGTTATAGTAAAGTGTAACTAATAATAATAATAACACAAAGACACTGTTCATTTGTTATAATGTAAAGAAGGAACCGTACATGCACTTACATATACTTGCATTACACTTACCTCACAAAGAACTGTGTAATATAATCTGGGTTAAGTTTAGGTTCAAGGTTAGTACCTAGTTATTAGCTAGCTATTGTAATTACTGTAATAAATACATGTACATGGGGAACATGACTGTCTACCCAAGTAACAATGATTGAAGTAACTGGTATTTGTGCTGAAGCTGTGTTTACCGTAGTAAATATTTGCAGCACTCTGAGCTACAGGGGTCTCTTGATTTCTCGAAATATCTTTAAAAGCATGTGTAGAACTGACTGAATGATTGTAATTCTCTGACAGTAATGTGTGCTGTGTCTGATCTGAGACCAGCGCTGATATGTGCTGTGACTGTTCCAGGACTCTGGGTTTGTTAGTGAAGAGGTTGGAGAGAGGAGGAAAGGCGGAGCGGGAATCTCTGTTCCAGGAGAACGACTGTATCGTCAGGATTAATAACGGAGACCTGCGCAACATCCGATTCGAACAGTAAGCCTCTCTCTGGAGGAGACGGAGAGATTCCTCTCGTTTCTCTCACAGCTGCTGCTCTGCTTTCTCCTTTCAACCTCTCTGTCCTTTTCACACTTTCATGAGCTTTCAGTCTTCCTCTGAGCTTTGAGTCTCCTCGGTCTGGCCGTCGACCTTCACGATGTTCTTTCATCTCATCTCTCGCTGACTAAACAAAGAAAAACATCTCTGTTCAAAGCTGGCAGAAGTTGTCAATCAGTTGGAACAATAGAGGACATTGAAAGGTTTATTATAACATTTCCTTGATTCCCCTGATGTTTGATGCACTGTGATACTGTTATACTGACTGATACTGTAACTTAAAAGTAACTTTAAAATCCTTCCTCACTCCAAAATTTCTGTTTATTGAAATTAACCTGCAAAAACTTTCTGAAATTATTGAATATATGATATATTGAAGATATACACACGACTACCCACACTTGGACATCAACAGCATTGGAAAATAAAATAAAATAAAAACATTTAAACAATTTTATATATTTTTTATATTTTAATTTAATTTAAATATATATATGATTTGTTATTTTATTCATTCATTTTTTTATTTTTTTTTTTATTTATCTATCTACCTAGGACCCATTGACCATGTTAATTAGCTACTTTTGCACTGAGAGAAGAACTGTTGGTGATCATATGCAACAGTTTTGATTTGTTTTTGTACCGTGGAGAAAGTTTTTACTTCTGAATTTAATAGTGGGCTTAATCACTTCACTAATAATTGCACATAATATTTGACACTCAATTTCAGGTGAATTCACAACAGCTGCATGTACACTTTTTTATTTTTATTCTTTTATTTACTTGGGCCAGCAAGCAAACACCCTAGCAACACCCTAGAGACGTGACTGTGGACTCTTTTCACCTGTAAATGTAATACCCGAGTAACACCCTAACAACCATCTCTCTACACCCTAGCAACCAACTAGAAAGTAAAGTGCAAGAAAAAATGCAAAAAAAAGCACTACTCACAGCAGAAAATAATAAAAAATACATTTCATTTTAAGGTGTCCTTGTTACAGTATAATTACAGTATACATTTACTGTAAATTGAGTAATATTAATTAACAACATGCACTTATAGGATTAGGGTTTTGAATTAGGTTATAGTTGTTACTATAACTTCATATACCAAACACACCATAAAATAAAGTGATATCAAATGCAGTTGAATTATTGTTTTCCATCATCTCAGTAGTGTAAAGTTTGCTGTAAGGCAGATTATGATGAACAGATTAGAATATTGCTTCCACATCTCTCATCACGAGCGTCCTCTGGCCCGGTCTCGGGCGTCTCGGTCAGGTCCAGATGATCACGGACACAGAAAGAGGAGGAACTGGACCGGGTTCGACACAGGGCACTGAAAGGGCACAGCTGCGGGATAATTCATAATCTAATCTAAAACTCATTTACATACATCATTCAGTCCGCTTACACAAACTCAACACCACCCGTTAATTTCCCCAGTGTCCCAAAGCATTATAATGTTTTAATTGCTTGGCTATATTTTTGCATGAGATCCAGTCAGGACCTTCTATATCGTTGAGCCTAACGCAAACCCAACGGGGTCTCCCAGTTCTGAAGGATTACACACGACCTTCTGCATTAGGCCTACACACACATCAGGTCGATAATGTGAGTGTAATACATGTTAAGATATTGCAGCCTTTTGTTCTTCGTATATTGCCATTCCCCAGAGCGTTCGACTCATCGATTCAGAACGCTAGTCATCCGTAAACAAACTTGCGGTTTATGCTTCCGCGTACATGCACTTGTAAAGTCAATCCGCAAGAGACTAACGTTTTAATCTACTCTGTCGCCGGTTCCTCTCACACACGAGCAGATGCTGGAATCACACACACACATGAGCACAGAACAATATTTTCTTTATCTGGCTCTGTCTCTCTCTCTCTCTCTCTCTTGATTGTGCTCCATGTGGAGTTATAATTCATAACGATATTCTAATCTTATTGGATTGTTTGCATGGGTAAATATTTATCAGCGGTTGATCTAACTCAATGTAATGATGCGTTGATGGAGTCATTTATTATTCAATCAGACAGAGTGAGTTTGGTGATTATCCACGTGTCACAGCTCCGCTCGTCTGCTCACACACACACACACACACACAGACACACACACACACCGCTCGCTTTGGAGGCGGGTCGGGACACATTTGCATAAAAATAGATGGGCGTCCCTAAAGTGAGACGCTACTTGCTCTCTAGATGCAGAGATTGATCTAATGAAGAGTTTATTGAGATGGAAATAACTTGCTGTGTTAAAGGAGTAAACAGAAACACACACGACTGTTGAGCTCGTATTCCTCTGCTATTTCTTATGCTTCTCGTTGGGTTTGAGTTTCCCGTGTCAAACAATCTATATGCAAAATAGTGAAATTAACCTGTGATATCGATGTGCTTGTCTTACATTTGTTTGGTCTTAGTACACCAAAAAAAAAAAAAAAAAGTTTTATTTCCTTTTGACGTTCTTTCTTCCAGTGAACACAAGCTGTGCTTCTATATATAATGGAAAGTAAATGTGGACTGGAGCTTCAAATTTCCAAAATCTGACAAAAAAAGTAACATAAAAGTGGTCTGTATGACTTGTGCACTGTATTTCAGGTCTTCTAAAGTCATATGATTGCTTTATATGAAGAACAGGCTGACATTTGAAATATTATTTGCTGAAAGTTTTCCGTAGCTTACAATTTTTGCTTGTAAAATATCAGATTTTCTATGCCGAGATTCAGAACTGTGCAACTGTTTGGGGTCAGTTTTTTTTGTTCATACGGCAAAACCGATCGAAAGTGACTGAAGACTTTTACATAGTTGCAAAAGATTTTTTGTCAAATAAATGAATTTTTTATCCATCACAATATGAAGCAGCACAACTGTTTACAACATTGATAATAATCATAAATGTTTCTTGACCCTCAAATCATCATATTAGAGTGATTTCTGAAGGATTATGTGACACTGAAGACTGGAGTAATGATGCTGAAAATTCAGCTTTGATCACAGGAATAAATTACACTACTACATATTCACATAGAATTGTAATAATATTTCAC
Organism: Gila orcuttii; assembly: GCA_026230005.1. Taxonomy (NCBI): domain Eukaryota; kingdom Metazoa; phylum Chordata; class Actinopteri; order Cypriniformes; family Leuciscidae; genus Gila; species Gila orcuttii. The sequence goes on from JAPDVR010000023.1 coordinate 34,287,771, forward strand.
AATTTTACAGTTTTACTGTATTTCTAATAAAATCAATGCATCCTTAAAAAAATCTTACCAACCCCAAACTTTTGAACGGTACTGTGTAAGTCATAAAGCATATGCACTAATTTCATGACTCTTGTGTTGCTTTTTTGAGTGATTTTTATTTTTTATTTTTTTTTATTCCGGAGAACTATTCCTTTAACAAAATAACCTAATTCTGTGACTCATTACAATTGAATATATTATATAAAAAATAATATGCATCAGTTTACTTATAAAGCACTCCATCATAACATGATCTGTTATTTCTTTCTTTCTTTGACTTATCCAGGTTATAGTGTTTTCAGTGTTCCTCTCTGCCCGTGTGTTGTCCGTCTGATCAGTTATTGTCCTCCATGTGCCACACTTATGAAAACAGATCCTGCTTTCCTGTCACTAATACGTTTCCCTGCTTCCTCCCCAAGGCTTTGCGATTATGGAAATGGCAGATAATGTGAATTAACCTTGTTTCCAACTGTACTAGTACAATTAGCCAGCGATTAAGCAAGGCAACCTTTTGACCTCTCCATGTGCTCTGCTTTTAACAATCCCAGTACTTAAGATGAGCCTGTTCTGTAATCGACAAAGAGATACATCCTTACTGAGACGTGTGTGTGTGTGTGTGTGTGTGTGTGTTGTTCTCTTCCCCAGGGCCCAGAATTTGTTCAGACAGGCGATGCGTGCTCCATTCATCCTGTTCCATGTAGTTCCAGCGGTGAAGAAAGCCCACTATGAGCTGCTGTCTCAGAATGAACTGGGCCTTCAGACTGGTTCTGGTTCTGGAGATAGAGGTAGTCTGTTGGGAGGAGGCGTGGACTACAGCCCGCGGAGAATGTCCAAATCGGATTCGACCCGGAGCTATCCCACGTTACCACACACAGCGAACTCTTCCAACATGAGCCCGACCGGCCCAGCCCAAACCTCCAGGCCCACCAGCGCCACTTCCTCTGTGGGATACTCCAAAAAGATCGGACGCAAGTTCAACGTCCAGCTGAGGAAAGGTACGGTCATCATAAATCATTCACAAGGCCTTTCTTATGAGGAAATGTTCCTGGTTAATGGAAATATCCTGCCATGTCAGATGCACGTCCAGACGGAATTAGTAGACTTTCAAATCAGAATGAATTTAAACTTGGGAAAACGTTTCTTGTTGCTAGTAGAAAGCAACATCAAATTTAACCAAAACATTTATTGTTCAAACAAGCACTGAGTGAAACATAGAACTTAGAATAGTAAAGAACAGAACAGCATGTGTTCCAGTTTTGTGGAAATCTACAGATTTTCTGTGGTTGAAGGTTCTGTTCCTTCCATTTTGATCTTTTCATATTTGTTCTAGGTTAGAATATCTACAAATTCCTTGAAACAAGATATGTTTACTTGAGAAGAAGCACTGCATAAGATACTAAGACTTGTTTAATGAATTGTTTCGATAATACATGGTTTCTATCCATCCATCCATCCATCATCCACTTCCTTCCATCCATCCATCCAAACAACCATCCATCCCTTTCTACCCATCCATCCACTTCCATCCATCCATCATCCACTTCCTTCCATCCATCCATCCAAACAACCATCCATCCCTTTCTACCCATCCATCCACTTCCATCCAACCATCCATCCATCCATCCATCCATCCCTTTCTACCCATCCATCCACTTCCATCCATCCATCCATCCATCCATCCCTTTCTACCCATCCATCCACTTCCATCCATCCATCCATCCATCCATCCCTTTCTACCCATCCATCCACTTCCATCCATCCACTTCCATCCAACCTTCCATCCATCCAACCATCCACTTCCATCCATCCATCCATCCATCCATCCACTTCCATCCATCCATCCCAGTTCAAAATACACTAGCAATATACTAATATTAAATATACACTCTGAAAAGAAATCTTAATACCTTATTAAAACAACTGATTTTTGATTGGTAATTTCAACTGAAAACAAGTTAAAAAAGAGATAAACAAAATGTAAGTACTCTATATTTTTATTTTAGTATTATTTACATACTGTTATAGTATTTATTAATACTTTGAAATAGTTTTTATTTTTAGTTTATTTTGTTAGTTTTTTTTTTTTGCCATGCTTAGTTTTTTTACATTTCTATTTTGCTTTAATTTATTTTTATTTCGGTGTCAGTTTTAGTAACTTTAGTACTTTAATATTTTATTCATTTTCAGCTTCATTTTAATCAATGTAAATTAATTTTAAATATATGTTTTTTTATATTTAATTTTTATATTTTTATAACAATAACAACACTTGTATGAGATCCCACATTTAAACATGCATGAGCCATTGGCTTTAACAGGGATTTGATCCTCCATATCAGTTTCCAGTCTCTTCAGACGACCTCATGCTCCTCCAGATGATGGAATAAAGTTCATCCTAAAGGTGTTTTTTGGGGTTCAGGCCTGACAACTTCTTCCACACCTGACGTGAAAACTCTTTCTATATCGACCTCGATTTGTGCACAGGCATATTGTTAAAACAAACTGTCGGAACACATTTATAAGCTTGCAATTCTCTAGAATGTCATTGTATGGCGTCGCATTAAGTTTAAACTGGAATAATAACCAAATTCATTAATTGGATGCCAGTATCCAGATGCATATGCAAACAATACACAAGTCTTTTCATCTATTTTACTGAAACGCCCCTGAAATAAAAAAGAACATTTAATTTATTTATTTGCTTGTTTTCCTCTGAAGTTGCCTCTATTTTCTGCTGTTTTAATAGCTGATGATATCTGTGAACGGTGGTGTATCTGTTCTGCTGTAGTGACTAGCATTGTGTAACTAATGCAGTTAGAACTTCAAAGGACTCTATCTGCCATTGTCAGGAAGTGTGTATACAGACTCACACACAGGTCCAAATCCCATTTGTTCTGCACGGCAGCTGCATCTCAGCGTTTCACACCGCAGGAGAACTAGAAATGTCTATCAGAGATACGACAAACATCCCCAAACAGACACAAACACATGCATATTTATGCATAAACCAGGACACGCTCACACACACACACACACACACACCCCGACGTCTGAGGAATATCTATTACTGCTTATGCAGCAGCGCTTCTGATCTCTACTAGCGGCAGGTTTTGAAAAGAAAATTCTCGAACGTCAAGCCAGAAAACTTTCTCTTCCTCAGATGTTGTTTTCCCTCCTCTCTTTGTCACCATGTCCTCATTTTAGCGATGTCGTAATCACACGCTCCAGCTTGTTTAAATGAAAGAGCAAAACAAGCTTTCTTTGTCACCGGGCTTGTCGTATTCGCATCTATTAGGTTGGCGCAGCAGGAGAAGAGAGCGGTAAAGACACAATTAAATCCTGACAACACATGGGCCGGGCTTCAGCGCAGTGTGAAATATCCAGTGTGTCGGGGAGGCCAACGCCACGCTAGCCTTTAATTACTAGCCAAAAGACAAGCGCGGGTGAAAAGGGAGTCTTTAGCTGGAGTTGTGAGCCTGTTGAGTGTCTGTTGGGTGTTACTCAAGAGCATAGTGTGTGTGTGTGTGTGTGTGTGTGTGTGTGTGTGTGTATGTAGGCTTTTTGGACTGTAATATTCAGGTTTAAAAGTTGCCCGACTGTCATCACAGTATCGGGATGCATCCTAGTTAGCTTAGCCCTTGTGAAAAATTAGTACACTTTAACACATTTTATTGCAGAAATAATATGCTTTACATGAGTGCGAACTGAATGTAAAGTTTTTAGACACTTAATTGCAGAAAAATGTAAATTTATATTAAATACTGTTTATTAAGAGCATTTCTTGACCCACTTTAGTTGGACTTCAGTACATCTTTATATTTAATATCATAATTACTTTTATTGTTTATTGAAATAATGTTAAATTGTGCTGAATGTACTTATAAGCATTTATCCTAAACTAAGACACACTTTAATTGAATTTCTATTGAAACTTTTTGGTCATGTATTTGAATGTATATTTAATGACGAAGTTGCAATTTGGTACATTTGAAATATATACATTTTTCAATGTAAAACTTAATTATAATCAAGCACTTTAGTGTGTTAGTCAATACATCAAAATATGTACTACTTTAAGGCACAACAAAATATTATTAAAACACAATGGTTTAAAATATACTTTAATAAAACTCAGTTTTACATTATTACAACGTGCACTTTTTAAAAGTGTACTTATTTGGTTAAGAAACATAGTCACTCTTTCAGACTTTTAAAAATGACTGTGATGGCTTCGGCCTAAAAACGTCAAAAATGAATAGTCACAATCTCTTCTGTAGTGCAAGGGATTGTGGGTAATATCAGTTGGAAAAACATGCATAAATGTGCAAAAATATGTCTAATATTCCATCACAAGGGCATCTTTGACATACTTTTTTAACAGAAGCTTAAGCTGATGATATCTGTGAACGGTGGTGTATCTGTTCTGCTGTAGTGACTAGCATTGTGTAACTAATGCAGTTAGAACTTCAAAGGACTCTCTTACACTGTCCGGGCCAAACAAATCGCTGTTTGGTTTTAAAGGGGAACTATGCAGTTTTTTTAGCTTAACTGAACAGCTTCGGAGTTATTGTAATGGTTATATGACTTTTTTCGGGTTGAATGGTGGTCGTCTCGCTCAGGCTTTCACTGTTAAAGTTGATTCCTGCGATTATCATGAGAACAGTTGTCAATATCTCACATAATTATCAGGACATAAATAAGCCTACACGTTGTAAATAGTGTAAATGAGCGCAATTTGCAAACTATTATGATATATTGCAATAATCATGTCTAACGACATCATAACGGACAATGTTACGAAAGAATGCGACGTACATGTAACTTTATTGATGTCATCTGGCATTTTGTAATGTTTACATTACACTCAAAAAACACAAATTAAATCATAGAGTATGCCTAGACTATAGGCTATTTACTTGTAATTTTTCTGCAATCATGTAAAAACGTTGTAAGCCATCAAACACGGTAGGCTAATTTATTATTATAAAGTATTAAAGTGCAGAGCCTCTCTGCGTGAGTGGTATTTACGACAGTAACGTTAAATACAAGTACTCTACAGCGACTCTAGGGGGCGCTGTTTGACAAAAACGGAATTCCTGCATAGTGTGCCTTTAAAATAGGCAATATTTAAACATGGTTGTAAATGGGGACTGGACTACATGGTTGTTTAAGAAATGAAAAGCTACACACAATTAGTGTTAGAAGAACTGCTGCCAAACATATAACATGCTAGAAACATAATAATCACTGCAATAATGATCCAATCATTATTAAGCATCTTAAGCGTTCGCATATTGAAATCCAAACAGTTGCTGCGTCCCAATTCGCATACTATCTGTACTAAATAGTATTCGAAATGAGTTTTCCAAAGATACCCGGATGGTCTACTTTTTCCGGTTAGAATCCGAAGTACAGATCCGTGCTCAAAACCCATTGTGCTGTGGACGAGGATTCAATTAGAACTACAAACACGAGTAAAAATTGTTAAAAAACTACAAACATAACGGATGTGCGAGACCGACGGTTAAGCAGAGCGGTTAAGATAAAGGAGTTTGAGTGATTATTAATCAGTAGCCTATCTAACCTGACGAAAATATATTTATTAAATGTTATCCACGTTATATTTTATCTAAAACAGCATTGTGAACTCATTAACTTTTAAATGCATCATTATGGAAACATGAGGAGTTCTCTGAATGACTGGCAGATCAACTTGTGACTACATTTCTCTCCAAAATGCTGGGAAATTAATTTTGTAATTGAATGTGGAGGATTTTAACTGTGGCAAGATGATTGACAGGGCAGTTTAAACAATGACAGGTTGCATGTAACTAAGCTACATAGCGTCAGTTAAATGTGCATTGTGTAATATTTCTGAGGATCTATTGACAGAAATGCAATATAAGATCCATAACTATGTTTTCAGTGTTGTATAAAGACCTTGGATAATTAACCGTTATGTTTTTATGACCTTAGAATGAGACATTTATATCTCCATAACCGCGGGCTCCCCCTTCTATGGAGGTCGACATATTGTGTGGTCATGTTTCTAGCGTAGCCGACAGCGAACACACAGCGCTACAGAGCGCGTTTCCTCACTACACTACACTGGTGTATAAAGACCTTACTTAATGAACCGTTATATTTGTATTACCTTAAAATGAGCAGTTTCTGTCTACACACACCGCGGGTTCCCGATCATTGAAATGCGCCGACATGTTTCTACAGGAGCCCTAAACGGACAAACGCGTTTCGTTACTATGTTGCTCTTCGTGCAAGGAAGCAAGCTTAGTTCAGCGAATAAAACACTGACACAATGATGGACAAGTAACAATAATATTCGCAATAACATATAGTTTTACTGAATAATTCAGTAAACATAATTTCTTAATTTATCCTTGTAAAGAAACCTCATTGCTGAACTGCTACTCTCTGCTGTCTCAGACGATGATATATTTTCCCGTCGGCCACCGTAACTTTTGTTGGTTGCAATTTGTAACCTCACCACTAGATGCCGCTAAAAATCACACACTGCACCTTTAAAGACGATTATGACGACGTAGTGTTCCAAAGCTTGCATACTCTTCTGCTTCACACTCAAAAGTATGTACTTTTTCTTCTCAAAAACAGTAC
>JAPDVR010000023.1:34299433-34334433 GCA_026230005.1 Gila orcuttii
AGTGTCAAATATAGAGTTCACTAAGCGTTTGCAACACTTTAGCTCAATGCAAGGGCCAATGACTTATTTAATGATATATATATATATATATATATATATATATATATATATATATATATATATATATATATATATATATATATATATATAAGAAGACTCTTCTGCTCACCAAGGCTCCATTTATTTGATCAGAAATACAGTAAAATTCTGAAATATTTTTAGCATGTAAAATAGCTGTTTTTATGTGAATATATTGTAAAACAATTTATTCCTGTGATCAAAGCTGAATTTTCAGCATCATTACTCCAGTCTTCAGTGTCACATGATCCTTCAGAAATCACTCTAATATGATTATTTGATACTCAAGAAACATTTCTGATTATTATAAGTGTTTAAAACGGTTTTTGTTGCCTAATGTGTTTGTGGAAACCATGATTCACTGCTGCTCAAAGATGTGGGGTATTTTTTTATTTGATTTTATTAAGAAATGAATGCTTTTATTCATCAAGGATGCATTACATTGATCTAAAGTGACAATAAAGGCATTTATAATGTTATGAAAGATTTATATTTCAAATAAATGCTGTTCTTTTGCACTTTCTATCCATCAAAATATCCTGAAAAAAATGAATGATGGTTTATATTATGCAAGTTTTCAACAACCCTTTCAAATGACTCACATCAGCGTCCAACTTTTTCAAGATCAAGCTTTGCTCACATTGTATTCTTTATTTAATAATGAACCTTTCATATTGATGGTTGGTGTCGTATGGTTTAAATAATTTTTAAAGAAAAGTTTAAATGACTAATATGTGGTATAAAAAAGCCTTTTACAACTCTTTTGTAAAAAACCTTTTACAACTCAAACTAAACTAAAAATATAACAAATTCAATCATCTTCTCATTCTGTCGTCACTGTAAAAGCATGTTTGGTCTACAGACAGACTCTTTAGTCATGTATGTGTGTATTGTTTGTTACGTGTGTGCTGTAGGTCCGGAGGGCTTGGGTTTCAGCATCACCTCCAGAGACGTGCCCATCGGCAGTTCGGCCCCCATATATGTGAAGAATATCCTCCCGCGTGGAGCCGCCATCCAGGACGGGCGTCTGAAAGCTGGAGACCGGCTGCTAGAGGTGAGAAACACTGCAGCTGTTGAGCATCACATGACCTCGGACTTCCTCTTCACAGCTTCCTCTACTTCCTGTACAGACATTTCAGCATAATAGACCTTATGCGAAACAAGCGCACAACCATCTTTAGTCTTTGAACTTCCGTTTTTGCGGTAGCTCTGTATATTTCTATGGAGTAATTATCTGGTGAAGTGGATTTACTTATTGTAGAGTAAATTAAAGTTATCATGAGCATTGTAATATTTAAAGCAGATGTCTTAACAATGTCTTAACAGATGTCTTAACAAATGTCAGTAGACCGTGAAGATTTTAAAACGAGCCATTCATTCATAAATACGCAAGATTGCAGTGAAAATACAAACTGGAAGACAAAAGACAATGAGTGCAGCGCTGAAAAGGGGCGGGGCTACATAAGGTCTACAGAGACAGTGCTGAAAAGGGGCGGGGCTACATAAGGTCTACAGAGACAGTGCTGAAAAGGGGCGGGGCTACATAAGGTTTAGCCCTGCCCCTTTTCAGCACGGTCTCTATAGACCCTTATTTAGCTTATAAAAGAGAGCTTTTCTTATATAAAAAAACCCAACAAATTTCTTCCGTTCCCTGTGTCATACAGAAGTACGACGACTCATTGTTTTCCAGAGGATTTCCGTTCTTAGTTCATTCTGCTTGGTCTATCGGAGACGAGATGTCTCATTGTTTTCCTCTCTCCCTTGTGAGATGCACTTTCCTTTTTAGATTCGGAAAGTAAATAATGTTCATAAAAGAGAATGGACAAAAAGAACTATGGCTGATGGCTGATTTACAATGACAGCCAATTAACAATGGCCATTTCATTTAGAAATGGAGCAGGACACCTGCAGGCTCTCATGCCAGATGTGACCGTAGAGCCAGAACGTCCTCCATTTGGCTTAACAAACCCCGATTCATCGCTTTAATGGAGTCAAGGCCTTTCAGAGTGCTGTCGGTTCACCCTGGGCCTTTATGTTGCCATAGAAATATGAGGACTATCTCCTGTTGTCATGGTCACAATATTGCGACTGCAATTAATTGAATTGTTTGATCAGATATAATTGCACAGAATGCAATTCGTGTTTTATTTGTTGCTTTATTAAACACCCTTTCAAATGACTCGCATCAGCCACTGAGTAAAAAGTGCCACTTTTTCACAGATTAACCTTAAATACTTTATTTCATAAATCTGATATTGATAACATTATATATTAAATGAACTTATATGTGACTTGTATGTAAAAAAAACAAAAAACGTCTGGCTTTCTGAAACTGCATCCCAGGCATGATGCACTGTTCCCACTGCACTGATATTATATACACTTATAATATCCTTTGTAATATAATAATATATCGTTGTAGTATCCTTTAGGATTTATTGTGTTAGGTTTAGTGCATATGGTTTACAAAATGTTTTTGAAAAATATTCTGACAAAAAAAAAAATATATATATTGTTAAGACATATTTGGCTCTTGTGTGTGTCTAGGTGAATGCAGTGGATCTGAACGGTAAGACTCAGGAGGAGGTCGTGGCTCTGTTGCGCTCGACTCCCATGGGAGGCACTGTAGGTCTTCTCATCGTCAGACAAGAGGACGCTTTCCTGCCCCGCGAAGTGGTGAGTCACACACACACACACACACACACACACACACACACACACACACACACACACACACACACACACACACACACACACACACACACACACACACACACACACCTAAATGTGCAACCTTCTTAAAATGGCTTAACAATGGCCCCAGTAAAACGGTCTCTCGATATCACACAGAGTTCATATAGCACCATGAAATGGCCTCTTCAACTCCTTCCCTGCCTCGGGCCTATTTAGGTCACATGTGCCATAGAGGCAGCTGCCACCCGCCTTAACTCATTTTGAAGTCATTATTATTTCCATAATAGATAATTCAGGAGTGCAAATGAACTCCAGGCTGCCTTGACATTTGTATGCAGTTTTTTTTCTTGGTCGACATTCCATAAAGATGCTTCTTTATTGAGTCAGTGTTGAAGGTTCCCATTGGCTGTCTTAGTGAACTGCTGTTTACTGCATCAGTACTTTCCTATGCAGTATGATCAAGTATGGGATCTGATTTTAGTAATGTCCAGGTCTGGATAAGCATGGGAAATATTTGTGTTTCAATACTACTAAAATGATATGTATCATATAAGTGTAGAGCAGACAGCTAGTGCAGTTTAGTGATTGTTTAACATGACTGAATTAATTCAAGGTGAATATTTTGTGTTTCCTATAATTGAGTCTCTTCACTAAAGGGAGTTGGCAGTCATTTAAATCAAATTGTACTTTGCTGTTTGGTGTTCGTGCAACATCAAACTGCAATTACAGTATCGAATGTCTCAGAGGTGAATATATGCAGGTTTTTTCTCATCATGTAAGAGCATGTATTCACTTGCAGAAAACCAACATAATGTAAAACAATGCTATATGGGTGAAAACTTTATTGGTGAGGACTTGGAAAAGAGTGATAATGGCTGATAATAAATTAATATAGTAAACATTTTAATTTTATTCTATCATACCCTGCCATTATTTTGACAATAATATTTTAAAACTTATTATATGCATTTTAAATACTCAAAATGTATGCAGTGAGTGAAAGTGTAATCCTATATTAACTTCATCTGGATTTTATGTGTTAGAATGTAACATGCATGTTAACAATTGAATTTTAAAACTATTTATCAGATGTTTAATATGGTCTTAAATGTGTAGGATAGGAATCCTGCACTTAGCAGCGTTGATTACTGGCAGATTTTCTTGAAAATTAAACCCAAATAAATGAGCGCTTTTAGCTTGATTTCCTCATTTGATATGTTCTGAAATATGTCCAAAGATATTTCTGTGAACAAAGTGATGTGTCATTTCATTCACAGAAGTGCTGTGATACAACAACCAATGCAATACAACTGGATGACGTTCTGGATAAAACTGAACATGCTTTTAGTGACAATCACTGGGCATTTCACTTTGAAAGTGTTGTGAAACATGCAAGGAGCATCATAATATCATTTTTCAGAAACGTCGCCACAGGAATGTCTTTGCCAACCAATGACAGATTCCCAGCAAACAGGGAACGTTCTCTGAACTTTGACTAACGTTCTTCCAGAAACGTTAATATAATGTTCGTTCAAAGTTGTCTGGTCTTTAACAATGTTCTCAAATCATTAGCACAACAATATTTATACATCGTTCATGGAATGTTTGTCTGAAATGTTTTCAGAATGTTCAGAGAATGTTCCCATAATGTTTGCAAAATGATCAAATGCAATGTTCCCATAAGGTATTGATTTTTGGGGTGATGGAGTGGTTGGAGATGAGCTTTGACTTTCTTTACTTGGCTCAGGCAAGATGTGATTAAAGACGCCATCATGAAGACACACTTTCACAAACTCTCCCACTCCACCTCGTTTCTCATCAACTCCCCCTTAAAATTTGGAGTTTAAGAGATCCGAACGACAGGGGTGGGAAGAGAGAAAGAGAGGGAAGAGATAAACTGTTGGATGCTTCATTACTCTTATTGTCACATTAACATTCAGGAGGCTTTAGCTTTGCAACGCGCCCGGTTCAGGCATTAAAGGATCTCAATAATCCATACAAGTATGTTCATAAAAATCAGATTACAAAAGCATCGCTCCACCGCTGACAGTTATTGCAAATAAAGTGGAGAGAGAGAGGACAGCGGACAGTTATTGATGCTATTTTGTAGATGTGCGTGAGAGAGAGAGAGAGAGGGGGGGGGGGAGAAAAAAGAGAGGGGGAGAGAGAAAAAAGAGAGAGAGCGTGGTGGTTTTATATGATGATATGGGAAGGTTGTCATGTGAGCCAATCACAGTGCCGGACCATTAACGCATCATCCAGGAAGTTCTAAATCAAAAGACTGAGTGACATGCTCTGCCACGGTGACAGGTTACAGTCTAATAAATCAACACTGCCAAGTACTTAACTTATGCTTTTTGATATTTAAAGACATGACACAATTAACCTCAAATTAGCATAATGATAATGTGAGATAAAGTAATAGAGCGAAATTGGACATTGTTGGCTCTAACCCCTAACACGCTGAGGGATCTTATTTATTTATTTATTTATTTTCATTTATCTGCATGCATGCGATTAGCCTTCCAGACGTCTAGGGAATTGCAGACATTTTACGAAAGTGTGAGCATCAAATGCGGGCTGGCAGAGGCAGTGACTTATTGATAGGGGCGTCAGCTTTAACCTTTGCTCACAGCCGAAGTCCAGTCCTGAGGGAACCGCAGAAAATGAGCTTTGATGCCCCCGGCCAGCCCTCGCCCTTTAGAGAAAAAGAGAAAGAGAAGCGAGAGAAGGAGGCATGTTCATTGAACTCCAAAGAGGAATCGATGAAGTGTTGTCCTTGGAGTCTTCTGCACTCTGGGCTGGTGTTAGTTGAGTGCAATTATAGGTCATGTGCCACTCAAAGTGTCTCATACTCATGAGATTACTGATCTTTTAACAACTGAGTTGTTGCTTTGTTTGCTGCTCCTGACAGGTAGATTGAGACTCGCTGACACATTTGGGTCAGTCTTAAGGGCTGTTCACAACAAGAACAATAACTATAAAGATAACTATAAATACATTGGTGGCCAAAAGTGATGTCCGGCCTAGGAAAATGGACTTCACCCTTCTTTGAAAAATTATAAAAAAATTGTTTTTTTTTAAAAAAGATTTTGTAACCATATTGCATAGTTGTGCTTGGAGTCAATTATTTTATTTATGTTAATGCAATAAAACATGACTAAATGTGCCGACATATTTTTTGGCCACACTGTCATACAAAGAAATTATGAACACATAAAAGAACCAACAAAATATATATTACATTTTTTTGATGGTTTAAATGAACTGAATAATAAAGAACAAATATGCCCTCCAGACATCACTTTTGGCCACTACTGTATATCATGGATTCTGATTACCTGTTAATGTTTTTATCATTTATCATTTGGAAAAAATCATTCTAAAAAGTGATTCCAACCATATTCTTTATCTGTGCCATTATAGTTATAGTTGTGCGGTGCAGTGCAATTGTTTTATAATGATTTAGAACTATATATTTATCATTATAGTTATCGTCCTTTGTGTGAACAGGCCTTTACTAAAGTCCTAATGGAAAGTCTTTGTGTAAGGGTTTTTTCACAGAACCTTGGCCCAAGTGTGATTGTTCCCGGCACCTTCGGCAGCGCCGGTCTGGTTTCACACAGTGTCTACACCGGACACAAGCCAATAGATCTCATTATAATAAGTGATTGTGTCCACACTAAATGCGTTATGACGAGTCACCGACAGCAAACTGATGCCTTGTTCTGTTTCTGACGTATTATTCACGTCTGCGCTATACTCACACGGAGGAAAAGTGGATTTATGGTCACTTTGGCACATCAACACGGTGTCAGACTTTTGAGTACTAAAGTCAAACTCTATTGAATAGACAAAGAATCAAGGAACAAATCAAGGCTTAGAGATCTGTTTTAATAAAAAGATGTCGTGTGTCAAGAGAGCAACAGTCAAACATGTCCATCTAGCATGTGTTTACATAGAAAAACAAAGGAAAAGCAGCACAGTGGAATACTTAAACGTGTTCTCTGTGAACGGCCCCAAAATCCATACTGGTTATAATGCTGCCTTACACACATAGGCCATGACATTAACACCCACCAACCCACCGAATGCGTGTGTATTTCAGCAGTGGTGTGTAACACAGTCCCTCCTACTAGCAACTTTGGCAGGTTGAATTTTACATGTGATATATCCATTTTTCAATTGTAGTCTTTTAAAAAGGCATCTGAAATAATAAATTTAGTGCAATGTAGTGTTGTCAAAAATATCGATTTTTCAATATTGATACTGAAATGTCAAAAACTCTTCCCATGCTCATTACCCTCAGTACTCATTTGTTTTTCGTATTGTGCTTAAACAGTCAAATACACAAAGGATAATGTCAGAATGCAAGTCTTGGTGAGTATTCACGTAAACACAGTCAATTATGTTTTAAGTGAACATAAACAGTTGAGAAAGAAAATGCATGTGTAACAGTATCATGGACCCATGTGTCTGGTCTTAAAGTGACAGCAGCCTAAAATACCTGCTGCCAAATTATGAGATAGTATTAAAATATCTATATGGCAGTTTTTCCACATGGTATCAATGTCAAAATTGTGGCCGGTAAAAAATGCTGAGTGGCTAGTAACTTTGAAAAACCAGTAGCCACAGAGGCTGGTGCGCAAAAAAAGTTAATGTTAAAGCCCTGTTTACAAAGTAGCTGCCCATGAAAGCTGACTAGGCTTTGGAACCGACTTTAGTCTCACATAATAAGACTTTAGCCAGCATAAACTCATGTCTACATTGCAGCTTATTCCAATTCAATCACTTAAGGCCCCTGATGAAATGGAGAAAGTATATTGGGGCCTTTAGATTTGGCCAGTTAGTTGACGTTTTTTTATGTCAGTTTGTTTTATTTGAAATGGGACATGTATGTCACAAACTTTGGCAAATCTACCAACAAGTTGTTCTTTGGACATGAGCCATTGAAGAAGTCTGTGGACTTGTAAACAGGGCTTTGTTTTCCGCGGTTCAATAAGAAACATGTATACACAAACTCCCGGAAATTGTGCAAAGCTAATCAGATTGGATTTCGCAAGAGCTCCATTTTGTGTGCAACATGCTTGAAATGGGCAGTGAACAGTCCGTTGGCACTCCACGACTGTGACGTCTGACATCTTGTCATCTTAACATTTGCATCAGGTTTATTTATTTCAGAATTGGAAGAGAGCCTTGAATATAAAACAATCGTTTGTGTTTCAGAAAGGGAAAAAGGATGTCAGAGGAGAGGTGGATAGTGCGGTTGATGCTGAGGGAGCAAGAGGGTGAAGGAAAAGGATAAATGATGAAAGTGGGAGGATCTGGGAGGAGAGGGAGGGAGAGCGAAACAGCAGGAGACGGATAGGCCAGAAGATGGAGAGAGAGGGGGAAAGAATGAGAGATGTGATAGGCATCTCAGGGAGCCATCAAAAACTCCACTGTGGAGAAAAGAAGGGAAAAAAGAGAACTGACAACAGCGGCGAGGGAGCAAACGTGTTTTGACAGACATTCTGCACTTGATGAAATCTTACCTTGCCACTTCGCTGAGACACACGAATACACTCCGAGACCTGACAAACACCCTGCTGCTGAATTATTCATGTCAGAAAATGCAATTATCCGGCACACTAATGTGGCCAGCGGCGTGAGAGCATTAAAACAACACCACACACACACACACACAAGCAATTCCATCGTGTAAACATAAAGCCCACCGCATTCTTCTGCCGGCTGTCTGGTCTTCACTGGCCGCAATTTAACTTTCCTTTTGATCTCCCAGTGTGCACTGCTGCGAGCGCTCGGAAGATGTGTGTGTTTGCGACCGCTGCTAAGCCACAGTGATAAGCAGAGATTATATATCACCTTCTCTTCTGCAAAAGAATAAGTCATTGTGAAGTCTTCAACCAACCAAAGGAACCAAAATAAATAGGAATTACATCCAAAGCTTTGGCTAAAGATGAGGCATGTTGATTGACATTAGTATTTTCAGTCAAGTAACTGGTAGCAAAAAAGTGTTTTGACTGGGGATGGACACAAGTACCCTAGTACTTTAGCCAGTGTTTTGTGGTCTGGTTTGGGACACAAACACTGCAGTGTGACGGAATAAAAGCCTGGCCTCACATCACCGCTGCCGTCCATCAGTCAAGCTCTTAAGTTGATAAATAAATTATTTGTCAGTTCCTAGCCTTCACAATACCCAGTCACAGTGATAACACCATATTCCCCTTTCTGTTGTGCATCATTTATTATTATTATTATTATTATAATTATTATTATTGAGTGTTCCACCACCAGCATTGTGTTTTTAAAGTGTTGTATTAATGACATAATAGTCCAACGTTTCTCCTGGAGACTCCTGTGTTCAGGTTGATTCTGTTTGCTACTGTTAAGCTATTTTTTTAAAAACACAAGAATGCACCTCACTAAGAAATACATTAAACTTCCTTAAATGGGTTCTATTAAGGTTTTTTTTTTTTTTTTTTTTTTTTTTTTTTTTTCATTTTCAACTTTCTTAAGTGTGTATTGTTGCTGTTTGAGCATGAGCTCAAAGCTCTGCAAAGTCGCTCCAGCGGGAGTTATTCTCTATATCAGTCTCAGTGTTTCTGAACTCCCTGAAACTTTACTCATTGTAGACTTGACTTTTCTTTCGGGATTGAACATGTCACAATATTTCAAAATATATACCCTCATATAGGGCATTATTCAAGGAGATATCCATAGTAGTGGTGTCCGAAACCATAGTGGACGTTATTGAGTGCACTCATTATATCCCACATTGCACCGCAATATCAAGTGTACAGCCAATGTATACTTAAAGAACGTCCAAATTCGTTCCCTCATTTTCATTCAGTCCTTCAAGTGATCAGTATTAGTGGACTAATGTAGGGAATAGGGATTGAGGGTTTAAGGGGTGATTTCTGATTCAGCCCTAGACTAAGCCAAATTACAAAATAAATGATATGAAACAAAACCCAAATCCAGTTGTGACACACACCTGTAGTCTTGACCACAGGAAGTCTGCATTGAGCTTGTTGAATTTGTTCATGGTAAACTTGATAGATCAGAAGGAAATCTCTGAGCAGTTTTGAGTTGGTTTGTTTGAAAAACTTGATGTCAAAGCTTGAAATGCATTATTTTTGGACTCAACTGCCCAGAAAATAACCCTATGAATGACGATGAGCTTTTTGTTTTCATGTTCCAATAATGCACCCATCTGTAGTCAATTGCAACTCTCTTCAAGTTGGAGTAGATGCTCACAACTTTTGGCTTGTTCAATAACCGCAACTCGTCAATCCAATGCAAAATCTGGCAGAACGGTCCAGATGACAGGGTGTACGGGAACGTCGTTTCAGCTCAGCACAGAATAGTAATTAAACACTACATTAAATTCCTCTTCATGACCAGTTCAGACTTTTCACGGATCCATTAGAGGCTGAATCTGCCAAGCTAAGAGAATCTTAATTGCACAATTAATTTAAACGCTGATGTCTACTGACAGTTGGATTTATGGTGTCTATTGAGGCCAGATCCAGACAAATGTGTGACAGGTTCTATTTTAATACCGCTGATGAGTTTGCTTGATATCCCGCGAGTGACGCCTATTTTGCCAGTCATCTGAAAATCTGCTGTTTTTCAGAACTTGTTTCAGAAAAATGCAAGTTATTGTTATTGAGTTATTGTTGCTCATTTCCTGTTATGTTCCAATTTCTCTCCCTTCACTGAGGAGCGTTTCTATTTTTAAATGTGGTTTGGAAGGATTTTGTGAATGTTAAATTGTTAAGAATCGACAACAACAATGCGACTTTTGTTTTCTCACATGGTCACAATTATTCTCAGCAGATAATATCTTCGTTTTTCAGAATCACTTTGTACACTCGCACTCTGTGTACTTGGTCTTTTCCAGTGCCAACAGAAAGGGCAAGTCACAACATTTATTTCCCCATGCAGCCATATTTGTCTTGAATCTGTTCACTGGATGTGGGAAACTTTAGTAACTCACAGGGGGAAGAAATCAAATCAGCATGTTACCTGGACACTAGAGCAGCTGTTAAATGAGAGATTGCTGGATGTGTTGATGGGAATTGTTGAGGGAGCTCTTTTGTAAGCTCTGGAGAGTTGGAAGTATGTTTGTTCCTGCTCAACAAGTGCCTGTGATTGCCCAAGAGCTGTAGCAATCATACACACACAGCCTTAAAACACTGACAGCATGAGTGTGTTCACTATGGCATACTTACTACCTACTGTTTTTAAAGGAAGTAGTATGCAGTATGGCATGTCATGCACATCTGATATATCTAAGAGAAATGCACATGTTTTCAGCATCAGCATGAAACACTGGACACATTGTTGTGTCCGTCAACACGTCAAGTAAAATTGTGTAAAATTGAATTTTTTGTCTGTTGCAGTGCATCTCTCTGTTGTTGAGCTTCACACCATGATTGTCAAGTTAAAAGAAGCTGAACTTTTAAAACATACACTCATAAAGTTAAATGTATGCAAGGAAGTAACATGACAATCACAATTCTGTGTGCAAATAGGTTTAAGCAATAAGACCAATTGTAATGTAGTGCGGACATATTGTCATCATTGTCTACATTTTTGATGCTTTGAAATTTAACATACTTTGAAATTTAAGATTTTTTTAATTAAATCTTTAAAAAAAGTAAAAAATTTACAAAAAACAAATTTCCCCTTAATAAAGTTTTTTTTCTTAAAACGCACTGCTTTGTAATGTATTTATTATAATTTAATATTTCACAATGTGTGATTTATTTTTTAAATGATTAATTATGGCCAGCCAGTGCTGACCAAATTTTATTATTATTAAATCAATTCTTTAAATTGTTTTTATACTTAAAATGCTATGAATAAAATGTATGTACAATGTATGTATCTATATACTTTTTTTGTACATTTAAAATATTTCAAATTTGCATCACATAGTAAAAAACATCCACTTCTTTCGTTGTTTGTTTGATCGTTCATAAACTTATTCTTTGTTAGTATTTTTCTTTTGTTTCAAAAGTTGGGTTATTTTTTAATTTTATTTCTTCTTTGTTAGTTTCTGTTGTTCTTTCTTTCTTTCTTTCTTTCTTTCTTTCTGGAAGGAGAGTGAATGGAGAGTAAATGGACTTCCTCAGTCTATTTTTTTCTAATATTTGAATTAATCTAATCTGAATTCATACATGTAATGGATTATTTTTATACATACAATGCTATGGAATGTATAAAGCCTTAGCAAGACAAAGAGGTCAGCCATTTTACTTTTTACATTTAAAAATGTTTAATGTTTTTATCACTAGAGAAAAAAAACCCAGTTAGATTTAGAGGATTTTCATACTATTAAATGAAGTATGCAGTACACAGCATAGAACAGTATGCATTAAGCAGTACAGAAGTGTTTCCTTCTAAGTTTTACTAACTTAGGCTACGTCTACATTAATCCAGATACATTTGAAAACGATGTTTTCGTTTAAAAACGCTCTCCGTCCACACTAGCGTTTTCAGGCGTTTCAGTGTGGATGAGAAACTTTTGGAAAACGCCTGAAAACGCTAAATTCACCTTATACTGCGCATGTGTAAAACCTCACAAAAGCTTACTGAGATGATACAGACGGAAAAATAAATAATAAAGTTATCACGCAATTCTTTTGACAGGATAATCATGTTTTGCCGCAGGACAGCAAATGCGAGTGAATTTTCTGTTATCTTTGCAGGACTGTGATATGTAGACTGTGCAAAGTAACATATTTAGGCAACTGTGTGAAAGTGAATAGCACATAACAGGCACAATACCGGTATAAACATGAATATCTATGGGTTCAATATGCATCATGTGACTAAACTTACATCATCGTTCTTAAATACCTCCGTTTTGACAGTCCACACTACAACACGAAAAGTCTCAGCGTGGACAGAAGGTCGAACCGGAGAGAAAAAGATGTGCTTTCAAATGAGAACGTCTTATGCCCTGTTTACACGAAGGGAAGACGCAGATATTTCCCTGCGGTTTGGCCTCTCATTTACACGAAAACCCTGTTTTTATCACAGAAAATTGTTATTTCTAAAAACTCTGGCCAAAGTGGAGATTTCTGATAACGCCGGTTATATGTTGCCATGACAACTGTGAGAAACGGGGTTTTAGGTTCTCAAACGTCACATTATGCGCCAGAAAATGATTAACGTCACGTGAGCGCCCAGTTTGGCAGTTATGATGGCGCTCGACGGCGTATTTATGCGGGTTGATGTAAATGACAATTTTTTTGAAAATGATGTTGTGTGCACGATGTTATTATTGAAAACGGAGGGGGGGAAATATTAATTTTTCTAAATACCCGGCTATGTGTACATGTGGCCTTAATGTGGACAAAGCCTCAAATGAAAGTTTTTGCAGGATATGTTTTATCCACAGCTGTGTGCAGGTCTGCTGTGATTTTAAGACTGGTGTGTGTGTCTGTGTTGATTGCAGACGAGTGTTTTTCAGCTCTGATTGCTGACGAGCCGCACCAGAAACAGAAATGACACTCTAATGTGAGTTTTACCGGCAAAAGACTCTACGCTGCGTGTGTCCATATCGGTTGTGTTTCCATCCCATCTGACTGTTTCCATAGCAACGGGCAGCCGAGGAAGTGCGCTTGGGCAGGAGGGCACAGGTTGATTAAGATAATTAGCCCCTTTCTTATTCAATGGGTGTGTCTCTGTGGTTTTGTCCCAAATTACAGCCGGTTTGTTTCATCTGTCAGATCCATGACCGCATCCCGTCTGTCTCCACCCCCCCGAAACCCTCAGAGAGAATTAATAAGACGAAGACCAAACTGTCAGTGGAAGTCACAGTCTGATGGCCTCGTCTCTTTATCCAGGGCGGCGTGTTCTTCTCTAAAAGAGCTTCTGATATAATTATCTGTCTGTCAAAGTCCTCTTCTTAGTTCTCGTCTTAGTCACAGTGAGGTAACTCACCACAACTCCTGCTTACACGGTGTAAAAGCGAGACCTGCGGTCCCGTCTCCGTCCAGGCTGCCGTTAGCATGAGTGTTTCATCTGAGATGTCGTGACGGTAAAATGAGAACGGAGCCAAGATCGCTATCAGGATGTATTTGGGACTTGGCAGTCTTTTTTAACAGCGCCTGAATTATCATGTTCACCTTGGCTCTCTCTCTCACTCCTGCCTGTACTGTAAGACCCTTAAATCACTGACGACTTATTCACTGAGGAAAAAGAAAAGTCTTTGAAAGTTCTGAACAAGGTCTGTATGGTAACTTATTTCTTTTTGTAAGACGCAAGAAATCTTGCATACGCAAACCATTCGATTCCTCACACCGTTATGTAGACTTACATGGTAATAATATATCAGCATGCATCTCTGGGTGAAAATGAGACACAATTATTGTAAATTAAATCATTATTAAGTGGTGTGACTCCTATGTTGGAACTAACAACAGGTTGAAAGAAGGTAAAACTAAAGTTCAGTTACATCGCTACAATAAATGAACTGAAATTCAAGCAAGTCTGAAACTACAATCAGAAATCAAAGCTGATTCATATGTCCTGAAGGTGTCCTCATAAACGCTGGTTTTGACACAGCAGGTCAGAAAACCTCCAAAGCGGCAAATGTGACATCCATTACCCGCTCATCCCCATCTCTTCTCCTCCCAGAGCCCGTGTGTTTTTCAGGATAGTCGAGCATTGAGAGCTACTCTCTCTTTAAGCACAAACCCTGGCATCCCTACTGTGAAAATTACCCCAACCGTCTCCATTAGCCAGACTGGCACGCTTAAAGTTCAATTGCTTGTTCAAACCCCTTTTACTTCCCTTGAAAATGTTCCCTTGTTGTTTCCCCTTTCTCTGTTTGCCCCCCCGTCCCCGTCACCAGCGCTTTTGTGTGTTGCATTTACAACATGGCAGTTTGCGGTGCTAAACCCCAAGCCAAGAACTCCCATAATTAAACCTAATATTGCAAAGTGCATCAGAAGACAATAGCATTCTGCTAGCGTTTTTGTTTCACAAACAGTTTTGAGCTGCCACCTGTTTTTGCTTAGCACTTTTTTCTCTCAGCTGTGACAGCAATTAGCCTAGCTGTTCATATGGAGCGTGCGCTGTTCTAGCGCTGTACGGGCCTGATAAACACGCCAGATTAGAGCCGGTTTGGGACATGAGAGCTTGCTGAGAGCATGTGGTGAAGTCAAGCACAGTTAGGTCTCAGACTCGCTGTTCTCCTCGTAGCAGAATGTGTTTATATGTACAACAAAACACTGGTAGTGATCAAAAATAGGCTGATTATGAGACATAAAGTCTGCTGTAGGTGTATTGTCAGCTCATTACGTATAATCAAACTGGTGTTGCAAACATTTTTCAGTTTTTTCGTTTGACCTTCCTTATTTGGAATGTGATTCCTTGTAAAAATGTGTAAATGAGTTGTTTGGCTTCACCTCTCCAACTATTCGTGTCACCTTCACTTTAGGTGCTGACAGTTCTTTCCCTCCTCGCTTTCAGAGTCTCATCTAATCTCTTTTTCTCTCTCTTTCTCGGGTCTTTGGGTCTAATTGTACCTGAAGGTCTTGAATGTGCATTAGTCAGTGTTTAATATGCAGGCTTTATCAGAAGGTGGCGGGCCAAAGAAACAGTGGTGAGAAATTTCATGTTACTATACTTATCATGCACAGGCCTTCTTTGCAATTACATACTTGACTGATTTCTTTTAGCCTCTTAAATTCATTTCCAATGACCTTTATGTCGTTGCCCCGTTTGGGCGAGAAAGTTTCAGCCTTGCTAATTGTTTCAAACCTTTGCAGCAGTTTGAAGCCAGAGAGCAATATTTATATTTTCATTTCTTTCTTTTTTTTTTTAATGGAGCCTCTAAAGGAAGAAAAAAAAATTATATGAAAAATTATATGTCAATGCTTTTGAAAACGTATGTGTCAATGTTTTTGCATTATCTCGTTCCCCCGAGAAACTTTGATTTCTTTCCGAGCGAACGCAAACTCTTAGGGCAATGCAAAACGTAAAGAAAAAAAAAAACGCTAGAAAACGCCTCTCAGTTGTTTTTGTTTTTTGCTGTCTTCAGTTGTTGTTTATTTTGAATATGTTGAGTTCTGTTTTTGGTTGGTTTGTTTGTTCATTCAATATATATATTTTTTTAAAGGGTGTTTATTTCTTTCATTAGATCTTTTTTTGTTCTATATTTCTTGCTTTTATTCGTTTCTTCATATTTTTTTTAGTTTTTAGTTTGTTTTTACTCTGCATGTTCTTTCTTTTTTTTTTTCTTTCTTACATTTTTTATTTTGATACTGTGTTATTTTTTTGTTGGTCTTCCTTCCTTTCGTTTGTTTGTTTGTTTTTTGTTGTCTTCACTTAATTGTTTGTTCATCCTTTTGGTTAGTTGTTTATTTTGAATGTGTTTAGACATTTGTTTTCGTTTGTGTTTATTTGTTTGTTTGTTTTTCGTTCAATAACATACTTTCTTCTGTTAGTTGTTTTGAAAGTATTTTCTTTATTTTTTATTTTATTTGATCTTTTGTTTATTTTTTGTTTCACACTTTCATCCGTTTATTAAATTTTTTTTGTTAGTTTTTCCTTTCTCTCTTTTTTCTCTGTATGTCTGTTTTTCTTTCTTTCTTTCTTTCTTTCTTTTTCTCTTTCTCTGTCTCTCATCAGTCCTAATGGAGTGAGAGTGAATGACAGATGTCTGCTCTTCTCTCTCTCTCTCTCTCTCTCTCTCTCTCTCTCTCTCTCTCTCTGTGTTTGTACCGTGTTCAGACGCTGTGTTATCTCTCATGCGCTCTTCTCTTCATTGTCTGTGCACTGACAGTATAATTCAAGCTCACTCTGGAAACAAAAGCATGTAATGAATGCACACCATCCAGTCTGCTTATGAATGAATTAATTAGTGGAGAGCACGATGGGCCAGGTCGAGCTGCATGCTCCTCTTATAACGTGCCAATGTCTGAAAGAAATGTACAGTGTTGTGAAGGCTTGTGACAATGAACCAGCGGTTTGTAACACAATTTCAGACCTTCAAGCAAACTGTTGCATGTTATAAAACTTTGAGGTCAGAGACTGTTAACCTGTAGCACTGGCTTAAAGCCACTTCTTTCAGAATGACTGCATGTTGAAGCTGAGATCTCAAAGGTGGTGTGCTTTACTGTTTAAAGGAGCTTAGCTTTTGCTCAAGATCCTAAGTCACTCCAGGAGGATTATACCCATTATATTCAGTGCTGCCTGCTAATGCAATAACAAACACGCTCGTAATAGTCATTTGAATAAGAATATGCACCTTTTGGTAATTTTGCGCATGCATATTTCACAACTGGTTCAAGTTGGTCATGCGGATTCGACAACAGAAATGACTTGGAATTTTTTTTTCTTGCAATATTTCACCATAATATCCCTAATGTGACCACACCTTACGTTTTAAGGTAATTATAATAGTTAAGTTGCCCCACACATTTATGCTATGCATTTATGATCTCCAGTCATGCAAACTGTTGAGGAAAGGTGTGCTTTCGCTTTTCACACACAGGTTCATTTGTTCATTCATTCATTCATTAATTTGTTCGTTCATTTAGGATTTTTTTTCCTTTACTTGTCTTTTGTTTGTTCTTTATTACTTTGTTGGTTAGTCTTTTGTTTGTTCTTTCTCACATTGATTTGTTTGTCTGTTCACTTGTTTTGTTTTGTTATTCATTCCAAACTATATTACACTTACACTCTTGCTTTGTGACGGCAAGTTTTGGTTGATTGACTTATTAATATAATCTTGGAACTTTCTCAATTCCTTTTGATTTATCAGCACAAATTCTTAGAGTACCATAGAGTTGTCATTTTGCCAAGGATTATTACAGAGAGAATGGCACCAAATTCTCTGACCTCTATAAATATATGCTCATCTAAATAACTCGCCCATCAAAGTAAGGGAGTAATTGATGAGGCTCTGTGTCTTTACTAGCGTTGGGTATTATTTGAATTTTAACGATTCCAATTCTGTTTCTGCTTATCGATTCCGATTCCAATTAGGTAAAAAAAGAGAGCAATCATTCACATTTATTCTAAGTTTTATTGCATCTAACATTTCATTGCATACCATGAACAAAAATCAACTGGATAAAGAACACTTACACAAGGAGCTTTTGCATAAGGTTTAAAAATACTATAGCAAAAACAACTAGCCTAACTATTTTATATTTCAAGCATTTTTAAAGACAAGTAAACACTCAGCTAATTAAATATTAGCAATCGCACAAATGAATACAACTGAACAAAGTTACGTGTGATAAGGTTCAAGATATGGAAGGAAGAAGACAGACTGAGACTCGTGCTTTTATTCACTCAAATAAATATAAACAAAGTACGCTTCCATAAACTCTTCCCTACGGTGACCGGGAGGGGACATGTTCGGTTCACTTATTTTTGTCGTTGCCACAACATATAAACTCGTGGGAACGTGATATTAAGTCGTGGGAACGTGATTATAAGTCGTGGCCACGAGATCATTTTGTTGAGGTAACGACATAATTATGTCATGGCCACGCGATGCAAAGTCGTAGCCTCGAGATCATATGTTGAGGGAACAATATATTTTTCTCGTGAGTTATGTTGAGGGAGCCACAGCGGCCAATACTGTAACCGTACCATAGCATAGACTGGGCTACAGCAGAGATGGAGATGACAGAAGAAATTGGTCTTTGGCATTAAGACATGGGTACGTTATAGGCTAAGTGAAAGACACCTGAAGCGCATTCTTAAATTGAATGGGCTTTTTTGTCGCACTTTTGCACTGGCATGAAGTTGGTTTGACGTTGGACGTTCGATATTCACATTTTAGGCACCGTCTCAAAATTACATGCGACATTGGCATAAACGTTTCTAACTTCAATAGCATTTTAAGACAATGACTTACAGTCATAAAACCAACTGTAAATTGTTCACCCAGGTCTCATGTATGATGCACACCTTTTAGATTTTTGATACTTATGACAATAAACTGCTAAATCATATGCAAATAATGCTATGTATTGCACTACTGTATGGGATCATATACAAAATATATTACAATATTTAAAGCTCAATAGCATTTTAAGACAATGACTTACAGTCATAAAACCAACTGTACATTGTTCATCTAGGTGTCAGGTATGTGACAGTAGTGAAATACATAGCAATATTTGCATATGATTTAACAGTTTATTGTCATAAATATCAAAAATCTAAAAGGTGTGCATCACGAGTTTATATGTTGTGGCCACGACAAAAATAAGTGAACCGAACATGTCCCCTCCCGGTCACCGTACTTCCCAGCAGAATGAGCATGCACGAGTTCTCAGTCCGGTCTCTCTCTCCCGTTTCCCATTTCCGGGTGGCTTTATCCGGTCTCTCCACGGCAATCACAGGTGTTTGTCATTTTGCACTTGAGCCACTACACCAGTCGTCTCCTGTCTCTCTCTCCCGCTGCGACCTCACTGAAGCACTACCCCTCGACACTATACCATTCAAATAAACAGTGCTTTAATATGTTTAGGTATTCAGGTACAGAAACTGTAATCAAATGCAAAACAACACTACACTTTATAAATAAAATATATATTACAAATATAGTTTTAAATAAAATGTTATTCAGTCAAGAACGAGTGAAATTTCTCTTTGTCTTTTGTTGTTTGATTAGTCTTGTTATAGAGACTGCAGTAGGAATATTATGCTACTGTCACTTTAAGAGCTGCACTGATCCAATATACTGATACACATGCATTTTATTTTTCAACTGTTCATAACCAACCGTGTTTATGAGGATATTTTCAAGTGCAAAAAGACGCAGAACTCAGTTTAGAATCGCTCACGACTTTCTGTGCAGTACAGGAACAGTGTGTGAGTCTTCTTGCACTTGAATGGTAGCTTGGTTAAAACCAGACCCTTCTCAGTCGTATCTGAGTTAGGGTCTGGGGAAGGTTCATTCACAGCTCACTTCCAAAGGGGCGTCACCAACGGACGTCGCTCAAATGCCTCTGTAAGCAATTGCATAGACCTTAAAACCAATCAGATCGATCGTCATCTTGTAAAGCCCGCCTCAACGTTTGTGATTGGTGCCTCGATTTGGAAAGATTGGAAATGAGCTTGAATGGGCTTGCAGAGCAAATCTAAATTTGCCGGAAGTTCGTCTGGGTTTTCCCAGGCTACTTGTATGGTATAAAATCAGATTAAAATGCACACAAAGGAATCGATAAGAGGAATCTAATTCAAAATTTTATAAGAAGTATCCCATTCCTGGTCTTAAGTATCCAATTCCAGAATTGAAATCAATTTTGATTCCCAACCCTAGTCTTTACTGACAGCTCTGGAAACTCACGAGTGCTTAAAATGTTTCTCGGTTGCCATGGAGTAACTGACAAAAACAATGTCGAGAAGTGGCCTACAACTCACAAAGATGCTTCTTCATTCAAAAACAGCAATGTTTCTATCCATAATGCATATCAGTGCTAGAGTGAGCCGGTGAGAGGCACTTCATTGTGTCAGTCTGAAAGACTGGTGTCCTCTCTGCGTACTTGTGCGTGATAGGAACTAAATGAGTGGCTGAAAATCACACGCATGAAAACCGTGTTAGCGCTGCATGTGTTCTTCCTGGCGCCTTCACCTGGTTGTTGGTTCTTAACCTGAGAGGTGCTATTGTCTGCTGAGAGCCACCTGGGTTGCCATGGCAACTGCTCGGGCACGGGATGATGGTGTGTGTGTGTGTGTGAGGTGTATTATGAAAGGAAGGAGAGATAGGGGCCTCACCTGAATGCTTGGCTGAATCTCTATAACTCATCTCCAGCTTCTTTGCTCTCGGCAGCTGGACTAAAGCCAAGCACCTGGCATTCTTCAACTGTGTGTGTGTGTGTGTGTGTGTGTGTGCGCTGAACCTTTCTTTAAACACATTACTTTTGCTTTTAATGTATACAAGTGCTACCGAGAGTGGATTTTTCCCCAATGTATCACTCTTTTAATGACTTCCCTGATGGAAAGTTCTGGTTTTGGAACATGGTAGCTGATCCAAAGTGGTGTATTAGCTGTGACCAAGATGATCTACTAGGTTTAAACTAGGTCAACTTGTTCATAGACCAGTCAGAAACAATTGTAGTGTCCAAATGCACACTATACGCACACTATTTGCTGCATAAAGCTGGTTTTCTTTGGATTTTCTAACAATGTAAATCTGAAATGTTCACTGATATGGAAGTGTATTTATATCATGGGTTTGAATCTGCACTGTAATTTGATTTTCCTGTGAACAACAGGAGATCGTCCACTTAATGGGTGCCAAGACAATTCTCCATAGAAACCACTGTAAACATCTTGTTTAATGAGTCATGTGATCCTGCTGTGTTAATCTCCTCAACTCTCAGTTCAGCACTCTGTGATTCAACTAGAAAGCTATATTGTGTTTCTTTTTTCTGTTCATATTATATTCATTGTGTTGATCTTTAATAGCATGTTATTCATGTATCAGCTATGATTTAGTGTAAAAAGTGTGTAATTTCTACACCACTTACGTCGCCAAATAGAACTGCAAAAATAGTAGGTATTCTTCAATCGTAAACACTTTCCCCATCTGTCATTGGTCGAAACAGACCCATAGCCCCGCCCTAAACTCTTGCCATTGGTTAAGTTGTTGCTATGTTGGGCTATGCCTACTTCAATGCGATATAGTATGCAAAAAATAATATGCAAGCTGAGTAGCTTGTCCTAATTCACATTTTTTAAATAAACAGTAGGTAAAAAGTCCCCGGATGACCTACTTATTCCGGTGAGATTTTAAATTGTGCATCCGATGGACACTTTACTATCCCATGAGGCCACGGGAGAGGATTTATGTACAGTATGGTGAGAAACAACATAACTGATATCATAGGTCACATAACAATGACAACATGGCAGATTGTAGTACGTCTGAATTTCGTTCATACTACACACATTCATTCCAAACAGATCATACTTTTTTAACAGTCATAAAGTAAGTTTCAAACCAAATGTAGTACCTACGATACAGGATGCCATTTCAGACACAGCAAAAGTGTGAATATACAGTATGTTGGTGGAATTAACCTATGAGTTGCTTACTTATAGTTGCATATTAAACTAAGTGTGAATAGCAATAGATGCCATTTTCACTGTGTAAATAGCAACTATATTCTATTTACATTTAGTAAAAATAGCATATTTTCTTAGCGATAGCTGCTATTTGCACGAAGTATAAATTTTGTATTTAAGTATGCAACTTTGTTGCTTTATTTTCCTGTTATCACTGTAAAGCTGTTTTGAAACAATCTGTATTGTAAAAAGCGCGATGTAAATAAAGGTGACTTGACTTGAATATAAATAGCAATATATTCTATTTACACTATGTAAACATAGACGTATTTTCTTTGCAATTTGCAATAAGTGTAAATAGTAGTAAGATGCTAGTTTTACTTATAAATAGTGGCAGATACTATTTGCACCTCAGTGTTGTTGTGCATTATACATTATCTAATAATAACATAGAGCGTAAATTTATTAGAATTATTAAATGGATGGCGCCCTAAGTCCTCACCTAACCCTACCCAATAAACACTTTTTTATTAAACACAGGTTAGACACTTTATTCCCTCTTTTTGAATATTTTCTTAATTTTTATTGAAAGTAAATGCCTTTCTGATCTGACATGTGATGGAAAAAGAGAGTAGAGCGAGTTCTGCAAAAGACGGATTCAAACTCTGGTCGATTTGCGTAAAAATTTTCTGCCAAGCGCTTTACTCTTACAGTATTTCTACTGTTGACAATCCAGCATCTTCCCTAATTTTGTCTGGTCCAATCAGGCGCCAGTGGGTGGAGTTAGTGTAAATAGTCTCTGCCAATAAGGCTGGCTTAGTGTAAATAGAAACTCAGAGTAAACTGGGGAAAGTATTTTAATATTGAAACAATAAATAAATTTTTCCTCCCTTAACTTATCAATATCTTTTGTGCCTTTCCTTTATCTCTTTAGAAAGAAGAACAATATGATTTAATATTGACTCCGGATGGAACGAGAGAGTTTTTGACCTTTGAAATCCCTCTGAATGACTCGGGCTCGGCAGGGTTAGGGGTCAGCGTCAAGGGCAACAGATCTAAAGAGAACCACGCTGACCTGGGCATATTCGTCAAGTCTATAATCACTGGAGGAGCCGCTTGCAAGGTGAGGAGAGTCTGCGTGGCACGTCCAGAGTTTGCAGAGTTAGACACATTCCTGGGTCAACATATTTAGTTGATCCTGGAACAATAATCCTGTCCGAAAGTTGAATCATAACCATATCCCTACCCATAAAATCCCTAAAATCAGATGATGAATAACACTGATGTAGAAGTACCTAACCCTGGTTATAAGCCTAAACTTGACATAAACTGTAAACTTCTCCCTCAAATCTGATTGGTTGATTGAAATGATCCAGAAGCACGTTGCACTTGTTGAAATCAGGTTCTGTCGGCGGTCTGATTGGCTTCATGTGCAAAGACAAATGTTCTTGTGTGTGCAATCACAGGATGGGCGGCTACGGGTAAATGACCAGCTGATAGCAGTTAATGGAGAGTCTCTACTGGAAAAGACCAATCAGGAAGCGATGGAGACCCTCCGCAAGTCCATGTCCATCGAGGGCAACAAGAGAGGCATGATTCAGCTGATAGTTGCCCGACGGCTCGCAGGGAGAGGAGAGGTACGTTATACACCGTCTTTAGCATGTACAGGAACATCCACTGCTCTGTTTTTACATTGTGTTTTTCGGCTTTAAATTGAGGTACGTTTGCATTGTCAACATGCCCTTGTGGAACAGAAGTGCGCTGCGTTTTACTGGATGTGCAATTTTAGTGTTCTTCAAATCTTATGATTATATATTTACAAAAAAAAAACAAAACTGGACTTGCAGATAATATTATATAAATGAAATAAAACGCCACTTAAGTGCACATAAACAGTACACTTTCATGACTATGTTTCTTAATACACTTAAGTACACTTTTAAAAAGTGCACTTTGTAATAGTGTGCAATTACACGTTTTACTTCAAAATACATTTTAAATCATTGTGTTTTAACTGTAGGGTGTTATTTGCTTTTACATTTAAAGTTAATATTTTAGATGTACGAAATTGCAACTTTATTCATTATAATTGTATTTAAATACATACAATACAATACAAATACAAAATACATACAAGTTTCAGTAGAAATGACACTACAATATATTTGAGTTGGTTGTCAGTACCTTCGGCAGAATACTTTAACCGTATTTCAAAGACAATAGAAGTAATTATGAAATTAAATATATAAAATGTACTTAAGTGGGTCAAAAAATTCACTCTAAAGTTAAACTAAATGCATTTAATATAAACTTAAACTCAATTGCATTTTAATTGAAAAGTAATTAAAGTGTTTGAAAACATTTTTTACATTTAGTTTGCCCTTAAGTATATTATTTTGTTATAAATACTCTTTAAAAAAAAGAATGCTAAAGTTGACTTTCTGTTGGTGTACTAGTTTTTTTGTTTGTTTGTTTTTTTGTCCCTTTTGTTTTACTAGAAAAAACTAATTACAAACAGAGCAACATTTGTGTGTGTGACTGCTGAAGGACATTTCTGCAATGACACAATGAGAAATGCATTTTACTGTAAAAGCCAAATATAATTTAGGTCCAGTTATTCCAAAGGTTTGTCCACTTTTGCCAGTTGGTGGCGCTGTCACAAAACTGCATGTGTGCGCTCAGGACATTGTGGCGATGATCGCTAGAGAGTTTAATTATCAAGCCTCAAGCTTTCCAAAGATTCAAGCTTTGCTTCCTCTTAAACCAAATGTATTTGTTTTGATGCATTGCATGTGATTGATGTGGTGTATTAAATAAAAGTTTTTATAATATCTGACCAACATGGCCCGTAGATTATCTGACCCAAATTTGGGGATGAAAGCTGAAGGATAAATATGGAAAGTATGTTTTTGACAAAATTCAAAATGGTGGAAAATCTAGTGTAGAATAAATTGAAACATTGAACTCTGCGTGACCCAAGCAACCAGAACAGAGTTTTGATTGCGCAAAAGGGTTTGAGAGACTTTCTCTAAAATCGGCAATCAGATACTACAGTATTTACCGCAGGGCTAACATTAACTATAATGCAGCATACATAATAATAAACTAACAGACAATAGTTCAGTGGCTGGTCATTAAATGCTGATTATGAATGTGAGTTTCTGCTGTTCTTCCTGCATTAAGATGAACGCTCAGAGTGACTGACAGTCAGAGTTGAGTTGTATGTGAAGACGGGGAAGTTTGACTGCAGAAAAAGTGAATTAAAGTGAGTAGTTGTTATCAGACAGACACAGGAGACAGAGAGAGAGAGAGAGAGAGAGACACTGGGGTGTGAGCGGAGGATTGCGATCGAAAGCAATTTGACCGCTGAAATGCTCATGCTGATTTGTACTGATAACAGGTGGCAGTATGAAATATCAAATATCAACTCAAAATGCCATATTTTCCATCCCCCCTCTTTCCCGAATGCAATCCTTTGGATGTGTGTTTGTGTTTCTCTCTCCTTTTTTTTGCCCGCACAGAGTCATAACATCAGAAAGCGTAATCTAACACTTATCTTTCTGAAGAATATACGACAGGCGCTTTGAAGCCGCAGCGTTCGGAGGAGATGAGACTCAGAATGATGACTGCTTATGGAAATGAGATGATAGTGTGTGACCGCACTCACGGATGATTCCCAGAGGAAAACCTTATCGCTCAGAACTTGCTCTTTCGTAGCTCAGGGGACTTAATAGAGTTCTCGTTTATGTTTCTTTTAAAGATCGGATTTTCTTAATATTTCTTGGGAGAAATAAAAATAGATGGTAACAAGGCAATCGTTGGCCTACAGTACTAGTATAAAGCTGTAAAATAAAAGTGGATACTATAACTCAGATCATTTGCTTTTGGAAATATTTCATGAGAAATGTTTGAATTTATGATGCTGAAATTCTAAAGGAGAGGCAGGAGACTCACTATCTGATCTTTTTGATCAAAACTTTAAAAGATTTATTAGAGTCAACTTGCTACTCATTGGTGTTTACACTGTGAACACACTTAAGACATTAACCCTTCGATCACAGCGCTGTGATTACAATGTTACGTAATCTACGATAAATTCAAATCAGTGAACCAAGAGCGACCAGATCAGTGCTTGTCATATTTCACAACTGTTCACAACCACATACTGTTTATTTTATTTTTCAGACATTTAAATACACACACACTAGCAGTCAAAAGTTTGGGTTCGGTGAGATTTTTTTAGTGTTCTTTTTTTTTTAAGTCTCTTCTGCTCACCAAGGCTGCACTTGTTTATGTAAGCTTGTTTCTGCCACAGAATAAACTATAAAAAAGGTAATTGCGACTTTTTTTCTCACAATTCTGACTTTTTTCTCACAATTGCTAGTTTACAGAATTGTTTCAGAGCGAGACCAAATCCCGCAATTGTGAGATGAAAAAGTCACAACTATCTTTTAAAATGTTTTATTCTGTGGCGGAAACAAGCATCCATACTTAATTGATCAATAATACAGTAAAAACAGTCATTACAGAAATTACATTAGTAACATTAATGACAAAGTTCCCCTGCATCACATCTGACAAGTGACAGAACAGAAGTTACTTTATTATACGATGAGGAAGAGACTTGTGTCATGTAGATTTTTCTTTATCATTTATTTTGTGGAATGTAAATGTATTAAGCTTTTCAGGACTGCTTAAAGTTACTGACACTAGCGATAAAAAAAATGAATGGATGATTAAGAATATCGCAAGCTTTATGTTTGATGTTAAAAGACCCGAAAGAGGCTGATGCCAACTGCAATCTAACAACACTGTATTCACACATATCACACCAGTTACATCTCAAGTCCATCAAACAGTATATTAGACATATGTGACCAGTCACAAGTCAATTTTTTAAAATTGAGATGTATACATCATCTGAAAGCTAAATAAATAAGCTTTCCTTTGATGTATGGTTTGTTAGGATAGGACAATATTTGTCCGAGATACAACTATTTGAAAATCTGGAATCTGAGGGTGCAAAAAAATCTAAACATTGAGAAAATCGTCTTTAAAGTTGTCAATTTATGTTTGTGGTTGTGCTGCATTCACTCACAAAAACAAATGTTTTATTTATGTACGGTTGGAAATTTACTAAATATCTTCATGGAACATGATCTTTACTTAATATCTTAGTGATTTTTGGCATCAAAGAAAAATCGATAATTTTGACCCATACAATGTATTGTTGGCTATTGCCACAAATATACCCGTGCGACCTGTGACTGGTTTTGTGATCCAGGGTCTAATATATGACATGAGGAATAAAACTATTTGCTTCTTTGGAGCAAAGCAAAACTTTGAAGAATAATTTCAGTGCTCAACACTCTCCCTAACGTCTTGAAACATGTCAAGATGAATATCTGTGTTTGTTTGGGTCTTCAGCTCCGGGAATTTTGCTCATGCGTTTACTATTGGATGTAGGACACAGATTTTTCACTTTGACTTTGATTGACTGAGCACAACTAAATATGTTCAGTGAATATACGTTTTTAATTTTAAGTGAAGACCTTAAGCTATGATTTGTACAATGCAGCTTTTTTATGGGGATTATATTTGGAAGCCATTTATTGAGCCAATTGTCAGTTTCCACAATTTTTCAAAATGAATTTTTTTGTTTGTGTTACTTTTTTTGTGTTACCCAGTCTAAAAACATAAAAATTATGTCTTTTGTCGTCATTCACGGATGTACACACAGAACCCCCCCGAAACACGCAGCGGCCCACGGCAGACACACTGCTGAGCTCAGATCAGTCTTTATTAGTGTGTGTGTGTTGTGTTTCTGCTGGAGCCTTGAGATCACGCTGAGATCCTGTCCCCTCACACACACGTCCCATCCAAGGTCGCCCGCCGAAACGCCTCGGCTCCAGCTCTCTCTTATCTGTCTGTCAGACAAGGATGAAGATGAAGATGAGGATGAAGATGAGGATGATGATGAAGATGAGGATGAGGATGAAGATGAGGATCAAGATGAGGATCAAGATGAGGATCAAGATGAAGATGATGATGAAGATGATGATGAGGATGAAGATGAAAATGAGGATGAAGATGAGGATGAAAATGAAGATGAAGATGAGGATGATGATGAAGATGAGGATGAAGATGAGGATCAAGATGAGGATGATGATGAAGATGAAGATGAGGATGATGATGAAGATGAAGATGAGGGTGAAGATGAGGATCAAGATGAGGATCAAGATGAGGATGAAGATGAGGATGAAGATGATGATGAGGATGAAGATGAAAATGAGGATGAAGATGAGGATGAAGATGATGATGAAGATGAGGATGAAGATGATGATGAAGATGATGATGAGGATGAAGATGAAAATGAGGATGAAGATGAGGATGAGGATGAAGATGATGATGAAGATGAGGATCAAGATGAGGATCAAGATGAGGATGAAGATGATGATGAAGATGATGATGAGGATGAAGATGAAAATGAGGATGAAGATGAGGATGCAAATGAAGATGAAGATGATGATGAAGATGAGGATGAAGATGAGGATCAAGATGAAGATGAGGATGAAGATGAGGATGAAGATGAGGATCAAGATGAGGATCAAGATGAGGATGAAGATGAGGATGAAGATGATGATGAAGATGATGATGAGGATGAAGATGAAAATGAGGATGAAGATGAGGATGAAAATGAAGATGAAGATGAGGATGTTTGCTTTCATCATCCTCATCAGCTTCACAGCACAGCCGGACCCCCGCTGTGGTCAAACATACACTACAAATTGCTCTTTGATACGGCTTTCAGAGAGAGAGGGAAAGCTGAAATAAGGAGAAAGAGAGATGGATAGAGTAGTGTAAGTGTAAAGAAGAGGAGAATGATGGGTAGTGAGTGTGTGTCGAGGGGCGACGGCCCTGCTCTCTGTGACAGACGGCAGTTTGCTATCGTCAGAGAGCGAATGCAGGAAAACAGAGGCCAGCATTAAAATGAATAAGATCCATCACTGTCCGCTCGTGTGTGTGTGTGTGCGTGCGTGCGTGCGTGCGTGCGTGCGTGCGTGCGCAGGTGTGTGCACAGGTGTGTGCGCAGGTGTGTGTGTGTGTGCGCTTTACAAAATGCAGTCCTGGTGCTTGGGATGGAAATGTTTGTGTGAGTGTAGGAAAGAGGCTAAATGTATTTACAGAATTAATTTGAGACAAATCTAACTAATGTATGTAAAAAAATTATAAATAAAAAAACATGATAAAAATGCATAAATGTGTAAAGCCACTATTCTCTTCCAGGTCAAAACATACCTGAAGGCAAAATGTATAACAATTAGTTTAAATTGGTAAATACGTTTTCGTTAATTGAAATAAGATCAAATATTAATACTATATGAATAACTTAAACTTAAAAAACTTGAATAAAAATAAAACCTAATTCTAACAAACAAATAAATAAATAACATATAGGGCATAATTAATATTAACATACCCCTGTTGTTTAGACATAGAGTAGGACCTGAGGAACATCTATATAATTGTAAAATGGAATTATACAAATATATTTATACAAATGTAAAGGTACAAATAATAAAAAGTTATTTTATGTTTCTAAGTTGTGCATACTACTATGTCCATATTATACATTTTAGTGTGTGTAAAATGATACAGCTAAATATTATGTACAAACACTGATGAGATGCGGCTGCATAAGCTGCTGTTTCCTGATATATATGATGCATCATTTTCCTTTTGAAACAGTCTTTGTGTCTTCAGCTTTTACATCTGTAAAGTGTGTTCCTCTAGCTGAAGGCACTCGCTCTTCCGGCTCATAGAGGGAGGCTGTAAAGGCCTGGCGTGGGGAGACTGACCTGATTTTGTCACAATTACAGTAGATTCAGAGTCTCAAACTGTAAATGAAGGGTTTAATAATCATCCGCTGACTTGAGTGAAGCTCCGGGGTTTCACGCTGAGGATCTGGGATATCACACTGCCTCTGGTAATTGCAGCAGTGATGTTCTTCGTAAGGGATCGTCTTGACCCAGATAATGATGTAATGTATTATTTGTCTTTGCGTTTTCTTCTTCAGTTCAATAATTGAGGCTGAGCGATTCCAATAGATGGCTTTCCGTTTCTATTAATATAAGGTCATATGTTCTCAGGCAATTACAATTCTTGCAGTCGTTTGAATTCAATTAATTTCTTAAAATACTTATCATTGTTTCTTGGCAGTTTTCCCGTTACCCCGTTGCAGTAAAACTATGACACAAGTAAAAAAAGTAACAAAAAAAACTTTTCAGTTTAAGTGTTTATTACATTTAATGTTTTTATTACAAAATGTTATCAAAGTTCAACAGAGTGCTGGAAGACAGCCTCTGAGGATTGTGGGTAATTGCAAGCGTATGTTTCTCCTCATAAAGTTTGGCTTTTGAGCCTATCAGCACTGGATTATTAAAATGAGAAATTAATACATTTCCCCGGATCGCGCGTGTCCAATTAGTTTTCCACGGCTGTAGTGTGCTGGTAAACTGGCTTGTGACGTCGCGGCGTCATTACGGTTGAGTCGAGACGTGTTTGAGGCAGAAGTAGACATGACCTTTGAACTTTCTGTATGTTTAGATGTACTATATTCAAAATGCTTTGGTGTCGAATGTCAAAGGGTTGACGATGTGTGTAACATATCAATAGCCACTTTTCCATATAGATTTCTAAACTAACCATATAGAAATCACTGGAAACTAGCGAGATCGCAAAACGAACATGATAAAAGCATCAGTTTGTTGTTTATCTAAAGGTTTAAAACCCAAGCGTAGATGTTTTATCACTGTTTTACACTAATAAGTGATACATTGACCATGATAAATGCATTTATGTCAAGATAACCACATTAGTCCTACAGAAATAAAGTGGTATTTACCGTTATTTCACAAAAGAAAGAGGACACAGATACTTTTTCAGTCGCGTCCGTTTCTGTTTATTTGTTGTCACGTTTTTTCATCACATTTAGAAAGAACGATAATTTCTACATATTTTCCTCCAAAAATACGACCTGAGGAGCTTTGGCACAACAGTCCCAATACAGTTATATTTAGAAACTGGCTTTATTTTATGACAGATGTGGATCTAAATATAGATATCAGAGGGTCAGGTATAAAGAGACGAGACATACTGACACATAAAATAAATACACGATTGTGATAGCCTATATCTTTAAGTGGTTGTATTTATCATGTTAACTATGGTAATGGTTAGAGTGCTTAGTCTTTTGCATCGCATATAAATATTTCAGCCTTATCCGGAGATCAGAATCCACATCAGATCACAAACAGAAGGCGTTCAAACACTCGCTGTTCGACTGGAAACACAGCTATTGAGCTACAACACATTATT
Organism: Gila orcuttii; assembly: GCA_026230005.1. Taxonomy (NCBI): domain Eukaryota; kingdom Metazoa; phylum Chordata; class Actinopteri; order Cypriniformes; family Leuciscidae; genus Gila; species Gila orcuttii. The sequence continues at coordinate 34,330,640 of JAPDVR010000023.1, forward strand.
CATAGTATTAATGATTTTGTGTGTCAAGAAAAATAAAGTTTTCAGTGTGAATTTTCATATAACACACGCATCATCATCATCATCATCATAAACAGAAGAACTGCGAGTGGCCCTCAGGTCCACTTTTTCATTCACAGTTTCTTTGATTTCTCTTTGTGAAAAAAAAAAAGAAAATATCCTCAAAGTTATTCCACAAAGCTGGGAATCTTTAGGGAAGTAATAAATGCACATGCTGTCCTCGCTCAGAGCTGCTCTTTGAAAGTAATGCATTTGCATCAAGCCAAAAATGTCACTGTGTTTTGATGTTTTACAAAAGTACTATTTAACTGGATTTTACTTAAAAGTGCTTCTCATTTCCTTCTACGGTACTTCTTCAGATTATTTGAACTTTGTAGATTTGTCTCAGAGGAGGTGTACAATAACCTGGTAGATATTTGATGTAATCTGCTCTAAATGGCAAGAGAGAACAAGAGAATATAGCACTGAATCTAAAGCTGTTTTACACTATTTGAACAAGAAGCGAGTAAACAAAGCAACAGCGTAAGAGCAGCAACATGCTCGCGTCGTGCTTTCATTCTGACTGCAGTTTTGCTGCGTAACAGCGCTGTGACTCTGCACTTCTTGCTGTGCTGCAAAAATACTACTTTTAAAGTCACCATGAAACCATAATTGACCATTTTTATTTTTTATGGAATATTCTAGTATTAAGTATATATATATATATATATATATTTTATTTGTGCACATCATAATTCATATGCCTGGTAATCTTGAATCAGAATAACTTGTAGCATCTCTCCTCTTCTCTGATGATGAGGGCGGGGCTATAACCTGTCACTCATATGAGATCAGCCAATAGCAAACCACAACCATTCAATCATCCAATCAATTGAAGCCCCGCCCACGTCAAGCCCGCCCATATTTTCACTCAGATATACGCTTAAAAAAAAATCGGCCAGTGCATCAGACAAAGTATACTTGTATTAAAGATGCCATTATGCCAGTGTGAAAGTCTTAATATTTTGTGCAGTGTTTCTTCTAAAGTAAATAGAGTGCCGAAGTTATGACGTCACTTTGTAGGACAACTCGGAAGTTAGCGGCGCATGGGTTCCCTCGATCGAAAAGCTATGCATTTTCCCCATAGACTTTTGGAAAATCGCAAAAAATAAGATCTGTTTTCAACAAAGAGTTGTGACCCTTACACGTTTTGTCTATCAAGATTATCTTTACAAGTTAATCCAAAATGTATACATTTTGAAGCCTATATAAAGTTTAAAAAAACCACAAGCAGACACAATAATGTTTAAAAAAAACACAAGCAGGTTATACCTGGTGTGTTTTATGTCATAGATCAAAACGTGAAAATATTTAGAGGCTTTGTTAACCACAGACCTTATTTCAGGCGATTTAGCAAAAACCCATTCAATAACCCATAGACTTTAGGGCGAGGGAACCGGAAGTGCTAAAATGCTAACTCACTTCCGCGTTTTGGCCTACAAAGTGACGTCATAACTTCGGCACTCTATATCCATTTTATCTCTCTATCTAATATCTTGTTTAAATGTTTTTTTATAATTTTTTAGTAGAAAAAAAAAACAGTAAAAGGTGGCATAAAACAGAAGTTGCACTAGTCTTTTCTTCTCTATTGTGACGTATATCAAAGTAAAACTGCTTCTCAAATGAGAAAAAAAAAGTGTAAATGTTTAGTGTTTTTTACTGGCTTTCCAGTGAAAATATACATTTTAAAACACATTAAGTGGTCATGGTTGCTGTGTCAGTGCTGTAACTTATTAATTTCGGTTTCAAAATGAGTACTCTGTTTTAATGTGCAGTGTGAAATAGAAATTTCAGACTGTAATTCATTAGCATTCTTGCTGAAGTACGTCCCGATTACGAAGAACGGTGCATTTTTACTATAAGAGTGCCTCCTGTGCATAAAAACAACCCATGTGGTGTGTGTCCACATGACGTTTATGAAAGCTGGCATCAGGAAGGAAGTGTCATGCCGGCTACAGAAACTGTCCTGCTGAAATGAGTGTCTGATCGATTGTGTCTTGAGAGAGCTATCAATCAGCCTGACTGGTAAATGATGGTTTTATTAGCGCTGAGCCAGACTGCGGCTCCACGGGGCGAAGCAGGGCATGATGGGACGCATCCACATACGCCAAGCAATACGAGGAGGACTTCTGGATCTGTACTTCATTAGTTTATTTACTCTCTGATGGACCTTTTTGACATGAACTCACAATGACTTACTGATGTCATATCACTGTGACTGGGATTCAGGAGGGTTACAGAAGCATCATGGGAAATGTAGTTTTGCACCTCATTGGAAGGAGTGTGTGTGTGTTTGTACGAGGCCGTCTTGTTTGACTGGAGGCTCAGAATGAAGACGCTCTCTCTAATCCACTTACAGCTCGGGAGGGAAACTCAATTGGTTCACCTGAGAAAGTAATTGATTGAATCAAAGGGCAGCGCACTGAGCCACAGTGGCATTGAGCAGATCGGGTGTCACGACACACACTCAATCTGACTCACTCACACACACTTCTCAAGGTGAACCGAGACAGTTGTGTACAGAAGAGATCAGTGCAGCTTCCATGTGGTCTTTATTTTCGGTTAATATAAGTCTGTTAAATACAAAAGTATTTTTAATGCAATTAAAGTAATAATAATATCCATTTATTATTATTACAAGTAGTAGTACTATTAATAATAATAATTATAATAATAGTAGTATTAACTTAAATATATTAATGTATTTCCTTTAGATTTTTAAACAATTTCCACACTTATCTTTTCCCTCAAAATTATATATATATAATCTTAATATATGAGTAAGTGTAAATTTATTATTATGTTTGCTATATTTATTGATAATACAGGTCCTTCACAAAAAATTAGCATATTGTGATAAAGTTAATTATTTTCCATAATGTAATAATAAAAATTAAACTTTCATATATTTTAGATTCATTGCACACCAACTGAAATATTTCTGGTCTTTTATTGTTTTAATACTGATGATTTTGCCATACAGCTCATGAAAACCCCAAATTCCTGTCTCAAAAAATTAGCATATTTCATCCGACCAATAAAAGAAGTGTTTTTAATACAAAAAAAGTCAACCTTCAAATAATTATGTTCAGTTATGCACTCAATACTTGGTCGGGAATCCTTTTGCAGAAATGACTGCTTCAATGCGGCGTGGCATGGAGGCAATCAGCCTGTGGCACTGCTGAGGTGTTATGGAGGCCCAGGATGCTTCGATAGCGGCCTTAAGCTCATCCAGAGTGTTGGGTCCTGCGTCTCTCAACTTTCTCTTCACAATATCCCACAGATTCTCTATGGGGTTCAGGTCAGGAGAGTTGGCAGGCCAATTGAGCACAGTAATACCATGGTCAGTAAACCATTTACCAGTGGTTTTGGCACTGTGAGCAGGTGCCAGGTCGTGCTGAAAAATGAAATCTTCATCTCCATAAAGCTTTTCAGCAGATGGAAGCATGAAGTGCTCCAAAATCTCCTGATAGCTAGCTGCATTGACCCTGCCCTTGATAAAACACAGTGGACCAACACCAGCAGCTGACATGGCACCCCAGACCATCACTGACTGTGGGTACTTGACACTGGACTTCAGGCATTTTGGCATTTCCTTCTCCCCAGTCTTCCTCAAGACTCTGGCACCTTGATTTCCGGATGACATGCAAAATTTGCTTTCATCCGAAAAAAGTACTTTGGACCACTGAGCAACAGTCCAGTGCTGCTTCTCTGTAGCCCAGGTCAGGCGCTTCTGC
>JAPDVR010000023.1:34339433-34363287 GCA_026230005.1 Gila orcuttii
TTCCTCTGACTCCAAGGCCTCGGTTTACCAGCGACTCCACAAGTAAACACACCTGAACCTGCTAATCAAGGACTATAAACCACGTGAAACATCTAATAGACCTGCAATGAAAGAGGAACATGAGTGCTAACTAGAATCCAGAATATCATAGGAGACTTGTGTGGGCTCTTTTGACGTTGACAAAAAACAAAACAAACGCCTTCCCACACACTAAATCATTCAGTGCTGCAGTGAGGATGTGTGTGTGTGTAGGCCGACCTGGAAGTTAGCATCACCAATGGTTTTGGATCATTGCAGAAAATAAGCTCTGTGACCTACAAAAGTTTCTGATTCTTACACGTTTTTTTCATCATGGTAGTGTTTGTAGGTTAACATAACTTATTGTTTTATTTTTTTTTTAAGTCTAAATACAATGACCAGAAGAAAAAAGCCAAACGTGGGCTATAAACCAACTACACCACGGTCACATGACCGTGACCAAGCTTCTGACAACCTTTTCTGTCATTATATAAAAACATTCTCCTGAAATGTTGTTAGAATAGTTTTAAGAGCTTGGTGATAAACACAATGAGGCTGTGTGTAGATTAGTTTACTTTTAATGATGTCTAATACAAACAACCGCTGTAGTCTCATTTAGCAACTGCCTTTTTCAAGACCAGTAAAAGCTTTGGGGGAAAAAAGCATTATGGGGTATTATTGATGTGTTTTATGTTGTAAAATAAAACGTGAAAATATCTTGAGCTTGTGTTCAACACAGACCTTATTTCAGTAATTAATTTGTAAACCTATTAAAAAAACCCATTGGCATCAGGACGATGGAACTGGAAGTGCAAAACTGTCATCCCTGGATCCCTGTTGTAATGACATTTGCATAGCATAGATAACTAGCATAATTTTCCCAAGTTAAGCAACATATAGTTTCTTCAGAATTTTGTAAAAATGTTAACTTTCTGTTTTGTTTACAGATCAGGGATCACCAATGCAAAACACTATTTATCTTGGTAGATTGAAAGTGGAAATCCACTGCTATCGTAGTGCTAACGACTGTCAGATCCCTTTGTATTTATAAATAAGTACAGGCCTACAGAAAGAGATGAAGGACGGGAGTACATTTTGGAGGGAATGTAATTATGCATTCATAAAAAGCCTTCCCACAGTTCCCTTGAGGTTTGTCTCCAGATCCCGAGAGCTGTGTCTAAAAACACTGACATGTGGATCTTGGTCTTCCTAGTAGACAGGAGCGCAGGTGCTGAGAATCATGGGAAAAAGTTCCTGCCGACCCTCATTCTCCCCACAGCCTCGTTCAGGAGAAGTTCCTGTGGGAGGAAGTGAAACCTTCTCACGATCAATGCGGTCCGGTGGGGAACGTGTATAACACTATACGAACATGATAGCTCATACAGGACCTGAGCTCAGACCTCAGAGGAACAGCTCCATCAGTGCTGGAGACGGAGACAAGCTGAGATGTGCTGGACTACTGATGTCTGGCTTCAGATCATTACTTTATTTGACACTTTCAGTTTTGTTTTGCTCACAAAAGCCATGCATCTGACTTTGTGTTTTGCGTTTTATTTTGAGATTTGTTTTTTGTTTTGTTTGTTTGCATTGTTTTAGATGAGCATCTGACAACATTTTGGGACAATTGCACTTGAATCAAGAAAAAAATAACTTTTTTTACTTTTGTTTTGAATTTTGTTTTGTTCGTATTGTTTGAGGCTTGCATTTGAAAATTGTGTGACAATTGTGCTTAAAGCAAGAAAAACTGTTTTATTCAATTTAATGTTATGGTTTGTTTACATTTTAGGCTTGCATCTGACTACATTTTCTGACAATTGTGCCTAAAGCAAGAACAACTATTTGCTAAAGGGAGAAGAGAAATAAAGCATCTGAGAGATTAAAAAGCCAGTATATTTTTATATATATATATACTTTCCCTCTTTCTCTCCAGGAGTCTCCGAGTAGCCCGACTGTGTCTCTGAACTCTCCACGAGATGAACATGAGAGGCGGATCTCTCAGTCGCTGTCTCCCGGAGAGAGCCTGGATGACCAGCACACCCCACGACACATGATGGGGAGATTGATGGGTAAGCTGATAAAAACACTCATTTTAGTCTTAGCCACAGACCCCCCTGGTGTATCCTTGCACACAAAAATGTCCAGAGCTTTCTTGAACCGAAGAACTCCAATCCGATCGGCTGACTTTAAGAATTATTCTGGATTCAAGACGTAATTGTTTTCATCAGTCCAGATGTCCTTGCTTACCTGTAATTTCTGGTTTCCACATAAAGTATATCCGGAATGTCATTAAAAGGAAATGGGTCAATTTGCATGTCATTCGAAGATCTTTTCCTGTCTAAAGGGGCTTTCACACCGTGTAGTTATAGGAACTCAGTTATAGGAACTAGACACCAGGGCAGTTCCCAAGAACTCATTTTCCCCTGAGTAATTTTCCTGGTTGCATTTGCACCACCTGTAGGAACTCTGAGCATTGGCGGATTGACCATATGGGCAATTGGGCAAGTGCCCAGGGGCACCACGCAAATATTGTTTTCTCTTTTAAAACAAGCGATTCATTCTCAAGCATTTTTCTAGCCTAGGCCTATGATATACCCTTTCATCATAATGTTCAAAATTCCCTGAATGTTTTGTTGAAAGTTTATTATTTTCATTATTTGAAAAGGTGGGGGGGGGTTTTTTTTTTTTTGGTGGACGCGCAATCTACCGCCAGATTCACACTACTGTGTGAGCCTGTGTGTTTCATTTCAACGCCCATATTACACTAGTGTGTCCACTGGCACGGAGCAGAGCACGTGTTTTCAATTAATTCCAATGGAAGTTGAGCTTTAAGCTCGCGGCTGAGCGTGAAGCTAAACTTCTATATGAACTGAAAACGCTCGCTCTGCTCCGCGCTAGGCTAGTGGAAACACACCACACAGATTCTGGGAGTGTGCTGTGCGGTTTTGCGTGTTGTGCGTCCTTTCAATCGAAATGAAACTGCCTCGCAACGCTCATGTATGTGTGAATCCACTACAGAGCATCAGCCGGGCAGTGCCTAGGGGCACCAAAGAGAAGTGCCTGGACTTCGGTCCATCTATCACTGTTTTCCATGTTCGTGGAGTAAGTATATGTAAACTGTGTGTTTGAGAGTCAATCCCATAGACCCCGATGTTAATATGCCCAATTTTACAGCAGAAAATATGTTTACAGTCTGGTACAAAAAGGGGGTTTGGTCTATATAGCTAATTTTGCTCTTCATGACAACTGTGTGGGGGGTGAATTTTTTTTTAACTCATCCGTTTAAATTATAATAAGCCTTAAAGTTCTGTATAATTAAGGGCGTGGGTCAGGTGGATTGCCGCTGCTGTCACTACTAGCGTTTGTCTGCTGTCTGTTAGCGTCACGTCAGCTAATCCGCCTCGCTGCACATTTTCGGTTATCCGGGAGAAACGCGCGGTGACGCCCTGCCAAGATGGCGACTGCCGGCTCCGCCCACTTCAAAAATGCTCCTCAGAAACACTACGGGTGACGTCATGGACACTACGACCATATTTTTTCACACAGTCTGTGGTTAGACACTACTATGAAGTCTAATTTAGGCGTTCCTATAGCTAATATCGGTCCCGGTTCATTTGGTGCGAACACTCAAAAAAGTGAGTATTTCCGCCTTTAGATATAGGAACTGTGAAAACGTTCCTCTGGTGTGAAAGCCCCTTATGTGGATGGTTCTTGGTCAAAATAACTGCAATGTGGGACAGTCTTCATGGTGATAGTCTTGCAGAGCAAAAATATAACTATGTATGCACACACACACACACTGTTTATATATGTCTTGACCTTCTGTTTCCATTCCCACCTGTTTCCACTGGACATATACTGTTTAAATACACAGATGAATCAACACCCGGACACACACAGGCTCAGCCCAGCCAGTCCCAGCATGCTCCTGTGGTTTTGTAAATGGGGGTTAATGTCATTTTCAAGCCTTTGTCTCATCCAGCATGACTCTTTCAAGTCAGTCCTGATTTTTCTCAAACTCAGCTCCATTTCTAGATCCTGCCAGACAATTGGAATCGACAGACCAATCCTTTCACCGTCATGCTTGTCATTTCACAATCGACTACTCAGTCTTGAACAATAAGCTCTTTAGTACCTGACGCAAACCCTGATCTTTCTCCTCCTCATCCCCTGCTTTTCTTCCACTTCTTGTTTTCTCTCATCTTCTCGTTCTGACCTTGTCTTCTGCGTGTGTTTCTCATTGCAGTGTGATAATGTGTCAGTCAATGACGTCTCGTTCTCCTCATCAGAGTTACAGTGGCAAATGCGTCTGATGGCCGATTGCACTTTCAAAGCCTTCTATCGTTTTTTGGCCTTTTTTCATGTAATTTTAATTCATAGTTGGGATAGTAGACAGGGCAGGAAATTATGAGGGGGGGGGGGGGGGGGGATATAGTGGTCATACATTTTATTATTATCACTAATACTATATAACGTGGTATATGTATATTAGTGCAGGGCAACGATTAATTGTGATTAATCGCATCCAAAATAAATGTTTGTGTTTACATAAATGTGTATGTACTGTGTATAATTATTTTGTCTATATAAGTACACAAATATGCATGTATATATTTAAGAAATATTTGCATGTACGTATGTACTATATATATATATATATATATATATATATATATATATATACACACATTTATATATATATATATATATATATATATATATATATATATATATATATATACATTTATACATCATTTATATTATAAATATTTTATCTATATATATATTTTTTTAATATGTGCATGCATATGTGGGTATTTATATATACACAATAATTATACACAGTACACACATATATATATTATATAAACACACATTTTTATTTGGATGCGATTAATCATGATTTTATATATATATATATATATATATATATATATATATATATATATATATATATATTTATTTATTTATTTATTTATTTATATATATAAACAAACTCAGATCTCAGAATTGTCTTTCACCTTGTCTCCCTGTCTTTCACTTCTCATTCTTTCCTAGTTGGTTTGCACAAATGTAACACATTGACACTTTTTTTCTAAAAGCATGCGAGTGAATCTTGAATCTCCTGTGCGGAGAAACTCTAAAACTTCTCTAAAAGCAGCACTTCAGAGAGTTTAGCTCGACATCTCCTCCGGAGGAAAGTAAAAAGGCAAAGTTTGAGAAAGTTTACCTCAGGGATGATGGCACCCTTCAGCTATTGTAGGCCTGACACGTTGTCATATATCTCATAAACTTTAGTTTTCTCGCCACATGCACCTGAGAATTGTTTCGCCACTTGTCAGTCACTTGCATGACATGTTATTTGTGTTTGTGAAAACATGAAAAATGCAACAATAGCAGATGACACATTAAATGGCCCATTACTGACGTTCTGAATGACAGAATGTCTGTCCTGTAACTTTCTGCGCTGTGGGACGCGAGGTTGGACCTTGATGTATGTGTTTGTCAGAGGTCATCTTCTAAAGGACCCGGGTGAAGACCTGCCCGACGCCGCTTGCTGCATCACTGTCAGGGAAATAGTCTTCAGGAGACACAACTTCTTTCACACATATTTGCTGTCACTCAGGAAGGAGCAGACGTGGCGGGTTTGAGCTACAAGGTTAGCGAGATAATGTCGTCTCGCGTGGCTGTTATGACAGGTCGGGATGAGGAATGAAACTTTAAAGCTTGAAAACAGATTGAAAAGGGGAAAAGAAAACTCACAGGAGTAAAGTGCTATAAGTACAAATTGACACATTGTAGGGTACAATTTTTATATGACTGGATAAAGGAATTAATGTTAGGTTGTGCAACTGGTCTCCATGTTCATTTGGTTAGTTAGTTTCTTGTTTTTGTCTTTATTTATACCTGTCACCATTTCATTAAACGGTCTTGCAACTAACTAACAAACACATTAATAAATAAATAAATAAATAGTGTAATTCATCTGAATGAATGTACGTACAAACAATCAAAATGTTGTTTAAATTTTTACCTGCCAGCGTTTTTTTTTTTTTAAGCATTTGGATCATTTTCACAAAACTTTCATGGTCCACAGAATATTTTTTTGTATGAATATCTGAATATGGAATATTTTAACAGAATGAACAGACCCTCTGCTTTTAAACGAAAGGAAAACATTTTTTAATTGTTTTTATCAACACTTGAATGCCAAATTCTATCTATCTATCTATCTATCTATCTATCTATCTATCTATCTATCTATCTATCTATCTATCTATCTATCTATCTATCTATCTATCTATCTATCTATCTATCTATCTCATCCATCTACAGGACCATTTATACTGGCAGGCATAAATAAAGACAAGGAACATGATAATGATGATAAAACCAATAAAAAGAAGCAGTGTCTGAAGAAATGTAGCATGTCTAGTGTGAACTCTGACGTCACAGTGACAGGGCCAGGCATAATGGAGCATAATTCACCACTGTAGTGCATGGTGTTTGACATTTCAGACAAATCACGTCCTGAACGACAAAAAAATATATATTTGAAATGGGATCTGACCTTTGAGACTGAACTGCATTTCCTAAAATCAAATTTTAATTGTTTTTCAAACCAAATACGAATGATTTCACGTCATTCTCTGCTGTTCAGGTTGCAAATAATTAAACAGAGTTTGGCCTCTTCTTCCATCTTTTCTCGTCACATGTAACATATTCTTTCTTCCTAGAGGTGATGTGTGATATTGCACCTTTTCTTTCTAGCAGCCGTGCTGTAGATGTTGGATTCTTGTAGTCTTTTATGTTCGAGATGCACTTAGTGTTACTTTAACAAGTTAAACACAGTTAAAGTGACACACAGGGAGTTTTTCAATCATTTAAGGGAATGCGCTGTACCAATTTGAATTTGCCCTTCACAACTGTTGATTTGGAGAGAGAAGTGCCTCTAAGTGTGTGACGGGAAAGGTTAGCCCCATTAAACAGCGGTAATAGGCACTGTGGCTAATGCTAGTACCAAAAAACGGGGTATACGAGTCCATTAATAGTCCTTCGTGTAAAATGGCGTTTCTGTGACTGCTGCTCCTGGAGATTCGGCACATACAGAGACATATTGAGTATATTCTGAATGAATCTACCTCTGAATGACAGTCATTACAGTAGCGAATGCCTTGTGCACTTCAGGTAATCACAGTGGCAGAACATTTTAGAGTGTAGTCATTTAGACAGAGTACTGGAAATCAGCTTCGGCACCTTTGAACAGGTAGAGACAAGAGAAAGAAGAAGAAGTAGTCATATTGCCTGTAGGATAAGTTAATAAGCCATGTTGGATTAACACATGTATATGATAGTATATAATAATAGTTAGGCTACATAATATAGGCTATTACCACCTCAACATTGTGAGGATGGTAATTTTGAAGTCATCATTTGTGACATTCAGCGACTCTTCTGTGAAATCTGTTTGTGCTTCGGCTGGCACAACAATTTGGCTGGCGATTAAGCTTGTGATTTGGTAATAGGAATTGTAATTCAGCTAGCAATTTGACTAGTAATTTAGCTTGTGGTTTACTTAGCAAATTGGTAAGCTTGTAATTTGGTTATAGTTAGTTAAGCAATAAAGCTATGATGTAAATAAAGCTAATATGTAGCTATGATTTGACTAGAATTTTAGCTTATAATTTGGTTATTGATTAGCAATAAGGCTTGTGATTTAGATAATATTTCACAATTAATTTAGCTTGATTTAGTTAGTGATTTGGCTAGTGATTAAGCTTGTGATTTGGTTAGCGTTTAGCTAGCAGTTGCCCGAACTCTTGTGATTCAGCTAGCGATTTGATTAGTAATTTAGCTTTTGATTTATTTAACAATTTGGTTAGCGATTAAGCTTTTGATTCGGTTGGTAATTAGCTAGCAGCTCGTGATGCTATGATTTAACTAGTGGTATATATTGTAATTTACTTAGCAATTCGGTTTGTGATTGTCTAACAATTGCAACTGTGTGTTTTGTAACTGCTAAATTACTTGCATGTATCGTACCTTTAATCATTATGCATACACATTTATCCAAGTATGCAGAATGCTACAACATAATTGATTCATCTGAGGGAGACGCAGACATGGCGGAAAATGCTTTGGAAACTCGTATATCAGTGCTCTAATTATCTTTAGACTTCTTTTATTCCTTAAACATAAATCTAATTAACAGGAAAGCTAATGTTGCTTGTCTTTGCAGCTGCATTAGTGATTAAACTTAACTACTTCAAAGTTAAACTCCTTCTTTTTCATGTGCTTCCTCTGATGTTTTATCCACCACCAAAACATTAAGTTGCATATTAATGAATCCTGAAGCTTACTGTAAGCTTGTAATATTTTATCTTTGTGTAATATCTGTTCTCATATTTTATCAAGAGATAAAACAGCCTTAACACTAAAGCTTGTGAGTGATGGGTGGGGCTTAATCTGACAATTCCATTCCATTGATTGGCCACTGTGGCTGTCAGTCAGAGTTATGGGCGGGGCTTAATCTGACAGTTCCATCACATTGATTGGCTGCAGTGGCTGTCAGTCACAGTGATGGGCGGGGCTTAATCTGACAGTTCCATCCCATTGATTGGCCACTGTGGCTGTCAGTCAGAGTTATGGGCGGGGCTTAATCTGACAGTTCCATCACATTGATTGGCTGCAGTGGCTGTCAGTCACAGTGATGGGCGGGGCTTAATCTGACAGTTCCATCCCATTGATTGGCCACTGTGGCTGTCAGTCAGAGTTATGGGCGGGGCTTAATCTGACAGTTCCATCACATTGATTGGCCGCAGTGGCTGTCAGTCACAGTGATGGGTGGGGCTTAATCTGACAGTTCCATCCCATTGATTGGCCGCAGTGGCTGTCAGTCAGAGTGATGGGCGGGGCTGTCAGTGGGATGAGCTGCTGGCTGTGAAACTGTGTGAAGATGTAGCGTATACACTGAGCCTTACATCAATCTAACTGGCAGTGTGAATCCGCCTCTCGCAAGTCTCTACTAAACAGGCTACTTGTCAAGGTATAATACAGCAGGTCGCAGATACACATCTCGGGCTGAATCAGATGTGTTTTTCCTTCTTTCTCCATTTCTCTTTTCTCCTGTTGTGTCTTGGCCAGGACTTAGTGGGATATGTTGTTTAAAATAGTGGTAAAGTACAGAAAAATGCAAGATTTTGGCAGTAATCAAGGATTTATTTGATGTGGAGTGAATTCTAGTGGTCTTGTTCGCTGTGAGCACAACTTTGTCCAAATTGAAAAGTCCAGCAAGTGGCAGAAAATCTCACTGTGTCACAAATTGCGGACTGGTTACTTACTTCTGGACGTGCTGTTTCATAGGATAATCTTTTACATATCACAGGAATCATGGACATTTACTTCACCTGTTATTGGCTGGAGAACAGACAACATTTGCCGTCCATGAAAATTTCTAACGGACATTTTCTTATTGCGATTTTTTTAGAATATACAGGTCCTTCTCAAAAAATTAGCATATTGTGATAAAGTTCATTATTTTCCATAATGTAATGATAAAAATTAAACTTTCATATATTTTAGATTCATTGCACACCAACTGAAATATTTCAGGTCTTTTATTGTTTTAATACTGATGATTTTGGCATACAGCTCATGAAAACCCAAAATTCCTGTCTCAAAAAATTTGCATATCATGAAAAGGTTCTCTAAACGAGCTATTAACCTAATCATCTGAATCAACTAATTAACTCTAAACACCTGCAAAAGATTCCTGAGGCTTTTAAAAACTCCCAGCCTGTTTCATTACTCAAAACCGCAATCATGGGTAAGACTGCCGACCTGACTGCTGTCCAGAAGGCCATCATTGACACCCTCAAGCAAGAGGGTAAGACACAGAGAGAAATTTCTGAACAAATAGGCTGTTCCCAGAGTGCTGTATAAAGGCACCTCAGTGGGAAGTCTGTGGGAAGGAAAAAGTGTGGCAAAAAACACTGCACAACGAGAAGAGGTGACCGGACCCTGAGGAAGATTGTGGAGAAGGTCCGATTCCAGACCTTGGGGACCTGCGGAAGCAGTGGACTGAGTCTGGAGTAGAAACATCCAGAGCCACCGTGCACAGGCGTGTGCAGGAAATGGGCTACAGGTGCCGCATTCCCCAGGTCAAGCCACTTTTGAACCAGAAACAGCGGCAGAAGCGCCTGACCTGGGCTACAGAGAAGCAGCACTGGACTGTTGCTCAGTGGTCCAAAGTACTTTTTTCGGATGAAAGCAAATTTTGCATGTCATTCGGAAATCAAGGTGCCAGAGTCTGGAGGAAGACTGGGGAGAAGGAAATGCCAAAATGCCTGAAGTCCAGTGTCAAGTACCCACAGTCAGTGATGGTCTGGGGTGCCATGTCAGCTGCTGGTGTTGGTCCACTGTGTTTTATCAAGGGCAGGGTCAATGCAGCTAGCTATCAGGAGATTTTGGAGTACTTCATGCTTCCATCTGCTGAAAAGCTGTATGGAGATGAAGATTTCATTTTTCAGCACGACCTGGCACCTGCTCACAGTGCCAAAACCACTGGTAAATGGTTTACTGACCATGGTATTACTGTGCTCAATTGGCCTGCCAACTCTCCTGACCTGAACCCCATAGAGAATCTGTGGGATATTGTGAAGAGAAAGTTGAGAGACGCAAGACCCAACACTCTGGATGAGCTTAAGGCCGCTATCGAAGCATCCTGGGCCTCCATAACACCTCAGCAGTGCCACAGGCTGATTGCCTCCATGCCACGCCGCATTGAAGCAGTCATTTCTGCAAAAGGATTCCCGACCAAGTATTGAGTGCATAACTGAACATAATTATTTGAAGGTTGACTTTTTTTGTATTAAAAACACTTCTTTTATTGATGTATATGCTTCAAATTTTTTGAGATAGGAATTTTGGGTTTTCATGAGCTGTATGCCAAAATCATCAGTATGAAAACAATAAAAGACCTGAAATATTTCAGTTGGTGTGCAATGAATCTAAAATATATGAAAGTTTAATTTTTATCATTACATTATGGAAAATAATGAACTTTATCACAATATGCAAATTTTTTGAGAAGGACCTGTAATAGAGTTGATGTATATTATACCCTGTATGTATTTTGTTAATTATTTAGTCTTTCACTGAATTTTTGCAATAAGCAGTGTAAAAAGCTAGTGAATTGCCGCAGCATATTTAAAGTGAAAATCAGTGATTTTCTTTCAAACATTTTTATTTTTGTTTGCTCAATTCATTTTTTAAAAACATCAACTCTTACTAACTGAGCTTATGATAGTAAATTATGCAATTCAATAGATTAAATTCCGATTAATCTGATTTACTCACATAGATTTAAAATAATTGTCACATGATACTTTAGAAATAATTATATGATGATTTGCTGCTCAAGAAACATTTCTGATTATTATCAATGTTGAAAACTATTTTTGCTGCTTCATATTTTTGTGGAAATTGTAATGCATATTTTCAAGATCCTTTGATGAAACGAAAGTTCTAAAGAACAGCATTTATTTTAAATATAAATATTTTGTACCAGTGTAACAAAGGCCCTAACCGTCATCCTTGCTGAATAAAAGTGTTAGTTTCTTCTTTGTCTATTTTGACCAAATTTTTAGGAAGGATAGAAGCTTTTAGGAAG
The DNA here is from genome assembly GCA_026230005.1 of Gila orcuttii. Taxonomy (NCBI): domain Eukaryota; kingdom Metazoa; phylum Chordata; class Actinopteri; order Cypriniformes; family Leuciscidae; genus Gila; species Gila orcuttii. Next base: position 34,351,120 of record JAPDVR010000023.1, read on the forward strand.
GATATAAATATAATCTATATATATATATATATATATATATAGTGAAATATTAAAAGCTCAACTTTTCCTCTCTTGTATCTCTCTTTCATCACATCTCTACTTGAATCCCGGGCTGTGACCTTCTTTTCCTCAAGGTATATTTTTCTCTGTATCGCTACTCTCTTGTGAATGGCACAGTGGCAGAACTAGAATGACAGAGATATGCTGGGAATTGCATCACACTACCAGCGCCTCCTCATACTCCCTCTGCTTCTCTTAAGTGGTTTGTCTGTGCCTGTCAGATTAGCACACCCGCTGTATTAATCTGCTGATGAAGACTACAGGATAATGAGAGCTGCTATGCTAACAGGTGGAGGGTTGATGGGAGATAACAGACTCATAGTGACCACTGAGAGCCTGAAACACTCGCAAAACCAGAAGAGAGAGACCCGCTCTTATTGTTGTTTCTCCCGTGACCTTCCCCTGTGATATTACTGTGCCACACACTGCTCAGGGACCTGACCTCTAGAGTGTCACACACACACAAACAATGCATGTGTACATATTAGGCCTGCCAGTTAACACATTAATTCCCTGCAATTAGTTATAAAACAATAACATCACAAAACAAAATACACACAATTAATGGATTCCCCTCATGTAAATTCTGCAGTAAGGATTTTTCAGATGATGATACTATTAAAGAGGAAATATTATGCCTGAAATATTATATAATATAGGGTTTCATGCTTGAATGTTCAAAAAGCACATTATTTTCCTCATATTCTCCATTGTTGCAGCTCCTCTCTTCCCAGTCTGTCAGTAACGCTCTGTTTAGTTCCTGTCTCTATGAAGCCCCTCCTTCTGAATAGCACACTGTGCTCTGATTGGTCGGCTGGAGCAGTGTGTTGTGATTGGTCAAGCACTTTGAGTGTGTTTGGGAAATGTCCCGCCCCTTAGTATAACTGCCAGTTGAACACACTACTAACTAACTCAACCAGGCCCCGCCCCTTTATTCTGCGTATTAATTATTTAAACGAGGAATATTGTGGCGTGTTCGTTCCTGGAAGAAACTCAAGACTACAATGGAGGCGTTTCAGGGAGTTCAAAAACACTGACACTGATATAGAGAATACAAGTGCACATCAAGGGTGCATATAGGGCGCTTATGAGATTCCTTGTGAATTGTAAAATGACAAATGTGACACTGTCCCGTCTCACGGGCCTCACAGATGCATGAAGCAAGACCTCACACACGACCTCTAATACACATCAATTGCACTAGTTGAGACGCGGCCTAAATGTAAGATTGTAGTCTGGCCAAGAAAACTATATTTGAAGCTATTTAGTTTTTAGTTTTTACTTCTTTTAAAGGCTCTCCACCTCTGGTAGAGCTCAGAAGGATTTTTTTGTCAACTTCTGTAAAGGCAAACTTTTCAAGCCATGAATTTGTGATAGCTGACTTTAAACTGATCTCAGCTGTGTGTCTGAAAAAGCATCGTGAGTTAAGTTGATCTACGATCCACTTAGGCGTATGATGCTGTTGACAAACACAGCGCTGGTCGGCTAATACAGCCGTGGTTATTAGAAGATTTTGCTTTTGCTTTGTTGAAACCTGCAAGTTTTAACTTCAAATTTGTACCAAGGATAGTGTATTCTCTAGTGGGTGATATGTCAAACCTCTTGAGCTGATGTTGTACTTCAATTCCAACAAACAAAATTATATCCATTAATAGTCTGTTGTTAATGTGTACTCGAACCATTCGATTTTCATTTACATTTATGCATTTGCCAGATGTGTGTGTGTGAAGTGACACGCATTGCATTCAAGGTACACATTTTATTAGTTGCTTTCCCATGGATTCGAACTCATGGCCTTAGGATTGCTACTTGTGGTTTAATGATTGAGGTATATGCAAGCTAATATTGGAAAGCTAATGTTGTTTAGAAAAACAACTTATGGTTACAACTATTTGGCTGAGATGTTAAGTTTCTGAGTTGTCACAGTAATGGTAATTAATGGAACATATTGTGGGTTTCGAACCTACAACCGTCTGGTTACTGCCACATCTGTTTTTGCTGGTTTTAAAGTTGTTTTGGGCACTTATCAGGTTGTCAGGCTGGGATACCAGCTCTCTGACCAACTATACCAGCAAACCACCATTAAAAATATATATTTTGGCTGGGAGTAGATGCATTGCTTTGTTGTTTTAATGGCTGAGGCAATTTCTTTCACTATTTCCTGTGTTTACAGTATAAGCCCATTCTCATGTAACCTAACTCAAATCAAATGTGACTGAGTTAATGTTGCCAACACATATGATGCAATATAATGTCAAATGTTCTGAAAAACATAGCTGTGGCATCAAAGACCCTCAGATCTCAATGATGACCTGCTGGATTTTCCCGACCACAGCAAGTCACTGTGGATGGACATTCATGACAAACACTTGGCTTTCGCTCAATCCCCGGCTTCTGGGAAAATTTGATTGTTGATGACTTTGTTCCTAAATACATGGGAGGTTGTGATTAATACCACATGTTGGCCTATTTCTTTCATTTAAAAATGTTTTTGGATTACCAGATTACACAAAGTTGCATTATGCTTTTTTTCAATGACTGGAGGAAACTGAAACCTTCTTGTTCCCAAAGGTCTGTTTCGGTGAAGCCCAGCTTTCAAATTGCCTTTTTTAGATGCTCTTGAAATAAACTCAGTGCACCGATTCTTCTCAAAAGCTTTTGCTCACGGTGAGCTAAATCATTGAGACTGAAAACTTGCTTGAATCTGCTTGAATACCTGGAAAAATTAAAGTCTTATGGCATGACCTTTAGTTTTGTGCTTAAATTTGGGTTAAAGTCACATTTTGGACCTTATGAACTCCTCAACCATCTTAAAAACAATCCTGGTGACCAGTAAATGTCATATACTGGATGGTGGCAGTCTGATTGGTTGCCAACAGAACAAGCTCAACTAGCTTAACCAACAAGACCAGCGTGTTTAACCAGCTTCGCCAGAAATTACAGTTTCTTCAGCTACATTTTACGTGTATTAGAAACTTAAAGGTTGTGAATGTAGGAAATTTATAAAAAAAAAAAAAATTCCAAATTTGTTTAAACTTTCTATATATATCAATGCATAATTAAAATCTAAGTACTCTGAAAAAGAAAGTATAAAAATCGAGTGTCTGTAGACCTCTCACGACTGTTTTAAAGACAGCTCATTATTTCCATTCACTTCACCCCCTCCCTTCTGGTCTCCTTCCAAAGCCACACCCCCAAAACACATGAACGCGCAACTCTGACAGCTGAGCTGAAGACGCATTATTTACCTGAGACGAGCGAAGAGTAGAGGAACGAGTGCATGTAGTGACATCATGTCAGACACACATGTAAATAAAAAAATCTAACTTTATCATTATGAAGTTAAACAAATAAGTTGTATTTTATTACTCACTATCAAACTAGCATATTGATATTGGTAAACTTTACTATATATATTTATTGATTCGCTAACGAGCTAGTTATCTATAAGGCAAAGCTAAACACAGGTTGCGTGATACACGTTGTTCCATTGCCATCATTTACACTGTGATGTAGATGAATTTCGTGTAAGATTTCTAACATATATATGATGTTCTACATGTAAGAGTTTGCTTGATGAAAGCATAGTTGATTCTGATGAGGACTACACTCCCGAGACAAGTACCACATCGTCAGCTCGAGGACAGAACCGTGGTCGAGGGCGAAGCAGAGGAGGTCGTGCAAGAGGTCGTGCTACTAGGGTCAGAGGAAGTAGAGGCCGAGGACGGGCCATATCAGGACACCAGGTGTCATCTTCCCAATCGATACTATGTAGTAAAAAAAGAAAAATATATCGAATCTAACAACATAATGTAAAAAATCTATTCAGTCAACACAACCACTTACGTTGAGTTTTTAATATTGTTAAATTCATCTTCACTGATGACATCCAGATCCAGTGATGACATACTAAAGAGAGATAACAAACAAGATTTTATGTCACCATCACTGGTTGAGGTAATGATGGAGACAACTATAAAGTGAAGTTTAATAAATAATGTAAATAAATGTCTAAAAAATCAATACCTTGCATCTAATTCATGAATGTTTTTCTCCTGTATGCTGCTACTATCCAACTCTTCAACTCCATGTACTGAGAAGTCATCATCTCTAAGAAAATGACAATAAAAACAGTTAAAAATGTGGACTGTTATAAAAACTGTCACTCAACATACAAGTCTCACCGGTCAGAAAGCGACTCCCAGACAATAGTGGATACAGGTGGTGGTGGCCGTGTAAATCCACTTTTGGACGGAGTGGATGTTGATATGTCTTTCTCATAACTGTAGGAAAAAAAATACAAATCAACACAACCATCACATTTATAAAATGTCTTGATTATAGATAAACAGAGTAACATACACTCAAATAACTCACAAATGCATTGCAGACACAAAATATTAACACACACATACAACATAGTGTGTACGACAAACAAAGATACACGATAAAGACATCAGTAAACATCGGTCTAGAATATAAAAACAAAACAAAGATGAAAAAAATGATAAATCATGGTAAACATGTTAAAAGAGTTAGACAGAGGGTAAATATAATACTAATAAAAATACCAGGATGCGGAGTAACGTTAGACCTACTACTATCTGTTAAACCTACATTTAGTTATCTAAACAAAATTATGCACAATTCAACACTACAGCTATCATCTTGAGCTAAGTGTATTATTTACCGTCTCTACTACGGCTCGCTGAGTAATGCTATGTTAGCTATATTAGGCAGCTACGTGTGCTAATGACGCATGCTTCTTGAAAAGATAAAAAAAAAAATCTGTATGATCTAAATACAAAAAGAAAGATTTACCTGTCCAGCAGAAATGAAGCCATCAAGGCGTCACTTTTCAGCCCCTTGAGGTCCCTCAATTCTCGCCAACGCTGGAAAGCCACGCCGATATTCACCCGAGTTTTATTTCTTTGTTTATCCAACAACTTTTTGTTCATTACCTTTTCTTGTAATGTAAATGACTTCCTTTTTTGACTGGGTTGCCTTCGTGAACTGCAAATGTGGACTTAGATTGGTCTTTCTCTGCCATTGTTTTGGTAATCCTAGGTTCCGTGGCTCTTGAATTACATAAACCAAACGAGTGCGCGCAAAAGGGCAGGTCCTGTGTGGCGAAGGGGTGGTTGCCATGGTTGCGAGAGAGTGACAGTCGCCTAGGCCAATCCGTTGTTTCGTCCCGGTTCGAAATAATGAGCTGTGTTTAATGCAGATTAAACGGTCTAGAGTCAATCGATTTTTATACTCTTTTTTTCAGAGTACTTAGATTTTAATTATGCATTGATATATATAGAAAGTTTAAACAAATTTGGAAAAAAGTTTTTTATAAATTTCCTACCTACACAACCTTTAAAGTTGCTTCATTTTAAGGTTTCTACCCTATATTTGTTTTGACTTTATACTACGGGGCTGTTGAATGCTTTATTCTGATTGGTTGACAACCGTTTGCACTTATTATTTTAGTAAATACACAGCTAAAGTAGTTCCAGGCAAGTTTTGACCGCATTATAGTTCCATATCAAATCGCCAAATTATTTACGTTATTTCAAACAGCAAAAGAACCAAAACCCAGAAAGATATTGACCAAGCAAATACATATAACAAACAATAGGATACAAATATCAAACTATTTTAGTTTGTGCCACAAATGTATGTTTTATTATTAATGGAAAGTCTGCTCTCTTTCTCTTGCTCTCTGTCTTCCCTTCGCGTCATGGCCGCAATACAACCTCATTAATTTTCCAATAATTCAACAGCCCTTCATCTATTATTCCTTACTTGAGTTTTCCCACACTACAAGAAACACAAGTGGGAACTTTTCAAACTCCGCTTCCCTCCACCAACCATCCTGAAACCCTAATGCCCTCTTTCATTCTGGACGCAGCATCAAGGAACCGTTTCATTCAACTTTATTTGTTCAAAGCCCGATTTGGGTGGCCAACGCTGCTGTCTACGCCAATCACTTAATTCCCACAATGGCTTGATTCTGGGCCCAGCAAACAGGCAATGGGGGGGACTATTTGTTATAGCAAGAGAGACCCTGCAAGGAATCGTCTGATCGCAGCGTGACAGGAAACAACAGCAGTCCACCACCATGCCATCAGCGCCCTGCAAGGAGAATATCGTGCAGATTAAACAGAAGAACCAGTTACAAAAACAAACAGCTCCTTCATGAAGACCAACAGTTTGGGAAAGCCTGCACATGATTGCCTTGATGTTTATCCCCAAATGACCTGAATCAAATGTCCTCGGGATGCAAGCATGATGCAGAGGTTTGGAAATCTACAACGATTAAACAAAAGCATGATGTGTTTGGGAAGGAAAGATCTAAACTGCGTCCTGTTTAGCTTGCATTATGCAATTTATTGTCGGATGAATATCGTTATAAATGGATCATGCTAAAAATGCATAATACATAAAGTTTCTTGAGGTTGTTTTTCGATGGGTAATAATCTTTTTGCACTATTGGGGCCACATCCAAACTAAGGCTACGTCTACATTAATCCGGATACATTTGAAAATGGCGTTTTCGTTTAAAAACACTCTCCGTCCACACTAGCGTACTGAAAACCACACTTACACTGAAACATCTGAAAACACCAAATTCACCATATAGTGCGTGCGTAAAACCTTATAAAAGCTCACTGAGAGGATACTTACGGAAAAAATAAATAATAATGTTATCGTGCAATTCTTCTGGCAGGGTAATTTTATTTAGCAAAATATCACTGATGCGTCCCGGTTGCTCTCACTCACCATTATATGTTTAGTCTAAAACGCGACTACTCTCATGTTTTGCCGCAGGACAGCAAATGCGAGTGAATTTTCTGTTATCTTTGCAGGACTGTGATATGAAGAGTGTGCAAAGTAACATATTTAGGCAACTGTGTGAAAGTGAATAGCACATAACAGGCACAATACCGGTATAAACATGAATATCTATGGGTTCAATATGCGTCACATGACTAAACTTACATCATCGTTTTTAAACACCTCCGTTTTGACAGTCCACACTACAACGTGTGAACGGCGCTTTCAAATGTATCCACTTTGGAGAGCGTTTTCAAAAAGCTTGGTTTTCATTAATAAAAACGCAGTCTCAGTGTGGACGGAAGGCCAAAACGGAGAGAAAAAAATGTGTTTTCAAACAAAACCGTTTTAGTTTGGACAAGGCCTAATATGACAACAGTTTTTCTTACTTTTTACCCACCCATCTCTTTACATCATGCCGACTCTCATCCACATTCTGGTTAATGGATCTAGACAAGGTGCTGGGAGATGTCAGCAGGATTTGTCAGTCTCTAACACCCTCCCACCAGGACAAAGGTCCCTGAAGAACATCCAGCAGAGCTTTTATAGTACATCACTCCCAGAAGCTTACTGAGCAGGTACATCATTGTGCCTTCACAAATCATTAGAAATTAGCTGTTTGAAATTCTGTACACCTCTACTGTACAAGCCTGCTGGTTTCCCATCCTCTTCTCAGAGCTTAGCCAAGTACCCCTTCGCTATTTTCCTTGTCCTGCAATTAAGAGGTCCGTTTTTAAGCAGATTTTTTTTATGATTCACCGTGAAATCATGAGCGAGAGTGGGTGGACGGGGGATATAATCTCAATAAAACGGTAGGCCAATTAGTCGACCACAGCAGAATTGTGGTCTATGCGTTTTCATCTTCCGTGTTAAAGACTTTCACCTTTTCACTGTGTCACAGTGGCTATTTCTATAGGTGTCCTTTACGCCATTTAGAAGAGCCAAGAGTAATGCCAGGAAACAGGAGGTCAGCACTTGTGTCAAAAAATCTGTAGGAATAGCCTCATTTACTGCAGGAACATGACTGTGTTCAGCACTAAAGCCAATTAAAACCATGTTCTGCATAAGCAAAAAAAAAAATGACCTTGCATGGACATTCTGCCACTTTCAAGTGTGCGGATCCTTTCTTTTTTGGTTTTATTTCTTTTTTCATGTGGATTAATCCTGGTCACAGACAGTTTCTTGAAATTAATCATGTTGTGGGATCAGTGGCATGACCCCAATTTTTTTAATTAATTAAAAAAAGATTCACTTATCATTCAAACGTATTTCTTCTCAAGTTTTGAATCAGACTTGTATCAATCCATGACTTTTCTATGACAGGCTGTTTTTTATTTAATTTCTGAATTCAAATTGAATTTTTTTTTTTGGAGAAGTTAACTGAGACGTCAAGACGTTAAAATTGATGTCTTGATGAAGAAAACATATTTAAACCAATTTCATCTCTTGAAATTAATGTTTTTTTTCACTTAATTTTGTATTATTATTAAAAAACGATTTTTAGAAGATTGTGTCTGACAAATTAAAGTTCGGTGGTGAACTTTCAGGAAAATGCAGATAACAAAAAATCACAAAATAGGAAATGACATCACCATTGGAAGACCCTCATGAATATAAAATATATCATTTGAATGCTAAGTTAGTTCAGGTGTGGTGTGACTCCCTAAAAACATAATATTTATGAATTAATTCATAGTATGTGTTTAAAAAATGCATTGAAATGTATTTTTAAAAATCTGGACTAAGGGGCTGTTTACATAACACCGTTGTCTAATAAAAACGGAAAACTTTGTATTCGTCCGTTCATGTACACGACAATGGCATTTTGGGGGCCTGAAAACACACACTTTTGAAAATGGGTTTCAAAGTGCAATTTTTTGACAATTATACAGTTATTGTCTCTGTGTAAACTACAAAGACGCGACTGTGAAAACGGTGACGGCATGCACATGCATATTTTGTGTTCAGTCTATAGACGTGTGTGTTCGGCGCGAGTGCTCTGTACAAGAATGCGTATGTGCGTAGTCTTTCTGTACAAACTGACATCTCCACCTACTGGCCTGGCATGTTCAATACAGCGTGTTTAGTAGTTTTCACGGATCCATGTGAAGGGGGATTATCTTGACAACATCGTCATCTATACAAAGAAAAATTTTGTGTACATTTGTGTTTCCATTTTGTGTACATCATCGTACCCTAAGATGTGTATACTCACACTCAGTATTACACTTGCATTCATTGGCCGTCCCAGTATTATCATTCTAATGTTTTCTCCTCCACTTTGTGTTCATCATTGCAGTGATGTGCTGGGCTTTGACTGTTTTTGCTGTTTCTGTTGAGCGTGGCTGCGCATATGTTTCTGTGAATATATTGGTGTACACATATGTATACATGTAAACGTCTTCTCACCTCCACAACTGTGAAATTCAAGTTCACGCTATTGCACACACACACACACACACACACACACACACACACACACACACACACACACACACACACTTTCATTTGTACTCGGGTATGTATCTGCACGCCAATGACCAATGACAGAAGTTTTTCCATGTCTCCTGACCCACGGCTCAGCCAGAGAGGGTCTTTGAGGAGCTGATGCATTATGGGTGATTTCTCTGAGATCGAAGCTCTTGTGGATCTAGGGTGACCACCATCAAACAAACCAAATGTGGGACGATTATAAGTTTGTGTGGGACAATGTGGGACATGTTACCAACACTAAAACATAACCTGAAACTGTTATATAATGTTTATCTAACTTAATAAAAACATTTGTATTCTGCCTTTCAGCTGATAAAAATTCTTTGTTCTTTAGTCCCTTCCAGAAAACAGCATTACATCACAATGTAACATAACATGTCTTTATTTTACATGACATTTAAATTCAACATCACTGAGGCCAAAGGCAGCAGACATCATGCAGATCACTATTTCTGAAACAATTCTGACCAAGTCCAACTAAAATCCAACAAAATAAATAATGAGCAAATAAAATATAAAACAACATGAAATTAGATCATTGACAGTCTTCTATATTAATAATATATTAAACCAAAAACTTTCATATTTTTAGAAAGGATGTGAATTAAAACAACCACAGCAGCAACAAGTTGATAAATTCTGTTAAATTTAAATTTACCGAATTATCCATTTGTTTTCTGACAGAAACATTTGAATGAATCACCGCTCCACATTTTGATTGACAGCGTCACAACCCACTAGTGACCGTGTTTTGGTTCAAACCAACAGACTGATGAAAATGCGGGACATTTTCTCAATATGCGACCTGCGGTACAAGGGTGAAACTGCTGTGCGGTTCAACCATGGGCGTCGGAACCATTGTAAATGTGTGGGACAAGAACCGCCCCCTTTTTAAGACCAATGATATTGGACCCACTCACTTTTACCGTCTCTAATTCAGCGCATATGTCTGTTCGCTTTTCAGAGCGCCGTCAGTCAAATCCATTACACTTGAGGAATACCCTAATAAATTAAACTCCATTTCTGCTGAATCATTATATTTCTCAACGAGCCGCAACTGACGAAAATAACCGCCCGTTGTACCCTTCCAGTCAAATATTGCGTTGCAAACATCAATAACAGCTTTAAGTTGTTAATGCTGGCAAATGTTCATGGTATCATCAGCGGGATAATCCACGGATAGCTGTGCATATAATGCACGATCTGAAGCGGAGTTTAGTTTACTTGTTTAATTAAAAGGCACCAGAATACATGAAATGGCATTTACTCCAGTAACATTTTTCTGGGGGAGGACCCACACACTTTTTTTTTGCTTCCGTGGGTTCAACGCAAACCGGGACGGGTGCTCAGCCTATGTGGATCTTCACCATCGAAGTCTATTGTAAACATCCAGGCCAGCTCGTGAACACCAGAGCCACCGATGCTTTACGTTTGCTAATGTTTCTTAAGCTCAGTCTTGTGTCAGGCTGGCTGTTTCAGATCGTACCCTGCGAACCTGAAAACGGGTCTCGAGTGAAAACACTGCTCATCCTCAAGCTGAGCTTTGTAAATATTTGAGTCTCAGCCTTACATCAGCTGAATGTTTGGTTTGGTTTGTCTTGTGTACGTGTTAATGATCTAACGATGAAAGTTTAGCACAGCAGATTGTTCATTACTGGACTGTGTCGGATGGATTAGTCCAAGTTAAATCTGAGTCTCACGGGTCAGGGCTGTAATTCTGTTCACTGAAGATTCATGCTGTTCATTTACTGTTTTACTAGGCATTTCAAGAGGCCTTTAACCATACTCTGATGCTTGTGCACTAAATTGACATGACAACGCTTCTCTAATGAACTCTACTAATTATCAAAGATGATAACCCTTATTAACAGGAACTGCCTTCCTAGATTGATCATTTTTTAAGATATGTCAGTGCAAATTGATTTCAGTTAAAACTGAGTGTTTTAGTCTGGGAGTAGCTTAAGCCCTGTGTGTGAAACCAGGGGTTGATCTTTAACCATTAGGCAATGTCTAATGACAGGTTGTTATAAATTCATGAACCTAAAAATAAGGGTTTCATCATCTAATACGGCTACAAAAACACGCAATATGCATTCTGATTTAGAGTGGAATCTCTTCAGAATAGAAATGTAAATGTAGAGTTTATCTGGTGGTGTTAATTCTGAAAAATATACACACACACACACACGCACACATGCACGTTTACTTAGCTATCTAAATATTCCATAGACGTAATAGTTTTTATTCTGTACAAACTGTATATTCTCTTCCCTTACACTACCCATCACACAAAACTTTCTGCATTTTTACATTTTTAAAAAACCTTTAAATAGTTAATAGTTTTACAAAGGAGGACGTCTCTAAAGGGAGGTTTTTGGAGATTTTGTCAGGTTTTGGTCACTTTTGGTACAAATTTGTCTCCAAAATATAGTTAAGTAGGTAAAAAACCACACACACACACACACACCACACACACACACACACACACACTCTTTTCCGCCACACTCCTAACACTTTTACTTGTCTTGAAGGTAAATCCAGGACATCGCCCATGTTTAACATAAAAGCAATCCTGAAGTGTTCATTAGTTGTTATCATGTGGCTAAAGCTAAAGTCTCTGTCAGTCTGTGCTCGGCCGAACGAGGCTAAATACATAAAACTCATTTATTTCGGTTAAAGCATTCTGTTGTCTGGGACACTGAAACTAAGTATCAGTTTTATTTTTGCTGGGAGAACGCCAGGGTTATTTTTTGTGTAGGAGTAATTACATTTGATTGTTTCTAAGCTGCT
>JAPDVR010000023.1:34363387-34368387 GCA_026230005.1 Gila orcuttii
ACGCAGGTACGGATAACAGCCAGACAGGAACAGGAACGAACACCAGGAACACATCACAACGATCTGACAAGGACGAGACGAAAACAGTGAGTATAAGTAGGCATCGCTGATCAGGTTCAGCTGGTGCTGAGATGGAATGCAGCTGGCGCCACTGATCAGCGGTAGTGAAGAGAGACCACGCCCATACTCACACGCACAACAACAATGACACGAGACAAGAAGGACACAATGAATTCAAAAACCGTGACAGATGGATTGTATTAAACCCATTTTAATATGGAAAATTGATTAGTTTAAATAAGAAATACTCTTGACCTATTGACTAAATCCTACATGAATTACTGAAGCTCATTATAGCTTTGTGAAGTGTTATTTGATTTTTATATATATATACAGGTGCTGGTCATATAATTACAATATAATCAAAAAGTTGATTTATTTCAGTAATTCCATTCAAAAAGTGAAATTTGGATATTATATTCATTCATTACACACAGACTGATATATTTCAAATGTTTATTTCGTTTAATTGTGATGATTAAAACTGACAACTAATGAAAATCCCAAATTCAGTATCTCCGAAAATTAGAATATTACTTAAGACCAATACCAAAAAAGGATTTTTAGAAATGTTAGAAAAAGTTTAGAAAACTGAAAAGTATGAACATGTAAAGTATGAGCATGTACAGCACTCAATACTTAGTTGGGGCTCCTTTTGCCTGAATTACTGTAGCAATGCGGCGTGGCATGGAGTTGATCAGTCTGTGGCACTGCTCAGGTGTTATGAGAGCCCAGGTTGCTCTGATAGTGGCCTTCAGCTCTTCTGCATTGTTGGGTCTGGCGTATCGCATCTTCCTCTTCACAATACCCCATAGATTTTCTATAGGGTTAAGGTCAGGCGAGTTTGCTGGCCAATTAAGAACATGGATACCATGGTCCTTAAATCAGGTACTGGTAGCTTTGGCACTGTGTGCAGGTGCCAAGTCCTGTTGGAAAATGAAATCTGCATCTCCATAAAGTTGGTCAGCAGCAGGAAGCATGAAGTGCTCTAAAACTTCCTGGTAGACGGCTGTGTTGACCTTGGACCTCAGAAAACACAGTGGACCAACACCAGCAGATGACATGGCACCCCAAACCATCACTGACTGTGAAAACTTTACATTGGACTTCAAGCAACATGGATTCTGTGCCTCTCCTCTCTTCCTCCAGACTCTGGGACCTTTATTTCCAAAGGAAATGCAAAATTTACTTTCATCAGAGAACATAACTTTGGACCACTCAGCAGCAGTCCAGTCCTTTTTGTCTTTAGACGCTTCTGACACTGTGTCTTGTTCAAGAGTGGCTTGACACAAGGAATGCGACAGCTGAAACCCATGTCTTGCATACGTCTGTGCGTGGTGGTTCTTGAAGCACTGACTCCAGCTGCAGTCCACTCTTTGTGAATCTCCCCCACATTTTTGAATGGGTTTTGTTTCACAATCCTCTCCAGGGTGCGGTTATCCCTATTGCTTGTACGCTTTTTTTCTACCACATCTTTTCCTTCCTTTCGCCTCTCTATTAATGTGCTTGGACACAGAGCTCTGTGAACAGCCAGCCTCTTTAGCAATGACCTTTTGTGTCTTGCTCTCCTTGTGCAAGATGTCAATGGTGGTCTTTTGGACAGCTGTCAAGTCAGCAGTCTTCTCCATGATTGTGTAGCCTACAGAACTAGACTGAGAGACCATTTAAAGGCCTTTGCAGGTGTTTTGAGTTAATTAGCTGATTAGAGTGTGGCACCAGGTGTCTTCAATATTGATCCTTTTCACAATATTTAAATTTTCTGAGATACTGATTTTGTGGTTTTCATTAGTTGTCAGTTATAATCATCAAAATTAAAAGAAATGAACACTTGAAATATATCAGTCTGTGTGTAATGAATGAATATAATATCCAAATTTCACTTTTTGAATGGAATTACTGAAATAAATCAACTTTTTGATGATATTCTAATTATATGACCAGCACCTGTGTGTGTGTATATATATATATATATATATATATATATATATATATATATATATATATATATATATATATATATATATATATATATTTATTTTTATTTTTTTATTTTTTTTTAGCTAATTTTTATTAGTTTTAAAAATGCGTATGTGTATGTGCGTGTGTGTGTTTGGAAAAGTTATATTTTCTTTACACTAGACAGGAATGAGTTACCTTTCTGCCTGCTCGTGTCATTCATCACTCGTTCAGATGCTGCCGCTTCACTCCACCTGTGTGTGAATGTGTTGTTGGCCATCATGGGAACCATTTAGCCCTGAATCCAGTTGTTTATTTCTTAAGCAAGTCCAGTGTGTTTGTGTGTGTGTGTGTGTGTGTGTGTGTGTGTGTGTGTGTGTGTGTGTGTGTGTGTGTGTGTGTGTGTGTGTGTGTGTGTGTGTGTGTGTGTATGTGTACACGTTAGGCCCAGTTCATGCTCCTTGGGCTAAAAGAGGTTCCTAAAACAAGTGACTTGAGCAATTCATTTCTGTCCACTTACAATCTCTCGCTCTCAGTCCCATGAGAAAACTGCACACTTTCCTACAAACCCTTTCAGGCCCTCTCTCTCTCTTTCTTTCTCTCTCTCTCTCTCTCTCTCTCTCTCTCTCTCTCTCTCTCTCTCTCTCTCTCTCTCTCTCTCTCTCTCTCTCGTAATGAATTATTTGACTCACTGTATGTTGTGTGTGTGATGTTTTTAAAGTTGTGTAATTTTGTCATCATGGATTAAGGTCATGAGAGTGCTCTCATTCTCACACACATACACACACACACACACACACACTTGGCAGAAGTGTGTAGTGCAGCACTGCTTCAGGTTAGTCTGCATTATTCATGTCTAAGGGGTCTTATAAGAACACCACTCTCTCTTCTCTCTCTGTTTTATACTCTCATGCAGATTTATGACTAAATTAATTTAGCAGAAGACACATATGTGTATCTCTCACTGATTAATCTCCTCGGACATACATTCATACAGTACACGTGTGTATCCAAACGTTGTGTCAGTTACTCATCCACTGGAGGGAGCTACCACAGGAACCTCACATTATTAGAAAGACCACACACACACACACACACAGAAGAGAGAGAGAGAGACCGATATATATATATATATATATCTATGTGTGTGATGCGTGTGACGTACAACACAGAAGCTTACGCTGTTACACTAGTGAACTGACTCGATATATTAGTAATAATCAAAGATGTAATAAGGATGAAGAAAGGCGAAAAAAAAAAGAAAAAAAACAACGCCAGAGAAGTAAATTATCAAAGAGTTGGTGAGGTTGTTGAAACGAGATGAAAAATAAATGTATACAAAAAATATATAAATAAATTATATAATAAAATATAATAAAATAAATAAAAACTGTTCTGTTGTTTACTGTTCTTGAAACATCATGTTGGTTGTTGTATCGCTCGTTCCACACACTCTTCTTCTGCACAACAGTACATCACATCTGTGGATTGTGGACTCTTCTGACTCAACATCACATCGCGTATGCGCACAGAAGCATGCGCTGCACGCGGACGGTTTGAGCGTATTCCCTCCTGATGACGGACATTACGACAAGCCGTCCATCGCAGAACGCAGACAGCATCAGTATACTTTAGGCTTTAAAGGGATAGTTCACCCAAAAATGTAAATTCTGTCAGTAATTACTCTCCCTCATGTTGTTCAACCCCGTAAGACCTTCGTTCATCTTCCGAACACAAATTAAGATATTTTTGATTAAATCTGAGAGCTGGATCACTCTTTTTGTGCGCTAAAACAAACAAAAATAACTTTATTTCAACTATTCATTTCCTTCTCTGTGGGCTCGAGTCAGTTAGCGTAGTGTGATTGCGTAGAGCTACGTCACACGTAGGCTCACTATTGGCCGACGCTGGTCATGTGTGTGTGATGCGTGTGACGTACAACACAGAAGCGCTGCGCTGTTACACTAGTGAACTCACTCGAGGCCCACAGAGAAGGAAATAAAGAGTTGAAATAAAGTCGTTATTTTTGTTTTTTTTTGCGCACAAAAAGTATTCTCGTCGCTTGATAAACTTAAGATTGAGCCACTGTAGTCACTTGGACTATTTTAACGATGTCTTTAATAACTTTTCAGGGCTGGCAAGTTTCAATCCCTCAAGAAGCCTATGGAGGAGTGATCCAGCTCTCAGATTTAATCAAAAATATCTTAATTTGTGTTCCGAAGATGAACGAAGGTCTTACGGGTTGAACAACATGAGGGAGAGTAAATACTGACAGAATTATCATTTTTGGGTGAACTATCCCTTTAAAGGGGAACTTGGCAACCATTTTAACTTAATAAAACCGTTTAGAAATCATTTGGATGGTTTAATAACCTGTTCCGGTGAAAATGGTGACTTTTCCCGCTCCCCCCAGCGTTCCCAGGAAATAGGAAGTCTTGTGAGAAGCAAGAACGAGCGAGAAACACATAAACACACACGCCGCCCTCAATGTGTGTTATGTATTACCCACCTCGGTAGACACAGCTCCACACGATAAAGTTGGCCGGCTCCGATAATAACAAATGCACATGAGCAGCGGTAGAAATGGGGAGGAGGGGCCGCAAGTGAGTTTTCTTACGACAGTGTTGTGAAATATACATCCACATCTGTAGGGGGAGCTAGTGAGAAAACATGCGACAACAAAAGTGAAAATCAGCGAATAAATGGCTAGAGTTGCCGAGTTCCCCTTTAAAGGTTCTATATATGAAGCATCTGACAAACCCTTTAATGTTCGATATAGAACCTTTTCTTCTAAGAGTCTATATAGTCCAACTTTTTTTCTTTCTTCCTGTCGTGAAAGATGGCGTCTCACAGGAGCTGTATGTGTGTGTGCACAGAAGCGTATATCTCATTAACACATTAGTAGGGCTACTCTCAAGACGAATGGCTCTTTAGCAGGGCCAAACCATAAACATTAATAAACTGACCTAGTTATTGCAAAACCA
>JAPDVR010000023.1:34373387-34448387 GCA_026230005.1 Gila orcuttii
TTACTTTGACCCGTGATAGGCGATGCTAAACGGCTAACATTCCAATGCCGACCGGCAGCATGAGCATGTTGTCAGACTGATAAAAAGCTATTTATGTAACACGTCACACCATAAAAGTATAAATAAATAAATTTGGGCGTCAGTGGCTCAGTGGTTCATGTAGGTTGTCTACAAACCGAAAGGTTGGTGGTTCGATCCCCGGTTCCACCTGACCAAGTGTCGAGGTGTCCATGAGCAAGACACCTAACCCCGGCTGCTCCCGACGAGCTGGATGGCGTCTTGCATGGCTGACACCGCCGTCGGTGTATGAATGAGTGAGTGGATGGGTGAATGTGAGGCAAAATATTTAAAGCGCTTTGGTGGCCATTGGGTCTGTGAAAGCGCTATATAAATGCAGAGTTAAATGTTTTACGTTACCTGCTCAACAAAAAGTCAGCTGTGTCAGCGTCGGTTTTCAGTCCCAGATCTCCCCGAAGCTTCCTCCAACGATCAATGGTGGACCCTATATTTATTCTACTTTGAGTCCGGCGTTCTTCACATTTTTTTTTTTTTTTTATCTCTGCTCTTTCCACTACAGACTTTCTCTTTCGTCCAAACTTTACACTAGGGGCAAGCAGGGGCCGCTTGCTGCTGTCGTTTATTTTTTTATCTGATGCTACTTAGCTAGCTACCATAGACTGTCAGCTGCTTTTTCGCTCAATTTCATGTCGCAGGAGGGGGGCGGGGGCGGGTGCAGTGGGGTGGAGACGCGAGCGCCAGGCGGAGTTTCAAGTGGAGCTGGTGATTGGATGAGAGCAGTTGACCAATGTAAGCTGTCCGGCCGGACAGCTTACATTGGTCAACTTCTCTGCGGCTGTACAGCCAATAGAGTGAATGGATTTTTTTCATTCTTTTTTCTATTCATATTGTTAGGATTGTACTATATAACCATAACCAGCATCTAAACGAGGATATTAATAATGAACAATCTTTGAAATCGTATACCCTAGCTTTAAATAAGCTAGCCAAGCAAACACATCTCTCTGAGACTAGAGTTTGTGAGTCAGTCGAGGAGTTGTAGTGTTTAATATACTAGAAGAGAGAAGTAAAATAACTCCAGCAGGGTTTGAGAGTCTGAGGAGAATACACTGACCTTATCTTCAGTGTAGAGTCCTCTATATCTCACGTTCATCCAGTCAAACATCATAACATCACCATCAATACCAACACACACACGTGTATAAAACACAACCTACACACATCTACTTGTCAGAGAGCTTCTCATCACAGCTCATTCTGCAATATCACAGTCCGTATGATTTTTTACGGGATTATTTCAGTCTCTGAGCGTCTCTCTGTTAGCTTGTGTTAAGTTGTTTGGATCCTTTAAACCCGGTTTTGCTCTCATGCTGTTCTCAAAGTTCATGCGATTTACATCAGTCTGTGGTGAGTTACGAACAGCCAGACACTCACTCCCAGTAAAAGGATTCGTGACTTAAAAGGAGGTTCACAGGAACGATGGGAGAGAGTGTATTTCGACACATTTAAAGGTTGAGATGCAGTTTGAACGCCTCTGCTTCTGTTTGTTCAGGACGAGGGAATATTAGTGAGAAAGGTGCTTTTTAAACTTTTTAAACTGCTTTTGTGAAGTGAAGATATTGTGAAGTTACACGAACACGGATTTGCATTATTATTTGACAATTTATTAAGAATAAATGGATCAAATATGTCTGCAAATATGTTTCTCTACAATGGCATCAGGAACCAAACGTTTTGCTTTTGCGTGATACTGCATCCTTTCCACACCTTTAATAACTCAGTTGTGATAGAATATTTCTACTGTAGAATAATAGAACAGCTTTAAGTATTTCACATTTCATTTATGTATGGTGATGCTGGACACATATTTACTCAGTTTCAGTCTATATTCAGTTTGGAAACACTTAATTGCGTGTCTCAGATGCGATGTCCTTATTTCCTCTCAGGGACACAGTGTGCACATGTTTCTTATGAAGTAAGAAGGAATAAGGGATGAATAATGCATCATTCATGTGTTTGTCCTCCTGTCAGTGGATTCGGGAGCGAGTGAGTGTGTGTGTGTGTGTGTGTGTGTGTGTGTGTGTGTGTGTGTGTGTGTGTGTGTGTGTTGTTACTGTAGCGAGTGATGGAGGTCTAATCCAAGGTCTTGTTTATTGCTTCACTTGTTCAAGTGTGTATTATACTGGGCTGAACTTTAGTTTAGTGGAGGAGATCTGGGTCTAAAGTCTCTCTTTCTCTCTATTATTATTATGATTAATTATTATTATTATTCAGGTTTTTCAATAACCCCATCAAATTAAAAACAACAATGAGAGTCAATATTTATTTTATTTATTTATTTATATTTTATTTATCAGGTTTTTGAATTAGCTCATACAAAGTATTCTATCTATCCATCCATCCATCCATCCATCCATTTATCTGTCTGTCTGTCTATCTATACTGTATATCTATCTATCCATCTATCTATTATTATTATTCAGTTTTTTTCAATAACCCCATAAAAACAATGGCTTTATTTATTTATTTATTTATTTCAATAATAATACTTATTATTATTATTAATATTATCTTATTCCGTTTGTTCAATAACCCTATGCACATTTAAAATAACAATTGTAGGCAATTCATTCATTCATTCATTCATTCATTCATTTTGTTTTTCAGTAACCCAATACAATTTGTATTTATTTATAAAAGTAAAAACAACAATGTGAGGTAATATTTATATATGTATTTATATATATATTTTTCCCCCATTGTTTCTTGATTAATTTAATATAAATCCCTTTATATATTAATATTTTAGTAGTATCATTCATATTGCATAATAAATAATCACAATAAAATGAATATTTCTTCTCCCTCTCATCGTCCTCCAGTTCTCTCAGTCCAGACACAGATGTGGATGCCCAGTTTCAGAGGGAAGGCTTTGCCCGGCAGAGCATGTCAGAAAAGAGGACCAAACAGTTCGATGATGCTTCTCAACTGGAGATTATCAAGAGCCGCAAGTCCAAGAGTATGGACATCGGTAACTAACCACACTCAATCCCACAACTCCCACACCTCCCACACGCTCAATCCCACACCTCCCACACCAGTCCCTGTCCCTCGCCTTGCTCCTGTTCCTTCGCTATCGAGCCGTGCGGTTTTTCAGCTGGGGTGCGAATGCAAGCGCATCAACGTTAAACTTAATAGTATCAGACACAGAAATGAGTGCACTGAACTTAAAAGAGTACACAGAGTCGTTAAACATTAAAGGGTTAGTTCACTCAAAAATGAAAATTCTGTCAGTAATTACTCTCCCTCATGTTGTTCCAACCCCGTAAGACCTTCGTTCATCTTCGGAACATGAATTAAGATATTTTTGATTAAATCTGAGAGCTGGATCACTCCTCCATAGGCTTTTAAGGGATTGAAACTTGTTCCCAGAAAAGTTATTAAAGACATCGTTAAAATAGTCCAAGTGACCACAGTGGCTCAATCTTAAGTTTATCAAGCGACGAGAATACTTTTTGTGTGCAAAAACAAAAAAACGACTTTATTTCAACTATTAATGTCCTTCTCTGTGGGCCTCAAGTCAGTTCACTAGTGTAACAGCGCAGCGCTTCTGTGTTGTACGTCACATGTAGGCTCACTATTGGCTGACGCTGGTCATGTGTGTGTGATGCGTGTGACGTACAACACAGAAGCTTACGCTGTTACACTAGTGAACTCACTCGAGGCCCACAGAGAAGGAAATTAATAGTTGAGATAAAGTCGTTTTTTTTGCGCACAAAAAGTATTCTCGTCGCTTGATAAACTTAAGATTGAGCCACTGTAGTCACTTGGACTATTTTAACGATGTCTTTAATAACTTTTCGGGGAACAAGTTTCAATCCCTTAGAAGCCTATGGAGGAGTGATCCAGCTCTCAGATTTAATCAAAAATATCTTAATTTGTGTTCTGAAGATGAACGAAGGTCTTACGGGGTTGAACAACATGAGGGAGAGTAAATACTGACAGAATTTACATTTTTGGGTGAACTATCCCTTTAAAAATGCATTGATGATGACTTGAAGTTAAAAACTGACTGCTGTCTCCTAGCTAATATCTGTATCCCTCATCTCTGAGAGTTGTCCTGTCTGCTCTGAGGTTGGGTTTGTCGGGACTCAAGGACAGGTCAGGGTTGTTGAGAGCGTGGAGTCGATCTCAGGGGACACACAGTCTCTGCCGCATGAACACACGGCTAATCGGAGGAGATGAAACATCTCTTTCATCCTCCACCTCTTCTCCTTTATCCTTACTCAACATCAAGACCACAGCCTCCTGAGACCAATGCCCCGCTCAGTCAAGAAAACACCAGACACCCGAGACCCGGCTCCCTCACACACTCCCTCTCTACACTTCAATAGCAGAAGTGAAATGACTGGAAGATGATATAGCACTTAAAAAATGAGAGAGTGAGGAAAAGAGGGAAAGGCAAGGGAAAGGAGCAGCAGATTTTAGACCTATTTTACTACTATTTACTATGGATATGCATCAAAATTAAATTATTTGAGTTGGGGTGAATTAAACATCAGTTTTGGTCTTCAAATGTTCACACTCAAAACCACTAACATACAGAAAAGAAAGATACGACAAACTGAAGCTAGTTCATTTTTAATGTTATTAAACATACACTTCAAAATTGAGACACTTGTTGAATCATGTTAGTGCTTGGACACCTGTGAGATCAACAGTATGTACATTTGATTAAAAGTAATAATAAAAAAAGTCTATATATTTATATATAATACATTTATAAATGATAATATAACAAATCGTGATTATGAATAAGGTATTAGAAAGTCCTTTGTCAAAACGTGGTGTCAGTAAAGCCTAGTTCACACTACATGATTTTAAGCCCGATTTAAGCCCGATTTGCAAATCGTTGAGCTCGCCGACAGGTCAGGGTGTTATCGTGTGCAAATCGCGGGGGATTATCGGGCGATGAACGCTCGCCAATCTGTTAGTATGAAAGAGCCAACAACGCATCAAAGACGCTCGCAGACGCCTCGTAGACGCGTCGCCGAGCCTAGAAAAATATCTAGCATGCTAGATATCCAGAGCTGTCGCACGACTCAATCTCACTGATGTCATGAGCAACAGCCAATCAGAGCAAGTAAATAAATACGCGGTAAATACGCGGGTAAATACGCGATTTTTGCCGTCAGCCAAACATAAACATGCAGCTACATCTCCGATATAAACATGCTGTACTCACCTCCAACTCTCTCTAGCACAGACCTGCTGTTCGCGTATGCACATCCACTCTTTCGCCCATACTCTCTTATTTTTTCTTTTTCCGCGTTTTTTCTCAGAGCAAATCATCGCGCAAACAGTTTGCAGCACTAGTTTCTGTCTGACGTCCATATTCGCGTGTTGTGTTCTTCGCTTGGCGCGCGTGCTGTTTCGCGTCAAGATAGACATTAGACAGATAGATTTGTAGACAAGATAGAATCGTTGGGTGACAGAGTTGTTAACTCGTGTAGTGCGTTACCTCCTGTTGCGGATCAATCACGTTGTGTCGTGTGGTGTGAACAGCTCAACAACTTGAACACTCCTGATTTCTCAGAGAGCAAGTCATGTAGTGTGAACCGCACAGTTCAGCCCGACGTTTTAAAATCATGTAGTGTGAACTAGGCTTTAGATTTTATATATATATATATATATATATATATATATTTAGCAAGGAAGCATTAATTTGATGAAAAGTGACAAAAAACTTTTATAAAAACTTTTATAATGTTACAAAATATTTCTATTTCAAATAAATTCTGTCCTTTAGAGCTTTCTATTCTTTAAAAAATCCTGAAAAATAAAATGTATCTCAATTTCCACCAACATATGAAGCTGTTTTCAACATTGATAATAATCAAAAATGTTTCTTGAGCAACAAATCATCATATTAGTATGATTTCTGAAGGATCGTGTGACACTGAAGATTGCTGAAAATTCAGCTTTGATCACAGGAATAAATTGCATTTGACTATATATTCACATAGAAAACAGTATTATTAATAATAATTTGTTGCATTTATATAGCACTTTTCTAGGTACTTAAATTGCAATCATATAGTAATAATATTTTACTGATCCCAAACTTTTAAGGAGCTGGCTTTAACAAGATCAATTAAACTTTCTGTGAAAGTAGCTCATTTATTTCCCAGTTTAAAGGCAATTTCATCTTTTTATGAAATCCATTTCGACCAGGACAGATGTGTCCTGATGTTTCTGGCCATTTCAAACCGTTTCAAGCCCTCTCGACTCATTAGAAACATGTTTCAGTTCCACCAAATCTCTTGTGCTTCGTTCTGATGAGCCATTTTCTTCAAATGGCATTTCTGCCTTCAGGTTGAGTATATATTTTTGCCCCTCTCCGGCTTTTAGAAGAATACAATCTGTGGCAACAGTATAAAGGCTGTTTGAGAGCCATCATGAGGAAAATTACAGAAAAAAATAAAATAATTCAGACTTCATGTTTTGATTTCGACCGTATGCATGGTAAGACAAAAAGGAATTGGTTACGCCTGGTTCATTGAGCTAAAATCACCTAACACAATATAACTGCCCAATGCTTTTGAATGTTAGAGATCACATATTGCATGCTAATGCACTCAGTTCTCTCTCTCTCTTTCACCGCCTCATGGGTTATCCCACTTTGACCGGACTGTCTCACTTTCACCTGATGATTTGCATGCCTCTTGGCTTGGCCTTTGCAAATGTCAAGTAACATCCGTACTGGAATGGATTGGTGCATGGGTCTGGGAATGGTGAATGTCTTGAATTAACCAATCACAATTCTTTATCCCTCCCTAACAGTAGCTGACGAGTTTAACCTCACTCCCCGCAAAGAGAGGACAGAAGGTAAGGCAACCAATCAGGGACACTCTCCACACTAACCTCATGAACGGACTGCACCTCTGTGTGTTTGGGCATGCTCATTTACAGACGTTTTGGTGGATTTTTTAAAGTTTTTAGACAAATGCTCTGTTGCAAAACCTAGTCAGCTTCCAGCCGCAAAATTATGTTGCCGCCATAAATGCTTTCCTTTGAAAACCAGCATTTATTGTATCCTTGATGCAGAAAATGCGATCGCGAGTATAATGGAAGATTGAAAAATTGTTGACTATAATTATAATAATTCAGTCAATCATCTTTTTTTAAAGACTCCCAGGCAGTTTTACTCCAAATTTGTGTTGTTAGCTTAGCAACATGTTAACATCAAACTCTATTATAATATGTTCAGGAAATTGTATACTAGTTATAATTACATTAGATACTGAATAGTATAGAAACATTTTCAATCTCATTTTAAGTTTTAATCTAAAAAAGGACAACTTTACCATATCTACTTTGTCTTTAGCCTAGCAACATGCTAATGTCAAACTCGCAGAATCAAGTAAGAAAAATGTAGATAACATATAGGCTATAAATAGTTCATTAGATACTGATTAGTATACAAACATTGTTTTAAGTTTCAGTCTAATTAAAAATTGTACTTCATTTTTTATGCCTTTAGCTTAGCAACATGCTAATCTTAAAGTTTATTACAATCAATCGAGCGAAAAGTAGACAACAGTTATAATATTTAACTCAATAGTATAGAAAAAAACATCACGTTTCAGTCTAAGATGGACACATTTGTTCATGGTTGTGCCTTTAGCTTAGCAATATGCTAATGTCATACTTATTACAACCAGTTGAGAGAAATGTAGACAACAGTTATAATATTTCATTAGATACTGAATAGTTGTGGGGGGGGGGGGGGGCAGTTTTAATTTTATGTCTAGTTAAAAACAGTCAATTTTACCCAATATTTATTTCCCTGCTGAAAACAAAAAAAAAAAAAAGACGGATAAAACCAGCTTAGGCTGTTTGGCTGGTCTTAGCTGGTTTAAGCTGGTCTTCCAGCCTAAGTCCAGCCTAACCACTTCAGCTTAAAAGTGTCCAAAACCCCTCTAAAATCAGCTAAAACCAGCCAGATGGGGTTATAATGTTTAATTAGATTAGATAGTAAAATAAAAACCATTAGACATCAAACCAATTAGAATCAATTGTGAGTTCTGTGTTTTGTATGGTTCTCATGAATAGCATTATTTTATTCAGTGTTGAGATGAGATGTCTATTTAGGCAGTAGACCGCAAGGCGGCTCAATAGGTTTTGGAACAAAGCCATAGTATCCTTTAAAATGAATAATGAACACTGCAAGACCACCAGTGATGGTGGAAATGAGTCCAGCAACAAGTTAAATCTGTGTTCGGAAAAATCCTTCAAAACTGCCCGCCTTTGACTTCACGACTCTCCTATCTGGTGTTAACTGTTAGTAATCAATCTAACTAAACGACTGTGTGCGTTGTGCTCGTTAAGGAAGTCATTTGAAGTAATTGCCATCAAATCAGAGAGGGTGTTGCTTTCTTCTTTCCCATTGAAATGAAGTGCCCTGGTGTTAAATAAACGTTTTGGCAACAACTTTTTTTGGAAAGCGAAGCGGAATGCCTGTTCTTGAGGGAGTATGATGGAAGAAAACATTAATTATGCAGAGGAGCTCTAGAATAGGAAAAGAAACGGAGGTGTGTGTGAATGCATGAGTGTGTGACGAGGGATTGCTGAAATTCTGTTTGAAATAAAGACCCTCAATGTCAGACGGGCCTGTTTGGCTTACTGCAATTAATCCATCAATGTCAAACGTCTGGAGCAGAGAGTTGTAGTTGCAGCACAGGGGAGAACGTATTCATGCTGTGTGGAGAACTGGAGATGCATGGAGACCGGAGGTTCTGTGTTCAGAGTCATGTCATGTCGAGAATTCATCCTGTCAAAGAGTCAAAGCTTTCCTGTGTTAAAGTCAACATGAAGTGCTGTTCACAACCCAATTTATTTCCAAGAAGGAAATGGAAGGAGGGAATTGAATGGATAGTGAAAAATTGGAGTTGCATACTAGTCACGTGTCAACTTATTTTCCGTTCTACACTCATAGGGCGATTCCACTGTGCTACTTTTCCATTTTTTGTAATGTAAACATAAACAAAGGACGTGCATGGCCATTGCGCTCGCGTCTTTTGCAATGTTTCGCGCATGACACGCCGTTCTAAAAACACGGTGCTCAAGTTTAAATAAGTTAAACTTACAAAAAACAAAAAACGCATCTCTAGACCTTCCTAGCGCTTTTTCTGTTCCACTGACCAGCATTCTCTGTGGACCAGCCCTTAAAAATAAAGGTCCTAAAAGGGTGTTTTCGTGGCAATACTATAGAACCACCATATTTTATTCCCCATAGAACCTTTAAAGTCCCCTATGGTCAATAATTTGATCCCTTAAAACTCATCTTTGATCACCAAAATAACACATTTGAACTTTTTTTCCTTGAAAGAAAATTCTTAATTTCTTTAAATAGTTTGAAATCGTATGCGCGGCCCTATGAATATGCAAATGAGCCCCGCCTCCACTCACTCACTCAGCTCAAAGATCCGTTGGTTGACGATCACACGTTGATCTGATTGGTTACAAGGTAGTTTGTGACGTCAGAAACACCAGCGATTTCAAACCGTGTTTTTGAGACTGTCTTTGGTTCACTGCAGTTTTAAGGAGAAAATACTCAGCAATGCTGTCGACTTATGAATTTACACATGGTTTGTCTTAAAGCATATTAAAAACACCACATAGACATATAAGCAAAGCCGGATTTTCAACACAGGGAGACTTTTAAGTGATCAGTTCTTAAAAAAATAAAAATAAAATCTTAGTGTGAAGAACATTTTAATAATCCAAATAACCTTTTTTTTTCCATTATAAAGAATTGTTGCAATGTTTAAAGTTCAGGGAAGAAGGAGGCGGGAACCAGCAAATATTCAATGTAAACTTGAATCCAAAAATAAACAAACAACAAAACAAAAGTAAAGTGGCAGCCCGTCATAGACGACTGCCGCATATAAACATGATACACACACTACTAACTAACTCAACCAGGCCCCGCCCCTTTATTCTGCATATGAATTATTTAAATGAGGAATATTGTGACGTGTTCATTCCCGGGAGAAACTCAAGATACAATGAAGGCGTTTCAGGGAGTTCAGAAACACTGACACTGATATTGAGAAGAATTTGCAGTTTTTTCATGCTTAAACTGCAACATTACACACTAAATAAAGATGAACATGTCAAAAAGCAGTTTCAAAGTCACCACATTCTACACAACCATCAAAGTGCCAGTATGTCTGGAAGTGACAGTGAAAGATGTCACATGCGGACCGTTTCATGACAGCAGAAATATGAACGTGACTCAGCAGATTCTGAGCATCGCTGATGTCATTAATGAAAATGTAATGAGTGACTGGCTTCTGGCATTAGAAGTTAATTAGGACAGATGTAAAGGAGCAAGGGACAAACCTGGACATCCTCTGGTCCACTAATGATCCCGGACACGCGGGAATGGAGGGTCTGTAACCCCAAGACTCCTTCAATCTTCATGGACACACCAGGACAAAACCTCCTTGGTGCTGCAGAGCTATTTTAAGCCTAATAACCCTTTTAACTTAATGCATAAAATTGCAGATAGCTGAATAAATTACATGCGATGGATCGTGCTTTCATACGCAAATGCTGGCCTGTGTTACCTTGAGTATTAATGAGAATATTGCCGGCCATCTGAACAATGCCACGGCCACAGCACTCGTACGAATCCACCGCAGGGTGTTTAAAGCTTAAATGATGCTTTCTTTTAGCATTTAATGGTAATCACTCTCACACAGCTGAAGTGCTGGAGGTGCCTTTGCTAATTAAAGAGATGCTTTATGATATAGATATATCTTCACTGTTGTTGTGTCTCTCGGCTTCTTTTTTCTCCTTTCACTTAAAGTACCATGGTATAAAGATTTGTTTGTTTTTTTGGGTGTATAAGTAATACAATTTATAATTTGTAATATTTGATCAGCAAATGTAAGTGTTTTATACACCACCATTCAAAAGTTTGGGGTCAGAATGATTTTCTTTTAAATGTTCTCTTCTGCTCACCAAGGCTGCATTTATTTGATCAAAAATACTGCACAAACAATGGAAATACAGGCAAATTGCCAGTGCTATTTTACATTTCAGCTTATAAGAGTACAATCATCTTATACTATGGTAAAACCACAGCATTCGTTCATTTTTCCTTTAAGGGTTATATACTATGACACTGAAATTAATTTACCATGGTCATTTTTGGTGCTGTATGAATATGTCAGTACCATGATTTATATCAGTGCCGTAGTATTGCCATCTTATACGATCACTGCTCTTCATTCTCTTCACTCCCAGATGAGGAAAACATTCAGCAAGAGGATGACAATAAAATCAGTGTATGTGGTGTGTGATAGGAATCACAGTGGCTTGATCCATTGAGGGTTGCATGTCAAAAACCTGCCTGGTAAAAAAAAAAAGAAAAGAAAATCGCGATTATGAGTTTTCCATCCCTTGACGTGTTTTCACGGAGGCTATACAATGCCACAGAAAACCAGTTTGATTATTCCACGATTCAGAGTGATGCAGATGTGATGTGTTTGTGCTTTATCTGCTCAATGCCGTTGTGTTCTTCGTGCGCTCAGCTTTTGCTCTTCAGTGGAGCAGATTTGTGTATAAGCTCTGAAAGCCGCATGTTCACATGCTATTTGAAGCATGTTGATTAAAGAGGCTTCTCCAGCATATGGGACACGATATTAGTTCATATGCGTGCCAGGCGGATTGGATTCTTTCCTTTTTCATTTCTATTAATAACAAACAGAGACAGACACCCCCCACAGATACAATGTGCTTCATCAGAGAAGAGAAACTGTAGGTCTGGTGGGAGAGATGGTTCCATGGTGGACACGAGAACTTGGTGGTCCAAGTCCTTCATAAACAGGAACAGTTCTGCATTTCGTCGTCTTGCATGACTGTACATTTTAATCTGTTCCCCGTTCAAAACTAATGTAAATAATTGATTCAAGAAAACTTGGAACATTGTGCAAAAGTCTTGTGGATCACTTTTATTATGCTTTTTCTGTTTTCATTTTTGGAGCTTGACAGGCCCTCATTAATTTTCACTAAATTATTTTTATATTAATATTGTACAGTACTTTTACAATTTTTTATATCACGTTATTTTAACTATTCTTATGGTGCATTTTTGCACCAAGTCCTCATTTATGGCCTGTTATTCTATATTTATATTATACATATTATTTTATTATTTTTATATTAAGTCATTTAAATTATTTTTATGGTGCTTTCATGTTTTTTTTTTTTTTAATATCCAGTCCTAATTTTTTTTAACTCTGTTATTTTTATATTAATGTTATATTAAAGTTATACTACTCTTATAGCCTCCTAATATCATTTTTATATTATTTTTTAAAGCTTAACAGGTCCTGTCCTCATTCATTTCCTTTTATTTTTATAGTTTTAAAAACTGACCATGGCACTACAATTATATTGTAATATTTTATTCTTTATCTTTATATATTTTAGTTTTTTTAACTATTCCTTGTCTTAGTTATTTAAAACTACTATGAATATATCAGCATATGAATGCTATTAAAATTATTGTTATACCAAGTAATTTCAACTTTTTAGTAGTAATCATTGGTGTTTTGTTATTTTTGAGCTGAACAAATGGAGTCCTTAGTCATTAATTAAAAAAATTCAATGTTTGTGCTCCACAAAATAAACAATCACTCAGTTTTGGAACAACGATAAATTATGGCAGAGTTTAAATTTTTGGATGAACTTAGAAATCTCACACTGACAAACACAGGCCGGATCTGCTCATTTTCAAGCGTTCGAACAGAAAAGCCCCTGCAAACGGTCTAAAAAGCCTGTGGCGCATCCAACCGTCTTAAAATCATCCATCATGTTCCTAACAACCAAATCACATGTGTTTGCAGTGGCTTACCGTTCCTGCTAATGAAAGATCCCGTGAATATCTAGAAACCGAGTCTGTCGCCAGCTCAGGATTGTGCAGTTCTTTGTCCTAATTGGCCAGTTTTGGCACTAGCAAGTTTAATCAGTATGTTCCTCAGCGCAGGTTTGCTTGGTTAAAGGATCAAGAGGGTTTTAAAGGAGCCGTGGCTTCAGAAGCTGCTACCAGTTGTGAAAGAATGATAACAGCGGCTCTGGTTTGGATTACGCCACAGGCCTGGTGCTCTGCACTATCCCTACACCTCAAACACCTGTAATCGTTCCCAAGCCTTCGCTCCTCGTACACTTACTCATGTTTTAAACGTCCGTCTTTCAAGAGGAGGTTCTGTAATAGATTTCTAATTGTTTTCTTACTGTGTTGGGGTTTATTTTGCTTAGCTAATCTCTGTTTTTCTTCATGTCTTTCCTCCCAGCGACCGGCGGATATGCTCCATTTAGCTCTGAAAGCGAGACAGGAATCTCAGTGTAGATGGAGGGAAGATGTGTTTAGGAGAAGGACCAAACCATCGGGTCCCGTCTGAGAGGAACGAGAGAGATTGAAAGCAGCCATGTTTACACAGAGTGCCACCACATGCAGTATGGATGTATATATAGAGCCCCAGTTTTCAAGGTCTGATGAAAAGGCAAACGTCAGTTCCAAGAAGTGCTCGAGAACCTAAATGTGCCTGAAGCTGCTTCTCAGATTGTAGCTCGACAGAAGTAGTGTGCAATTCTGTTTGCATTTTGAATCTCTATATGGGTCAATGATGTGATGCTATTTTTGTATTGCTTAATCTTTAAATTTTAGGGGTTTGATGGTACACATACCATCACAAAAATATTCGGTAGAGGTCTTTCGGTTCGGTATGTGCTCTGAATGAATAGTGATGTTTTAATCACTGTACGTGTGGAACTTCAAACTCCCAAGTTTTCCCCCTAGAATGTGATCATATCGTTTATATCGATATTAGTGCTGTCAATCGGTTAAAAAATAACTAGTTAATCTCACATTTTTCTGTATTAATCACAATTGATCGCACATAATGTTTTTAACATATTTTTATATTGTAATCATTTCATAATTAATCTCCAAATTAATGTAGAAACAACATATAGAGAGTCACCTATATTTTAAATATTTGTTTAATAGCATTTTTTATATTTAATATTCTTTTTTATATAAAAGAAGCCCGGAATTACCAATACTGATGTCTCTATAAAAAATATTCATTAGCCATAAATTATAGCCATTCAGCATTACAGTTAATTAAAATCTATCGATTATAACATTTATTAGGCTTTTAAAAATATAACAACTTTTAATTTAAGTGTACTTAAAACAATCTTCACATGAACCCATTGTAATAAATGCCACATTTAATATATCAAGGCTGAATCATAATTTCTATTGGCCCAGTCAGACCGGTTCATATTTCAGGTTCAGTTCTGAATATTTAACAACATTACTGTTTTTTTGTTTGTTTGCATTTTTAATCAAATGAATGCAGCATTGATAAACATAAGAGACTTCTTTTAAAAACATTACAAATCTTACCCATCCCTAACTTTTGAATGGCAGTGTATATTTAAAAACCTCTTTGAAAAACAGTCAAGTTATTATTATTTTTTTATATAGCCTACTTGATGGTTTCACCACATGACTTTTTAAAAGCCATTAAATGGAAACTTTTCTTGAACCATATGAAACCAACATGAAGTGCATTTCTAAGAACTTGACACGTGTTGTATTTACTAAGTTTTTAAAATATTTTTTATTTCTTTTTTTTATTGTGGTCACTCTTCTGTGTCAGGCGTGCGCTGACAGAACGATCAGCCAGTGCACAAGCCAAGCCTAAACACAGAACAGCAGCCATCGGGAAAATAATCATAGCTGTGCAAACGGAGGAAGGTAAATCAAACAGAGTTAAGCGCTGTATTTTGAGCTTCATAGCCAAGACATTTCCCATTAATATCTGACGTGAGGATCTTCGAGTGAGAAACGACACGTTTACGCTACGGCAGCAAACAGTCTTGGCTACGCTCACGAGAACAGTAACGTTGCTGTCGGTTAACGTTTGTTTATTAATCATTTGCATGCTAATTGTGTTTAAACGTACACACACACACTGCCCTGTTGTGCTATACATTTCAATGAGGTGCACACAGCTGGACTCTCATTCATGCATCATCTAAGGTTTTTAGGAATCATACTTCACTGAAACGATTGTGCATGTGTGTTGAAGCAGTCGTGCACACTGGCAGTTATCAAGGTTTATTGTTACAGCTACACAGACTGTTTTATCCAATCATGCATGTGGCTTAGATCAGTTTTAGTACTTGCCAACTGTTCCAGAGTCTGTTCCATAGGGTTTGCACAATTACACAAATACTTCACGTATTGTGTGTTTACAGCCTGCAAGTATTTAATTACTTAAATTAACCAAAAGTGACAGTCAAGACTTTTATAATGTTACAAAATATTTCTATTTCAAATAAATGCTGTTCTTTTGAACTTTTTGTTCATCAAATAAACCTGAAAAAATGTACACAATCGTACATGTAATTATACAGAAGAGATCTATTGTATTATTGAATATGTACAGTCGTAATGCATATAGAACTGAGGGACTGTTTTTACAATTCCATTGAAACCATATTGCATTGAACTTTCATATAAGGGACACTTTTTCCTCACATTTAATGTTAATTGTGTACGCTGCGCACACACATGCAAATCCCTGACCCGAGCAGCCAAGCCCATTTGCTTTCATTGAGGTATTTTCCAGAATTCTACAGGATTTCATAAGCAGGATTAATGTTGTCTCTGCACTGGCGCGTGTTTGAAGTGTGGGTCTACTGTGTCTTTGTGAGGGACCCTTAACGAGGAACAAGTGGATTAAATGCATGAAAAGATCATTAAGCAGGCGAGTTGAGGGAGTTTGGGCTAGGACTCTCGGAGTCTTGCATGTTTAGTCTACAAGCTTTTGCTCTTCCTCCCTCTTGTTCTCCTCCTCCTCCCACGACCACACAGAGCAGATTACGGGCCTCATATTTGGCCCATCCATCAGTGCCTTAAACTACAGGAAGGAGTTATGCGCTCTCGCTTTCTCTTTCCCTCCTATCGTCTTGCACATACACTGGGGAAAAAGAGGCAAAAATGACCTCAAGAGTTAAAAATGTGACGTTTTTCTGCCTCGCAAGACGGATAATCTTTCTGACACTTCACTTAGCATCCAGTGGAGCCATTTATAATCCATATTATTTTAGCACACTTTTTTTCTCCCTCCATCTGCAGATAAATGCGCCCCCAGAATGCACATTTGTCTTTAGCAAGGGATGTAAATGATAGAAATGAAATAGGAGAGAAGGATATATTTAGGAAAAAAGTGAGTGTTTTCTCTTCTCTTTCTGGCATGTTTTTACTCT
Organism: Gila orcuttii; assembly: GCA_026230005.1. Taxonomy (NCBI): domain Eukaryota; kingdom Metazoa; phylum Chordata; class Actinopteri; order Cypriniformes; family Leuciscidae; genus Gila; species Gila orcuttii. The sequence goes on from JAPDVR010000023.1 coordinate 34,389,765, forward strand.
TTCTCCACCCTAAGGCAACTCCACGCGAGATGTGGGACCGTCGTTGGGTTTGAAGAAGTCCAGTTCCTTGGAGAGCCTCCAGACAGCTGTTGCAGAGGTGACGCTCAACGGGGACGTCCCGTTCCACAGGCCTCGTCCCAGGATCATCAGGGGAAGGGGTTGCAACGAGAGCTTCCGGGCGGCCATTGACAAATCATACGACAAGCCAGGTGTGACCATAGTCAACCCCGATGAAGATGACGAAGGGATGGAGACGTGTAAGTATCGCTGCTGTGCAGCTGCGGGCCTCTCTTAATGGTGAATGATTCAAAAATGTAAAAAAGGAGATATCTAGAGACTAGAATATCATGGTAACCTAATAGGTAATAGGTTACCTATTCAGTAACCTCCCAGATCACCCTAGCGACCACCTAAAATACCCTAGCAACACCCTAGCAGCAATTAGAAGCAGACAACTTTTATCAGAGTGTCTATTTACATCAAATGCAAAAACCCCTCCTTGCTGGCAGAGGCTATTTAAACTAACTCTGCCCACCATTGGGCCAGACAAAAATAGGAAACCTGTGTGATAACAGGAGTAGCCAGTGATTCCTGCATGCGACCACAAACATAGCATGAGCCATGATGTCCAATTCATGAACAAATGATTCTTATTAATGAGTCAGTCAAAATAAATCTTGATGCATCTTCAAATTTGCTGTTGCTTCGGGAGTTTGAATCAAAATCACTCAGGGAATCATTCGAGTGAATCAATCAATCAATCAAACTCTAAATGAACCAGGAATCATTACTGTGAGACTTACATTAGTCTATTTACTGACTGGTTGTCAATGTGTAGTTAAAGATATATATTCACAAGTTTTTTTTATTATTATGAAAATTAATTTTTATTTATTTACAGATTTATTATTTAACATGCAGTCCGCTCCAATTATAAGGTTGATTTGACTAAGGAAAACTGACATGTTGTGGCCAACACATATTCTTTCAAAACAGCCTTTTAGATACAACTAGGATCATAAAATAATAGTAAAAAAAAAAAAAAAAAAAAGATGTGTATGTGAATTGAACAGTCTAGTTTGCTCATCATGATGTAGTCCAGCCAGTGTATCATCTACTACTTTCTTAACCTCTTTTCTCTTTATATTGAAAATGGCAACTCATGTAATCACAGCTATTACCATAATTGCACAGACACAGTGAAGGCGATCTGACACAATATCAATTCCAATTTCATCAGTTGTCTCACACAATGACTGGCCCAGAATATTACGAGTCACCCACCAATTTCGTTTGCCTTTATAGACGGCTCTCAGTGGAGAAACAAGGCAGCGGGTCTCGTGGGGACGTCTTGTTATATTCTGAAGATTAGACTAGCAGTAGAGATCCCTCCTCTCTGTAAGTAGGTCAGGCCTTCCCTCAAAGACTCGGAGGGAAATAAACAGCCAATAAGCATGTGTACAAGATTCACTATTCATTTCACCCATGACCAAATGAATTTCCAGACATCCACGCCCGGCATTTTTCTCTAACGGGACCTGTGCTTTAAAGGGATGTTTGAAAATGCTCGCGGACTCAATGATTTACTAAATGCGTTTGGGTTCATTTTTACGGTTCATTGATTGCTTGCTGCAGCGATTTGTGTTTTTTTTTTTCATATTTTAGATTGTTTCATTTATTAACCTGTTAAAATGTTTTTATACCACAGTTTTCTGCACTGAAGGTGTTATTTCTTTGGCATAAGTAAGGAATCAAATTACAATTTGTGAGACTTTCAGTGATAAAACATGCATACTTTCACATCTGAGATCTGAATTAAATAATACATAGTGTTAGTCCCGAGGGTTCGGATGATTTTATGAATTCTGTCCGACAGTTCTGTTTAGTTAATAACACCTGCCAGGGGAAAAAAAAAATCACACCATCCCTTTGTTCTCCATTAAAAGAGTCAAATTATTTGCCTCAGTCACTTTGTTCTTGTAAGCTGTGTCCACATTGGGCTAAATATTGTCTTATCTCTTCCGTGGAGCAATAGAGGGCAAATGCGTGAGATTCCACGGTAGAAGCATATTGCATTTCTCCCTTTCCGATATTCAAATAACTCTGTTTTTCAATTTAGATAAGAGGAACCTGCCTGTGCCTGTCACCGAGGTTAATAGTCAAAAGTTGACAGATAAGGGCAGGCTTTTTCTTTCCACACAGACACTTTTATTTACAGAAAATGTGAATTTGGCATCACCCAAGGAAAAATGTGTCACTGGGAGATATCCAGCTGAGAAAATGAGTTGGGCTGTGTTTTCCTGGTACTTCATGTTGTTTTTTTTATTATTTTTTTTAATATCAGACTTAAATGTGTTCAGCTCTTTTTCCCACCGGGTTTTCAGCCAGAGTGGTAATTTCAAGACTCCATTAGAAGTGATCGGCATTCTAAAGAAGAAATGAATACCGTGGCACGTCAAAAGGAGACGACTAATGACGCCTTTTGATTGCGGTGTCAAAACATTTACCACTCAGTCCTGTGTAGCTCAAATTTGCCGTTAATTACCCTAATTCGTTTCTTTTTACATTTCAGTCAACAATTAGCAGAACCGTAACTTACTGTGATAACCATTTTAATGAAAACGCTATTGATCTGTGAAGACGCTGCTGTATTGACTGTGAATCTTCTTTTTCAAGTTAATGAGAATGTTTATAAATGCTGCCCTGTCCAATTCATACTTTTCCTGCATTCTTTTCCATTTCGTCTCCTGAGATTCCATCTTTCTGAAGGCCAGAAACTTTGTTTTTAGCCATCCTATGGAATCTTGTTTCCGCCACAGAATAACAAATAAAAAAGGTAATTGCGACTTTGTCACAAGTCTGACTTTTTTTCTCACAATTGCGAGTTTACTTTACATCTTGCAATTCTGAGGAAAGATGTCAGAATTGCGAGATATAAACTCGCAATTGCAAGAAAAAAGTCAGAATTGCATGATATAAAGTCAGAATTGCGAGTTATATAAATTCCACTTATAAGGAAAAAAATACCCATTTATATCTCACAATTCTGACATCTTTTCTCAGAATTGTGAGATATAAACTCACAATTGCGAGTTATATAAAGTTTATATCTCACACCTCTTACTTTATAACACGCAATTGTGAGTTTATATCTCGCAATTCTGAGATAGTCACAATTATCTTTTAAAATGTTTTATTCTGTGGCGGAAACACGCTTTCATACCATCCGATAAGCAGCCGATGAGAAAAAAAGTAATGAAATTATATCCAATCAAACTTTGCAAGCGTTATTATTATCTCCTTACTATTAAAAGAAAATCTTCTATGTAGAACCTCAAAGGGTTCTGTCAGGCGCTTCATATATTGAACCTTTTAGGGGTTCCCATCATGTGATTATTTTATGGATTTAGTTTTAGGTAACACTTAATTTCAATAGTCCATTTTAGACATTCAACTAACTATAAGTAACTTTGCAACGACGTCTACTAACTCTTATCAGATTATTATCTGCTAACACTTTATTCTGATGCTCCTCAAAAGACATTATACTGACTATAAGTAACTTTACAACTACATGTGATATTATTCTACTAACCCGAACCCTAACCTAACAGTCTAATACTCTAATGAGAGTTAGTTGACATGTAGTTACATAGTTAGTAGAATGTCTAAAGTGGACTATCGAAATAAAGTGTATCCTAGTTTTATTTAATATTTTTTTTTTATTTTGATTCAATTTGATAAATTGCGTAGCTCATCAACATACTTTATTACTAAAAAAAGAAAATAGAATTAAACATGAAAGTATTATGCAACCATTTAAGACATTTCTCCTTACACAGAACATTTTTGGCATAAAGGGTTCTTTAAAATTGAATCAAGAACCCTAGCATTCCATATAGAACTCCACTGAACCTTTTATTCTAAGAGAATAACTCACACTATCCTTGTCCTGCACTAAATCTTTTTGGATATAATTTCAGTAGATGGCAGAATGACAGAAAACACAGATAGTGACTTGCGCGAGTGAATAAAACACAAGAAACGAGTGCCCACCCTCTTCCCCTCACGAGCATGCAGAAATATCCATGATGGTCTCTCGCTTTCATGAGGGCATTTCTTCTAGCCATCAAAGTTCTCACTCACGTCAGAGATTTGTTGGGTATTAATAAGCTCTAATCACACAGGCATCTGTCTCCAGCACCGCGTCTCCGCCATTACGTCGCGCTATTCAAAAGCACTTTGCTTTTAGTGCCCCCCTAATTTTTTTTCTGCTTTCCGAGCGTTTTTAAACTTACAATTAGTGACAAATTAATCGCATCCAGACCATCAGGAATGGAGACAGTAGCTGTAATCAGACGGATGCTGATATGGAAATGAGCAATGTCAGCCAGCTGCGGTCCCTTATGATTATACTGATATGCAACGTATCACGAAGATAGGTGGTAGGAAATGAATTAGCATTGCAAACGATACTTCAAAATAAAATGTTCCCACAGAGATTCTCCCGCTTTCCCAAAATTACTTGCATTAATATATGATCAATGAAATACATCATCACATTGACTGGAATCCATAAAATTAGCGTTACAAAATTCATGGGCTATCAAATGTTAAGAGTGCTGTGAGAATACTACCCACCTTCTGCTTGTCCATTAGAAGAGCTGAAGTCTTTGTCTTCCAAGTAAACATCTTAATAGTGTGGTGAAAATAGCGTGATTAAAAAAAAAAATCTGTTAGCAAAGTAATTCTTTCTGTAATGATCAGCAAACCTCTATGACTTCCATAGAATGCAAAAAGAGATCATTTTTTCATACAACAAAACCATGCTGTCAAACTACATCTACGTCACGTTTTATATTCTGACTGCATGATGTCTAGACCTCGACTTCAGCAGTAGAAACTTATACACTAACCGTTGGTGAAAAAAAGTAGTTGAAAGTGACTATATGTTACTCAGATACCATGTGCAGAATGGTGAGGTGGACAGTAGATGGACCTCTTCTGGTGCACTTTAACCTTTTGAACTTCTGAGTTCACTTTCTCTGTTAGTTTTATTGGCTCAGTGAGGAATAACGCTAATGCACTGCTCCTGGATAACCACTATTAAGATGGCCAGACTGTGGTGGGAAGATGTGACCCTTTAGAGGCAAAAAGATAATGGGGTTCCTTTAGATTGAATAACCTCTGAGGTAAAACTCAGCTAAGGAATAAGATTAAAAGAGATTCAGGCAAGATGAGATGCTCATGAGTCTCTGTTAGATATGGTTGGACTTGCAGACGAGGTCTCGTTAAGATGTTTCATTAAGCCAATGTTTAAAGAAGTCGGACCATTGAGGGTTTCTGCGTTGAGACACTACATTAGCCCGTATCTGTTCTCTTATTTTATTTTATTTTATTTTATTGAAAATGTCAGTAATACTTGCCAGACAAAAAAAAAATTTTTGTCAAAAATATCAAATATTGATTTATTTATCAATAAATAAAGGGCTAACCAGCAAGTTGCTAGGGCATTGCTATGTGGTTGCTTAAGTGTTATGGGTTATGTTTTTGGGTTATGTTATGTTTTTAGTGGTTGCTAGGCTGTCGTTTTTGGTGGAAATGTGTTATTTGGCAAACCCAAGCCTGTGTTACTAAGTATTGCTCTTTCTCCAGAGCTTACAGTGACTTGCAAAGTCTGATTTAGACATTCGTCTTTTTGTCTGTCTGTTTATATATCTCTCTCCCACTTTCTCCACCATCTCAGTGGAAGAAGATACAGAGGAAAGCTCTCGGTCTGGCCGCGACTCCATTTCCACAGCCACAGACCTCAGCCTCCCACCCTCCAACACAGAGAAACACATGAATGGAGGACGCACCAAAGACGACAAGAAGAAAGAGCGTGGAGGGAAGGACAAGAAAGACAAGAACAAAGCCAAGAAAGGCGTGCTGAAGGGCTTGGGCGACATGTTCAGGTAGGGTGACCAGCCTTAGGTGCTCAAATCACTTTATTTAACTAGCGTTAGCATAATGTGTCGAGTATGTGGGTCTCCCTAATAAGAAGACCTCACCTTGACTCTCAGTCTCGCTATCATTCACTGAGGCCTGAGGCAGTTTCAATGGTGGTTATGTTTAAAATGGGAATTTTTTATTCATCAGTGCATAGATTACCAAATATATCATTGGTAATTGCTGGATTGGAAACTTTTCTGAAATAAACACAAGGCAGTGCTACTGCTTCCCTCTGTAGCTTTGTGTTCCCATAAACAGCTTTGTCGCCTAGTTAAATGTCACCCCAACTGTGACTGATTTGCTAAATTTCCCCACCAACTTTAGACTACAAAGAGTTTGAAGCAAATGTGGAATCGGTTAATTTCGAAAATACATCCATATGGAGGATTAACATTTACTCGGCTTCTCCACGCAAATCTCCTCCGGAGGGACGAGACAGGTACAGATAAAATACTTTTGGGTGCTGCTATCATAAAAAGGTGCTTTCCTGGTCTCCCGCCCCTCTGGGCTCTTTGAAATAGCGGGTCGCACATCCATTTTGTTGAGAACGTAAGCGTTTCCCAATGCTAGGCTAATTAAGCCGGGGCCTCCATTAATTATTCTGATTTGGTGCTCATTTGAATCCTGCATAAATTATACACACTCTTATCTGCACAATAAGTTGTTTTGAGGTGGATTAGCGTAATGGGATTAGTTAGCGTAGTACGTTGCATGCTGTGCCGTAATGAACAATAAAAACGACAAGTGTTTCCAGGTCATGTTTCAGGAGCACTAAAGGGTTGGTTTTAGTGCCCTGCTGATTTGTGCTCCACCACTCCACCACTATTTTGTCCTGTAAAATGAAGGCAATGGACAATTACTAAGCCATAATCACATGTTAGGTTGTGGCCTATGTTTTGAGCTGAATTTGATTAATTAATTAGAACTATGAATGTGAGGACTTCAGCATTCATTTTAATCAGTGTTTAGGAGTGGGTGTTGGAGCAGTTGATATTAGTGTTGGATGTACTTACGATTAACTTGTGTTATGTACATCTTTCATTACTAGTTATATTTCCACCATAATGTCGGAGTTGCTTTTTAAAGTCCTAAAAAAATAAAAAAAAAATTGTTGAGTATAGACTTGGTTCAATCTTTCGGTTTTTGATTTGATTTTGAGACATTGGGCATTACATTCAGAAATGAATTCAAGCTCACAGTCGAATGTAGAGGGCTGGGGTTTAAGTGGACAAAATGATTGGAGAATTTTGGCGTACTGCATCAGACCATTCATGGATAAATCATTCACAATTTACAAAATAGATATGTGCATTACTTTTCCATTTATTTCATTGATTTACTGACAAATACAATTCTTGGGGGATATTTTTGTGCACAAGTGTTATAGAAGTGGTAGTATGTCTGAGCATGATGGGTATTGTAGTTCTAGAAAGTGTGGAATACTGTTGTAGACGTCATTTGTAGCAGACAAATTAAAAATACTGAAAGGTAGGGTAGGCAATTTTCGGAGAGGCTAGCAATAGCAAGCTAGCTTTGGAAGCATTAGATCTTTGAGCTCTGAGCTTTGAAAATACATATGTAGTTAGACAGGTAGGACATCGTATCATTGCGTTCGGACGAAAATTTTTTCTACTTTAATATTTAGACCACTTCTATTATTGTTTGAACTTTCGTCAACAATCAATGCTAGCTGTTGATTCAACCCCAACTTTCCCAATCACGTCCACCACTCATCACATGTCAGCTTTAGAGCTGAAGTGCATGGTACACATGCTATGATGTTGAACGTTGTTGGAGATCAGCCAGGGTTGTGGTGTGCTCATCATGCTCAGGCTGTTCAGCCTCATGTCGAGTTGAGACCTTGAGAACACCTGGTCCATGTTTAGTAGACTGGATACCCCGAAGGAGAGGAGCTCTTTTGGATTTACAGCTTTAGTGATGAGACAGAATTAGCTTCAGCTGTGCGTCATCACACGCTGCTGGCGGCTCGTCAGACCCCCTTCTCTTGGAACACTCTTTTGTTTGTGCTGATTTTCTTTTTATTATTATTAGTGGTGCTTGCCAAAGGCAAGGCAACACTAGTGTTATCTTGCAAAAATTATTCCACACAAAGTTTGGCGCGTAACTCCTCCTGCACCGTTTGTCACAGACCCCTGAGTGAGGCGTCAAATCGTGCGGCTCATTGAGGAGAGGTGTGCTATGACTTTTCTAAGCGATCGGGTGTACGATGTTCGCACAGCGGACGAAAAAGCGGCCAAAAAAATCCCATTGACTTAACATTGCGGAATGTTCAGAAATTCAAATCCCAACTGTCACTTTCACACACACCCACAGAAAAGGGCCTGACAGCCCTGCGTTTCTCTCCCTCTCTCTCTCCCTCAGAGGATTTATTTTATCAAGCAGCCAATAAGTAATGGCCTAAAATCTTCATAGCCACACCATAGCAACCAGTTACAGCACCCTAGCAACCGTGGGCGATAGGCACGAGGCTGCAGTGCCTTTAGGCCATACTAAATAACTCTATAAAAACTCTATAAAAACTCCTTTTAAAAACTCCATAGTAATCATCTGTTAAAAAATACACGCCGACATCACAGACCCCTGATTGAGGCGTCAAATTGTGCGGATTATTGAGGAGAGGTGTGCTGTGACTTTTCTTACCGATCGGGGGTACGGTGTTTGCCCCAGGGGCAAATCATTGGGTAAAAAAAATCCCATAGACTTAACATTGCCACAAACTTTGACGACTCGTAGCACTGACCAATGATTTCTCAGAAACTTGTAATTTGAAGAAGCTGGTAGGCTCTGTAAGAACATACCTCACAATGGGGTAAAAGTTGCACCCCTGGGGGGCAGGAGCTGCTCAAAGTTGCCCCATTGACTTACTATGGTGTAGTATGAATGAAATGGCCCCATGAAAACGCCCCATGAAATGGGCCTTCCTACACATTGCATAGGGATTTTGTATTGAACATAGCTCTGGATCACAGTGTCATAGAGACAAGGGGATGGGCTCATTTTTCTCAGATGACCAGTCAGTCTCTCAGGATCATTGTGAAGCTATTAAGCCACGCCCTAGCAACCATTTAGAGCACCTTAGCAACAAGTCCCATAGACTTCCTTTGAAAGAGGTCAATAGAATATCTCCGGATAGAAGTGTCATAGAAACACAAGGGTGGTCTCGTTTGACTCGGGGCAGCACACAGCCAATCATGAATCCCCTCAACACTTCCTAGCCCCTCCCTAGCAACCATTGTCGAGCACCTTAGCAACTAAAATCTATAGAGGGATATCTTCCATTCTGAATGTCACAGAGGCATGGGAGTTGGTTTATATCATTCATACTGACAAGCAACCTTTGGACTTTGATGACTGGCAGCTGCCAAGCCATTCCCTAGCAACCAAACAGTGTACCCTAGCAACCATTTTGCAAGACCTATATCTCTGCATCAGAACATCGTATAGAGATGTGGTTTGGCTCTTTTGACTCATGCTAGCAAACAGGGCTTCCAACATGCTACACATGATAGCTGTGAATAGCTACATGCTAATAGCGATTAAGTAGTGATAAATCATGCCAAGAAAGTGTTAAGAACTCCAATAGTAACCGTCTGTGACAACTACCAACCACCTAGTAACACCATAGCAACCACCCAGAATACCTTAGCAACGTCCTAGCAACCACCCAGAATACCCTAGTAACCGCCTAGCAACACCATAGCAACCACCCAGAATACCCTAGCAACCGCCTAGCAACCACCCAGAACACCCTAGCAACCGCCTAGCAACCACCCAGAACACCCTAGCAACCTCCTAGCAACCACCCAGAATACCCTAGCAACCGCCTAGCAACGCCATAGCAACCACCCAGAATACCCTAGCAACACCATAGCAACCACCCAGAACACCCTAGCAACCGCCTAGCAACGCCCTAGCAACCACCCAGAATACCCTAGCAACCGCCTAGCAACCACCCAGATCACCCTAGCAACCACCCAGATCACCCTAGCAATGCCCTAGCAACCACCCAAAATACCCTAGCAACCAACCAGAACACCCTAGCAACCACCCAGAATACCCTAGCAACCACCCAAAACACCCTAGCAACCTCTCAGAACACCTTAGCAACGCCCTAGCAACCACCTGAACAAGATGAATAAGCCATATCTCAGCACCAGAACATAGTACAGACATGTTTGTTGGCTCGTATGCAATCATGTACCACACCCTAGCAACCGAGTGGCGAGTATTGCCACTGCAAGCACCACTTCACATTTTCTTCCGGAAATGTACGTTCTAGTTATTATTATTATTCTATTTTCATTCTACAAGAGGTTGTGTTCCATTTTGTGGGAGTTGGCGCAAGGTGGCGCTGTGATAAGTTCTATTTTTTCTTTTTATCCCAAGAAACATATGGGATGAATTTTTGAAGTCTTTCTTGGCTATTTCATTCAACTTGCATGAAAATTGGTGAGAACCTTGACAAAAATTTGTCAAAAGAATTTTGATAGGTTAAATAACATATTTTATCTATTTAATTAGCATTTTTAGGCGTTGCCCATAATGAATAAATTGGCCTGTGTCCTGTGAATGCAAAACCCAAGGTTCACAAAACTTGGTACACACGAATATCAAGGCAATCTAAGGATACATGCTGAAATTCATTCTGTTCTGATTCTAAGGGAACTCATAAGTGAAAAAAGACTGGCATAATGTAGGAATTCAAAATCTGCATTGAAAACAACTGTATTCACATCATTAACATTTCACAATTTTGGTAATTTTCTAGGGATTATTCTGGCCAAAGACCCTCCTTCAGTGCAAGTCCATGGGAATTTGTCCATCTTTTTTTTTAACCAACCACCAAGAGAAAATCGTATATGTGGTTGCTTATAATGCAGTTTTCCTTGACAATCTGCAAATTTGTAGTGTAGGACATGTGGCATGTCAAGGTTTAATACTTAAGGGTATAGTGTTGTTTAAAGCCGTAACCCTACTAGGAGACATAGTAATATATTGTCTACAGCTAGCCTTAACAAGCCCACCTACAATTATGGAATGAGGTAAAATTAGCACTATAGAAAAGGAGTCAGAGGCTAAAAAGAATATGCATTTAGTGTTTGTGTAAGCGAGGGAGTGGGATGGCTTGTGAAAGTTCATTAAGAACTGAAACGCAGATCTGGACCCCAGCGGACACGCTCACTCAGCACAGAAATGTTCTCTCTCTCTCTCTCTCATTACATCTACCCCTCCTCTGAGAGCCATCAGAAATTCCCATCACTAAGGAGATTTGCGCACACACACACATGCACGCACCTTGCCAAGAGAGTATGGATTACTGACATTCAACTCCACTTCTTGTTGTCTCTCTCATTGTGTCTTTTTGTTCACACACATACAGATTCACTTCTGCAGCAATACTCACTCATCTGCAGTCTCTCAAGGCCCATTTAACTGTAGCCCTTCTCTTTTTCATCTCTTGCATCTCAGTATGACACACACACTCACCCAAGGAGGTTTCTGAGGCATTTGCAATACACTGCAATTGGAGCTCATCTGCATGCGTGAGTAAACGTGCACTGATGAGCTCTGTGCTTAATGGACACACTGATTGGAAGAGCATTAAAATCAGAACAGATAGAGGGAGGAAGAGAGGAGAAGAGAGAGACGAGGTGATCAAAGGAGAGTGAGAGAGAAATCACAAATCAAGATATACTAAACATCTAAATGAATGACCAGGCAAATGGAGGCAGCATTGGGAAAAAATGGGTCTAAAAACCACTTGTCCAAAGGTGTTGTAGTATTCATTTTATTCGTCCTTCATTTATAAATTTATGCATTATTTGTTTTTGTTTGTTAGTGGTTTTTCAAAGTTGTGGCAGTTACCCAAGTGATTTGTATATGAATATTATGAAGATTTGCAGGGTGGACTTATTTGACTTTGGCCAATATATAAACCAACCAGAACACCCTAACCTGATAGCAAGATGCTTGATGCTATTAGCTTAATGGCGGTGCTTGACATAAGACTTATCTCAAACCACATGGTGCATGAGGTGGCTGTATATCTCAAGGGTGTTAGATGTCATGCCAGACGTGCATGGATCGAATGAATAGGTCATCAACTATGAACTGTGACATGCATGCAAGCATTTAACAAATGACCTGAAACGGGGTACATGTCACTCGTCTTTGCTTGTCCTACAAGCATTATCATACATGAACCATAAATGTGTCTGGCATTCTCTTTGACATGGCCTTTTAACATCAGCTCCTAACCATATATGGCCTGTAGAAATGTCCACACCTCACCCCAGGCTTTGTTAGCATATCAGACGGCTCAGTGCACCATGTTGTTCCAGACCCTTATGAATTTCTTCCAAGGAATGATCATTTTTATGTGAATATAAAGTGATACATAAATTAATATTAAATAATGACAGCAAATGTTAGATTGAACTATTCCTTTATTCGTCAGAGGGGGCGGTTTTGTTCATTGGCCGCAAGGATATGGGCTATCGTCAGTAATGTTTGCTGGAAGAGTGGAGGAATAAGGGATGTAAGCAGAAGTAAACGACACAAACGAGTGCAGCGGAGTGAACTGGGGCACGTGGAGGAGGAGCGTTAGAGATAAAGAAAACGATTCCTGTTTTCACGCGACTGGTCACGGCAGTTTTGGCTCTGGGGTAGACATGCCTCTACGACTTGCATTAGTGGACACTATTAATAGGATGTAATTGCTAATCCTGATGCCCTCTCACATTGAATTAGCCCATCTACACCCCACAGACCCTTCCCCATCCCCCTTCACTGACCTTCAAACCTCTATGATGCACCATCCTGAACTCCCAACACATCCACCCCGAGAGGAAAACCTTCAGCCTGGAGTGACAGCGGGGCCTTAGGGACGTCAAGGGGCCTGAAGGGGGAAGAGCACAGATGCCTTTCCCCCAACCATCTTTGTTATTTTTCCTTGTTGAGTGAGCTTGTTGCTGTGGAGAATTGTGGGTACTGGTAGCTCTCATGCATGGGGCTTAACAGAGATGCATGATGTAGGCACTTTACATGCTTTTCCATTTACATGGCCAGATCCCTCAAATTGTTCCAAAGGAGTACGTTCTTGCTCATTAGCTTAACGTAAACACAGAACACTTTACCACGAAGAGGTAATTATGGAAACACTGGAGAACTGCACGCCAGTTATATTCACCATAATCAACCTTAGTAACAGATAAACAAAGCTGCTGTATGTAATGACTGAAACGTTGATAGATGTTAGCTGTGGAAAGTGGCTGTAATTTCTTTAGTTGTTTATCTAGATTTTCCGTACTATAATGAAAGGAGTCATAAAGATGTTTAATTGTTCTCTTTTGACAAAAATGATTTTAATTTAGTCAATACTTCATGTCAGATAGATTATTTAAAATGCAAAGTTGACAAAATAACATTGTACAGTAGATGATAAAGTGCTAAATTAAACCAAGTAACAGTTTTTTAAACATCACAAATGAAAAAAAAAAACACGCAAAACTGTCCTTGCCAGAACCTGCACTGCTTAAATAGCATTATGCTTATGCTATTGTAATACAATATTGTGTTTTTGCTATAGTTATTTTTTTCTTGTTTCAGACGTGTTATGTTATAGTGTGATGATACAGAAAGAGCTTATTCATAACATGGCTTGCAGATTCTGACTAGCGTGTAACTTAGTTTTTCTTGTGCATTTGTGTCATTTTGTGCTGATGCAGTTATAATATTTATTTATGTTGTGTATATATCTGAATTGTCTTATAAGCGTGTCAGATGTGTGACCAGTGTTCAACTTTAGCTCATGCTGCGTGAGTGGGTCAATTACAAATAACCTAATTCTCTCTAGAATTGTTAGTTCATAATTAATATGCTGTTGTTGTTTTTTTCGCCAGCTGTGTATTTGAATTAAAAGTGTAAAATTTATATACTGTCAATATTTGCACAACTAGTTGTCCACCAATAGTTCCCTGCAACAGAAAAAAAAATCTCACCTTTAAGGAGTGTGACAGTGAACAGGAAGTGAAAAACAGAGGACTTGAGATATTGCAAAGTGATCACTTGTCAAAATGCCATCAACCTGGGTGGTATCGTCCATCTGTCTCCTCTATATGACAGAGGTATTCTTTGTGTCATGACCTCCTGAAATGAAAAGAAATTAAAACAAAAGAAGTGAGATTGTCCCTCTGTTGGCTTAACATGGGGCTGTGTAAATATCATATCTCTCTTAAAATAGTCCTCGCCGTGGTGGTCTGAACTGATTCATCGACAAGCTTTCTTCAGGGGTCACGGAGGGAGATATTCTCACCTCTATTCCACCGTTCCATTATCCACCTGCCAATCAAGCAGCCTCACCTCACAGCGGGGTGCACAGGGGGTACAGCCGGCACCTTCCAGAAGATGAGCTCTCACAGACCCAATAAAATAAATAAAGTAATTGATATAACAGAGATTCCCATTAATATGAATGAAACTTTTATTAAGCATGAGTAATGCCACGCATGGTGTGATTACCCATCATTGTCTATTGGGTATTTTGAAATGAGAGATTTAAGCGTGTGATCAGGGATTAGATTACACAGGAAGGTTTGACGGTTGGACGTCCTCCTCCGGGTGCCATGAAAGGCCGACTTTCCACACCGTCTTTTCAAATCTTTCCCCGATTAGACACCACTTGCTGTCCATCACTGAACCACCAGGGGTAATTGCATTTGGATCTATCATGTCCATGCATCCGGTTCTCGGCTCCATGGGGTCGGCTAAGGTAGCGGGGAGGGGTCATGAAGTAGGTAATCGAATTTGAAATCTGGGCAAAGTTGAAACTCAACACCAGTGTGTCTTTAAACCAGAACTCACATTTTTAAAGTCTTTGTCAGAAAGGCAGGACTTGAATATCGCATATTCACTCTCAGGTTTGAATAAGAACCTAAAGCACAATTATTCCTCTGATAAACAGACTTCTGTGTTTCTAAGAGCTCTGATCTTTTCTTGTAGCCTGTCAGAATCACTTGATCAGAGTAAAAGCACGGCCACTTTTCGTTTTTTGAATTCCATCCCTCGGCACGATCATAATCTTAACAAGGCCACAAAAACAGCTTGTGAAGAGCATTGTAAGCACTTTCTTCAGACAAATGGAGACAGAGATCCGGAGACGCTGTGAGATGAAGACAGAAAGAACAAATTATTACAGTTTCATCTTGCAGACTGATAACAAGTCTGATAAAACTACCCATTTAACAATTTAGGCGGATGAGCAAGTGGCCACTGAGTATGAGATACATTCATGGGAATGGAAGGCCAACAAATGAGGGAGAATGTTTATCTTGAGTTATGCATGTAAAGTGCCAATAAGATGTCATTGCACTTTCAACTTTTGATGGATAGCATAACATTTCATGGGAGATTGCAAGTACTGTCAAAAAGATTCCATTAGCGAGATGCAAAACTGCTGCACTTAAACATGTCCTTTCATTCACAAGACTAGCATGTGTATTTCTGAGCGGGTCTAATTACTAGGAGAGTTCTGAGAACCGAGAATATTCAATGTTTCCAATGCTGTGACCTGCGTCATAAGCAGGTATCTTGTCCACTTGAAGAGTAAAAAATGACAAGTTGTCGAGCGCATTGCAATTACACAACCTCAAAATGAAAGCACAGAGAGTAGTGACCTCAGACACTGAGCCATGTGGAGGAGTTGAACAGGTAAGATGAGGTGAGTGAAATAATTATGTAGATAATGTAAATTAAGTGGGCAGGAAACAGCCCAGTTATGGTAATGGAAATGAGACACTGAGAGTGAGTCATAGACTAACAAAACAGTACAGGGAATAATGTCCGGAGAGGAGCAAGAAGATGAGGCAGATGCAGTGTCAGAGGTTGATGAAGGAATGATACAGTACATAATGAACAGTAGTTGGATGTGCCAGAATTGTCTAAAGCATTTTGAAAGTAGTGTACTGTACTCAGTAGTGCAGATAAATTCATTCTTTTGTAAATTGAAACAAAAAAAAAATTAAAGGTTGAGCTTTTTTCCTTCAGATTTTGACAAATGCTTTGCCTGTGCGATTTGGACGTGGAAAATAAGAAGTTACTTTGTTAATGCGCAAGTATTTTTGTCTCAAGGAACATATCATAGTAATATTAGGTTGTGAAAGAGATGCCAACAAGGTGGAGTCTATCTCTGGAGAATGTACTTATCCCTTTCTTCTAGATGTTTTATATGCAGGATTTCACCATATTATCAGGTAGATCTCAAACATTGTTTATTACATACTGAATATGCAGCCTCACTGAAGTTCTTATTGACACATTGCAATTAGCTTTTAAATTTGTTTTGTGATCTTTTATTTATATAAAATATATATATATATATATATATATATATATACACACACACACACACACACATATATATATATATATAAAATATTTTCCTTTGCATTTCAAATCTTTTGGATTTGCAGATCTTTTCTTACAATAAACAACTTGCAAGAGGTATAGGCTGATAGAACGTCACCTGTACTCGTTTTAGAAGAAAAGGTGAATGGGGCTTTTGTCAGGTACTCAGGAGACATCATTGGATGTTATCATTTTTTTTTTAAGTATAGGGCCTAAAGTTTGACCATGCAAACGTGTCTTAACAATAATAGCCTTCAGAC
Source organism: Gila orcuttii (assembly GCA_026230005.1). Taxonomy (NCBI): domain Eukaryota; kingdom Metazoa; phylum Chordata; class Actinopteri; order Cypriniformes; family Leuciscidae; genus Gila; species Gila orcuttii. Next base: position 34,406,441 of record JAPDVR010000023.1, read on the forward strand.
AACTAATCCAATAGGGTTGCACAGACATGCTGTGTCTGATCCAGTTTACATGCTGCCGAGAACTCCAGACACAAACAGCAGAACTGACATGTTACAAGACCTTCAACCGAAGGTTAAAGTATGAGACTGGCTCAACAGAACTACATTGACAATCTCAACAACAACAACAACAAAAGGTCTTAAAGACATTACATCAATCAGCTCTCATTTGGCTGATCTCCAGGAATAGATGGACTTCCATTTGAAGATCTTATTGCTGTTAGTGTGGTGGAATGTGTTTGGGTCAGGTACTTTTCCCAAGACTTGCCAACAGTTCTGACACAGCTAAGAAAAGTTACATCACTTTTGATATCCATATCTTTGCAACAGATATAGCATATCTTGAATGCAGTTATATGCAAGGATTTCCTCATAGAGAGCATCTAGATTTAAAACAGGGCTGCCGTCTTTTGGGGGAAAATATGAATTGAGCTGATGGGTCTTCTTAAGGCGAGACACTACAGGTGAATAGGGTAATTTTTTTAACTATCAGATATCACCATGAAACTTTGCCAGTTGATTACCTACATTAAGATGAAAAAAAAATGTATTACAAGTTTTCTGTAATTTAATGTTTAAATATGCAAATGAGGCATTATCTAATTAAATATGTGCTAATTTGCATATATTTTAAAAAACTAAATCTGAGTATTGGATAAAGCCAGGTTCAAAATTATTTTTTCATTGTGTTCACATATTAGATGGGGAAAAAATACAGAGGGATTTATGGATATCTACTTTTGTTATCCTGTAAATCAGAATATACTGCCAATAGCCTTAAAAAAATGATTTTCGCCATGTTTTTTTGAATGAAATATGTTATATAAATCAGGCTAGGAATAATATACTTACAAATCCCTCTGTAAATGTCTTCATAATATAACTAGGTACAAGACTGGAAAGTTTGGTGTATATAGGTGCTACTGAACTGGAGATTTCGGACTTGGAGTATGAGAGAAAAGTCATTTTGAGAAAACGTGCTTTAAAGATTTAGCATCAGCCAATGAGATTGCGCATTTAGAGTAAAATCCCCCGTTTTACTTTCGCGATTGGTTGCTGATAAAAAGGAAATGACCATATTTGGATCCGGCAGTCTTGTTCAGGAGAGAGAGAGCTTTCTAACGGTGTGTGTGATGACAGAGTGCAGATCGCGATCGCGGAGCAGAGGGATGATTTATAACGACAACTTTTGATGAATTTATGAGAAATCTACAGACGCAAACAGACAAAGTGTAGTAAAATAAAGACCTAAATGTGTATTTCAGACTTTTTTTCACCACAATTCTGATTATTATTCGCATTATTGAAGACAAATATCTCAAAATTGACCAGTGAAAAAAAAACGATGTTTTTGCCTGCCGTGTCTCGACTTAATGGGAGCTGGGACGGGATCATCATTTGTCTGTAATGAATATTGAAACACATGCCTAGGCCGTACTAACATTGTTCTACAAATCAAGTCTGCAACCATGGAAAGTAACTTTTCTCTGGAACTAAATTTGGGGTTCTGGCCAAAAGAGGATCTATTGCTACACAACTCTCCCCTTGCTCTATAGTCAGCTACCTTGAAGAAGGTACTGTTGGCTACAAGAATAGCCAAATTTTCCACCTGTTACCCATTGAGGGATGATATCTGCTGACAATTTGGCAAGAGGCCACACACTTGGCACAAAGACTGCTGACTGTTCTCTCTGAAGCTTTACCACCCGCCTCCAGACTCACGCTAGAGCCACAGGTTTAAGAGAGAATAAAGATGAGAGCATCTGTTCCACAACTAAGAGTTTCTACAGCAAGAGTGACATGACACGAAGGGAGCCTTGCTTAGCCTCAGCACATGTCAGTAAACAGCGCTGGGAAGAAAGCGGGGGTTAGAGTAACATTCATTCTATCAAGAGGTTAAAATAGCTCAAATGGCAGAAGATGAAAAACCTATACCCCTAAGGAGATCTTTTATTGCAGTGATAAGAAATGGACTTAAGGTTTCAGGTTAGGAGACGATTTGTAAACTAGGGTTGTCTGATCCTACTCCTGTATTTAGAAGTTTCTAGTAATCCTGAAGACCTTGATTAGCTGCTTTAGGTATGGTTAATTAGGGTTGGAGCTCAACTGTGCTGGAATTTGCAGGATCCCTGCCTTAAATAGTGTGACAGGTATGGGGAAAACCAATGACAATACGGTTCTTCAGGGTTTAAAGGAATATTTAGGGTTCAGTACAACCTAATGCACATTTTTTAATCTTCCTAATCAAGCACATGTGATTCAGCTCATCAGCTTGTTAGTAGAGACTCCAAGACTTGAAATAGATGTGTCAGATAATGGAGACATACAAAAGTTGTACCGATGGTGTGCCTGGGAAACACTGACTTCCTAGATAACCACAAAATTAGTTAGCCTAATTAACTAAATGTGTAGTGTGTGATGTAATTTTGAATAGAGTGGTCAATAACAGATTCTTAATAATTAAAAGCATCTTTCTCCCTTTCTCACTATTTTACTTTTCCACATTTTATTTTACCTTCACCTATAGTCTCTCTCTCTCTCTCTTTCGCTCTCTCTCTCTCTCTCTCTTTCGCTCTCTCTCTCTCTCTCTTTCGCTCTCTCTCTCTCTCTCTCTTTCGCTCTCTCTCTCTCTCTTTCTCTCTCTCTCTCTCTTTCGCTCTCTCTCTTTCGCTCTCTCTCTCTTTCGCTCTCTCTCTCTCTCTTTCGCTCTCTCTCTCTCTCTCTCTCTCTCTCTCTCTCTATCTCTCTCTCTCTCTCTCTCTCACCATTTTTAAGTACCGTGTTTGATGAAAAATGATTAAAGAAGGAAACAATCTTTCACATTGATGATTTGATACCAGAGTGGAATATGTGTATAATTTCTTTCAAAGGAAGGCAATTGCGATCAAATTCGCCATTCAATCTTGCCTGTCAAGTACATGTTTTCGATTCTGTTGTAAATGACAGATTCCTTTCCGTTTTCTCTCCTCTGTTCTGTTGTTCACTGGGTAATGATGTCTTAAGTGGTAGTTGTTCATCTCGTTTGTCTTCAGGAGGTTGTAATTGGGCATTCCTTTGGCACTAGGGAGACAATGTAAAGAACGGGCTGGAAAGTACAAGACAGAAGTGAGGATAAAAAAAAAGAAAGATCCTGATGGTTCGGTGATTGTACAAGGTTGTATGAAGGAGAGAAAACTGCATGCATGCAAGCGTTCACTACTGTGCTTTTCTTTGTTCACATCAATGTTTTTGCTGTTGCTGTTTTCATGTGCTCATACGCTCTAAATGTACATATAATTGTACAACACATACTTCATAGGCACAATATATTGTTTCATAGTTGCATTGTGAGAAACTGTCTGTGTTTTTAGAGGCACAGGCATGGTCTATCATTAAAATGTGATTTAGAGGTAAGCAAACCTTCCTCCAACTGTCTTGCCCTGAGGCCGTGTGTGTGTGTGTGAGTGATCAGACTGTCCCATTGAGTATGCATTGTGAGGTGGCATATCTAGGTCACACACACTGGCACATTACTCCTGTGGGAGCTTCTGTCGTGTTCATGTCATGGATTGCCTCCGCTTTCTGAGGTCACACAGACAGTATTTTACATGTTGTATAGGGTGATACTATGATCTCACCCAATTAACACATTTATCTTTTTTTTTTTTTCTTTTCTAGAGACACACTAAAACATACACACTCTTTCCCAACACAAAATGCCTGTATCTAACAGTAGATGCACCAATAGGTAAAATATTTTGCTCGGTTAATCCCTAAACATTTATGCTTAAGTGATAATACTGAACCAAAGTAGATTTTTCCATTTTATGTTTAGGGTTAAAAAAGAGCGATTGTAAAATGGAATTCTTGTTATTATCATCTGATCTTAAACACACACATATTGCTCATGATGATAAATGGAGAACATTAAACTGTTATCTTTTGCCCCATTTCTTGAAAACACAGGCATGTATGAAATATGAAGCTGTTGTCAGGACAGAGTTACAGAGTTGAGACCCCAGATGAGAGAGATGGGTGGGGGGTGCCTTATGATTTATTAAAATCATCTTCTGTGACAGTTCTGCAACTATATGCAGTCCAAACGTTGGACCACAGAGTAGCTGACAGTGCCCGTGTGGTTCCATCCATGACATTCAACTTAATGCAAGTTTCCATGTTTGATCACTTTTGCTCTTTGCTAATACAGTTTGAATCTTATATGCTCAATGACATATTAATTATTACAGTGTCTGCAAAGCAGAACCCCATTGAATTCATCTCACCATGTCTTGTTCTTCATAGTTTTCTCTTCTACTATTTCAGCTTGAACATACATACTTGAATATGCAGCTTGAATTGCTGTATTTGTTGTTGTTGTTTGTCATGCATACTAAATTGCGGTTGGTCTTCTTTCTTGCATTTATTTAGATACTGAATTGTGATTGATTTTTGTTTTTCTTACATTTATTTAACCACCTTTATTACACTGTTCTCTTGAATACATGATTCTGACCAGTCAGTCGTGGCATTCTGTAGTCAAATGTTGTTGTCCACAAAGACCATAAAACTGTATATTTGACTATTGTCCCTGGCAACAAATGTTCTATAAAGCTGAATATGTTTCATGGCTCTCTCACAGACCGGGGCGAGTAGGACACGGGTGGAGGGGTTACACTTGCAAGCAATGGTGTTTCCTTCTGGAAATGCAAGTCTAATTCTGTTCTCCTTGGGATTGTTTTGTCACCAATATCGCTTCAGTTTAATTTGCCTCTTGGGAGCCTTGTTAGGGCCCGAGCACCGATGGTGAGAGGACCCTATTGGAATTGCTGCATTTTTAAGTGGTTAAAGTTGCATATATTTATGTACATACGCATTTACACATACACAGAGAATGTGCAAAATAACTTTTCGATTGAAATCTCCCTCCGGATTCCAGCAGTAATATCAGAAACATATTCATCAAATGCCCTCACAGTTAGGAGGACACTCACTGTAACCCTGTGAACCAAAATTAAAATTTGCATATTTTGTTTTAATTTAGACCACATAAATAATGATGCTTAGATGCACTATTCATGCACCATTTTTGTCTTACTTCATGAGGTAACAACCCAACTGATTCAAAGTGTGCATCAAGCCTAAATCTTGTTTTAAAGTGTGCCACGGAGTCGCCTCAAGACTGGAATATCTTCATTTGTCGTTAAAAAGCGCCATCGTTTTGTCACCTTCTCCAAAGCTGGGTTTGACAGGGGAATGGCAGTGTGGCGTTGGAGGTCAGGGATAATGAGGTCCGCAGGGATCGGCTTAATCGTTGAGCTTTGGCACATAACATCGGCATAAACAACAGACTTTGTCGTCCGGGCAACGGCGATGGTGTAGCGACTCGGGCATATAATAATGATGTTCCCATTAACATGGGCTAAGCACTAAAGGCTGGGGAAATTTGGAGAGGCACTTGATGCTCCTGCACTTTCCCTCATTCGTTTTGTCTCTCTCTTCCTAATTAGATATTACCAGCCTTCTTTCATTGCTGGCTGTGATTTCTGCCTCCCTTTGCCCTTGAGTGAACAACCTCGACTTGCCACTAGAACACAAGAGGAACAGGAAGAGTGAACAGATCCAGCTTTCTCTTCTTCTCCACCCTAACAAGAAGATATTAAAATTACATGTGGCTGACTGGGGCCTTGCCTGAGGAGCAGTACGGCTCTGGCTTTTGCACTGAAGGGCCATTTAAAATGGAAGGTGCACCAAAGAGAAGTGAAGGTCCATGTGCCAAGGTTGTATTTTCTATAGTGCCTATTATTTCTGTACCATTTCCAGAAAGCACATATCTAGGTGAATGTCGAGTGAAATAGAACCTAATGAGAATTGCTGAAGAAAATAATGGGAATGTAAAAAAATATATATATGTAAAATGTTCAAATGCATTATGTTAATGGAAATATGAACTTAAACCTGGTTGGGGTATCTATAATTTTACTCCCACTGCTGTCCGCCATCCCATTAAAAAACTCTTTTTCTTAAGCTAGTTAACTTATGTTGCCTCATTCATGTGTTGAGCGCCACCTTGAGGAGCCACGAAGTAGCAACGCTGGGAGCAGGGAAATCTATTTAGAGCACATTTTAAGCATGTTATTCATTAAAATATCGATATTTGGCGCCAGCATATAGATTCTCGTATCGCAGGGAGAAGGACTACGATATCGCTCTATCGATATTTTGTCCCACCCCTACTTCTGAACCTATGTTTTTTTTTTTTTTTTTTTATGTCTTCTGGCTCTGCACTGCTGTCCCTGCCCCATATCGCTGCTTGCAGCTATATATATATATATATATATATATATATATATATTTTAATTTTTTTTTTTTTTTTACTTTTCCCATTTTTCCCCTTTTTTGTGGCAAATTGTCACTTGGATATGTTATCATAGATATTGTAGTTGGAAGGAATGTCTTGAAACGATCTGGCTTCACTCTCTCAGATTGATAGTGGTGGTTCATTTCTTCATCGCAGCTCTGTTGTGATTATAGAGAGGCTCATTGCACTGAACTGACTCCGTTTGGTCTGACCCTACTGTACTCTGTCTACTTAACGAATCTGGTCTTTGTGAACTCAACTCTTGTCAGTCATACCTCTGAGCATTACCTCGTTTAATCTATTGCCAATCTTAATGTCTCCAAATTGGCCTTTATAACAGAACAATATCCTGTTGTTTAGAGCATCAGGGTTAAGGTCTATCTGTCCGTCTACAACTGTATCATCAGACCTCTCGTCTTTTAGACACAATAATGTCAGTCTCCTGGAGCCATGTAGTACATTACTGTTCTGTAAATCAATACAGCTTGAGGTAGTAGAATATAAACCATCGCACTGACAACAGCGAATGGATAAAGATGTATCAAATATGAAACTTGTTAAATAAAGCTTCACCAATACTGGTCAAATAATTTGTTTAGAAATGTATTATTTTTAGGGCTGTCAAGTTCAAGCTTTAATTGCTCTGTTTTTAGGAAAGCGGCTATGTTTAAGGATGGACCTTCATTCTTACTTTATCTAAAAATTTTGTGCGATTCACGTACGAATTCATACAAAATCGTCACCGCATAAAATAGTTGAAATTATAAAATGTGCATATGTTATGTCACTTTGTGTCTTTTTGATTGTATTTACGTACAGTGTTTTGATTTTTTTTATACTTACTGGTTTTTAATAAACTAATGTAAATAAAATAAATAATTTAAAATAATGAATCACACTATAAACATGCATTAGCTTGCTGTTTTTTTTTAAGTATCTTAAATCAAATACATCCTTTAAAAGGGTGGTTCAGGATTTTGGACATCGGACCTCATTTCTAAGTTATTCTGGGTGTTATTTATCAGTGGAGACAGTTTTCAAAAATTTTCATCCAGTCCTTCCAGTTCCATAGTTCGCAGGTGCTAGGCTAGCGCGAGTCAACGGTATCTGCTAGCCTGCCATTAAAAACAGTTTTACCCACTCCACAGTACACCAAAAGCAAATAAATTATAACGCCAGACTATCGGTGTAAATGTCTGTTGAGAGAATGATGTTAGAAATCAAACTACTCTTGCATCTCAATGATCGCATTACATTTACAGGAACTAGTTTCTCAGCAGCGGCGGGAGTTTACTTTGCTCCGGTTAGTAGTACTGTGCCGAAAAGAAAACACAGAACAGAAGCGCACTACAGTCGGGACGTCTAGCTAGCTAGATAGTCTGGCGTTATCATTTATGTACTGTGGAGTGGGTAAAACTGTTTTTAATGGCAGGCTAGCAGATACCATTGACTCGCGCTAGCCTAGCACTGGCGAACTATGTAACTGGAAGGACTGGATGAAAATTTTTGAAAACTGTCTTCACTGATAAATATCACCCAGAATAACTTGGAAATGAGGTCCGATGTCCAAAATCCTGAACCACCCCTTTAAAATAAACTAATCACACTAAAAGAATGCAACTCTAAATTTTATTTGCTGTTTAAGTGTTTTTAAATAAATAATTTTAATAAAATAATTTTTAATTAATTAATCACATTAAATGAATGCATTAAATTGACAGCCCCATTTTTTTGGGGGTTCATCCATGGTCCGCATTATCAAATGCATATTTGCACATGAAAGGTTACGAACCTTTATCTTTTGATAAACAACAACAAAACTCATTTCATCACATGACACATTGGTTTGGGAATGCAATTCATAAAATGTTTTGCGTTAGACATGGGCGCCCCATGTCACGTCTCTGTAGTGTAAACAGCCACTGTAATGTATTGCTTTGTGTGGTGAAATGTTAGATTTGACAGCACTGGTGACAGAGATGAAGGGGGTGATTGAGGAGATGGCATTATTCAGCTGAAGACGTGGGCTGTTGAGTATAATAGCACGGTCCTTCGGGTAAACTAGCGTTTTGCTGAGCATTAAAGCTCGATTGCCTCCTACAGTGACAGCTGCGGTTACTCCTGTACGACGCCTTGATTGAGTCAAATCTGAGATTCTGTGCTGAAGGAGTAATTGGAGTATGTGTGTATGCATGGTCCTTTGTCTAAGCTTGTTGGAACCAAAATAAAAATAAATGCATAAATAAATAACTGTCCAAGTCCCATACTCGTGGTCCCAGTGTAGAAAATAGCTACATAAAGGGGGGTAAAGTGGATAGGTTCAGAAAACAATACTAGAATATAGTGCAGAATTTAGTATATTGCTGTGAGAAACATTATATGGTTGTAGTTTGTGTGCTATTTTACATGTTATTTTAAGAAAAATGCATAAACTACCAATGCTAAAGATTGTCCAATGCTAAAGATCTTGAAAATAAATGCTATTCTTTGCATTTAGTTTTGTGTAAAAATCTATTGGTAGTTTAATCAGATAGTGAGACAAGGAGATACATTTGCATAGTGTGGAAACTTCATCGTTCAAAAATAGTATGAATGATATGGTAATATGCTTTTCTGAACATGGCAAATGTCTTGCTCCTCATATAAGAAATGCCAGAAGCTTAAGGGGAAGGGTGTAGCAATTATAATTTGTTTCGTTTAAACTGCAGAAGTGTATGGGAGGTCCCTCCCTGATATGAAAACAAATGTGTGTGTGTGAGTGTGTGTCTGGCCATGGCTGGTGTGTGTGTGTGTGAGGTTGAGTGTGTGTTTTGAAGCCGGCAGGTGTTTAGCTGCTCATTACTCACGGCTGTCAGAGGAGCAGAGGGGAGAGATGCTTAGTGATGGCCCATTAAACTGTACTTTTGTGCTCTGGAAACTGGAGAGCACACTTTATGATGAAGTCAGTGGCAGTGTGTGTGAATGGCATACAAAAAACACTATCTCAGGTTAGGGTGAATTTATTATTTTTTTTAGATATGTTATGCTAGATAACACTAACTAAAAGGTTGCTGGGTTTTGTTGTATATATGTTTTTGGAACATGGTAATACCATGATTTTGGGAAATGTACCATGCTAAGGTGTTCTGGGTGGTTGCTAGGACATTGCTATGTGGTTGTTGGTTGCTAAGGTGTTGTGGATTGTTGCTAGAACATTTCTATATAGATGCTAAGGGGTTCTGGTTTGTTGCCAGGGCGTTGCTATGTTGTTGCTGGGTGGTTTCTAGGGCATTGATATATGGCTGCTGTTGTGTTCTGGATGGTTGCTAGAAAATGTTTAGATGTTTGATAAGGAGTTCTGGGTGGTTGCCAGGGCGTTGCTATGTGGTTGCTGGGTGGTTACTATGGCATTGCTATGTGGTTGCTGTTGTGTTCTGGATGGTTCCTAAGTCATTTTTAGATGGTACATAAGGTGTTCTGTGTGAATGCTAAGGTTTTCTGGATGGTTGCTTTGATACTTTTAGATGGTTGCTAAGGTGTTCTGGGTGGTTTCCAGACAATTGCTACACTATGTAGATGTTAAGGTGTTCTGGTTGGTTGCCAGGGCGTTGTTATGTGGTTGTTAAGGTGTTCTGGGTATTTGCCAGGTCGTTGTTATGGTTTTGCGAATATGAACTGGGTGTTTGCTAGGACATTTTTTAAATCTTTGCTAAGCTGGTTGTTAGGACATTGCTAATGGTGTTCTTTGTGGTAGCCAAGTCATTGCCATATGGTTGCTAAGGTGTTTAGGTGGTTGCCAGGGTGTTGCTATGTGGTTGCTAATGTATTCTAGGTGGTTGGTAGGACATTTATAGATGGTTGCTAATGTGTTCTGGGTGATTGCCAGGAATTTGGTTTGTGGTTGCTAAGGTGGCTGCCAGGCTATTGCGATGTGGTTGCTAAGATGGCTGCCAGGCCATTGCGATCTGGTTGCTAAGGTGTTCTGGGTGATTGCCAGGAATTTGGTATGTGGTTGCTAAGGTGGCTGCCAGGCCATTCCTATGTGGTTGCTAAGGTGTTTTGGGTGGTTGCTAGGAGACCGCTGTGTGGATACCAAATTGTTCTGGGTTGCCAGATCATTGATATATAGTTGCTAAGGTGTTCTGGGTGGTTGTTAGGACTTTGTAACTTTGTAAAATTGTGTTAGATTTGTCACTGTATCTTTGATACATCGAACCCTCTGTATCACTAACACAAAACCATGTGCAATTGGATGGTGTGAGTAAGCAGTAATCTGACCCCGAAGGGCCTGAGCAAACAGCTTTAAAACTTCTCGACAAATAGACTGTTCACCTACTGCTGAGTCCAGATCCAGCTCCATCCGACCGCAGTTATTACTGGTGACATTGACTCTGACCTGCTGAAGCTCTGCCAGCCACTGAGCAACACACAGCCAAGCCAAAACCAATAGCACTGATTTAAGCTCATTCAGCTGAAGAACAAAAGGACAAAGAACATTGTCTCCATGTATGGCTGTCTATTGTGCTGTCCCTGATTCGTTTACCACTTAATTATGTCGGTGCCATTCAGCTCGTTCTGTTTCTGTGTAGTATAGACAGGAAAATACTGTTGAAGCTATTAGGCATTGTTCAGATCATTTGCCCTGGCCGAGTTGTGTCAAGGCCGGACCTGTTTGTAAAAGCTACAGATGGCCATGCATGGCGAACACGTTTTCTGATTTCGCAGGCTTGTCATGTAAGAGTGTTTCATAATTGGGTCCTTTTAGTGGTCTCAAAATTTTAGCAGGACTTACAAAATATGTAAACAGAACAACCAAACTTGACTCTCAGTAGACGGTAGAGCTGCACGATTAATCGTTAAAAAGATTGTGATCTCGACCACACAGTATCGTTATTTCCCTGTTACAAATATTCATATTATCACAGAAGTACTGGGTGACAAGTTCATAGTTCGGATATAAACACTGATATCTATGGTAGCGATTAAAATATAGTAAATCACCTTTTGAAAGTAACATAGCGCTTCAAATAACGATTGTATCGATTACATTGTTATGTCACCAGGTAGCGACAAGTGACTTAAAAAATTTATTCATCATTGAATCATTCATTCAAGAGATTCATTCAAAGATTTATTCATCCATTTAAATAGACTGCAGCAATTAACATTTTATCAGAACCTATTGTAAATTTCGTTATTTTGTTTAGTTGTCTGTTCAGAATCATGGAAGAATCGTGATCTCTGTTTGAAACAAAAAATCATGATTCTCAATTTGTCCAGAATCGTGCAGCTCAAGTAGGTGGTATAAATATTGTTTATTTGATTATTATTATTATTTGAATTAGCTATTTAATATTTTCTTTTCTTTTCTTTTTTTTTGGTTTTAGTAATTTTATGTGCTTTTGTCATTTTTTTATTAGCCCATAAAATCAAAATTGTAATTTTGCTGCTGTTTTTACAAAATTTCACAAAAATCACTTTTCACAACGCAAAATAAATACACATTAAAATGTACAATATTTCTCTTCTGGGAAAACCCACCAAACATAATTGCATCTTGTCTTGCACATATCCAAATTTTCCATTTTCAATTCATAATTGAATTATTGAACTATCATATCCAAATTAAAGAATGTCCCTCCCCCTAGTATCACCTGTCACCGACTAGCAAATATTGTATATTTCTTGGGGGTTTTAATAAGAGATGCTTGTAAAGATGATTGATTGTGAAAACAAACACTCAATGTGAGGTCTAGGGATCATGCCAGAGTGCATTAGTTTTGATGTTTAGCAAAAGGAAAGATGTGAGAGGAGAGAGAAGGTCCAATCCCTCAGTTCACAGAAGAACTGTCTGCGCATCAACTAAAAACAGTCATGTTGTTCATTACAGAGTCTCTCTAGTTTCAGTCTCCATTTGTTAATGACAATTACGCTTAAAGCCTCAGGCATTGTAGAGATGAATAAAATACCGTGGGAACTCCCCAGGGATGGTTTGGAAGTACAGCCGTGGTCCATTTCATCTGCAAATAGACGTTGACTCCCGAAGGAGTTTTACTGTAAGGGTAAGATAATTTGCATTCATTTTAGTTCACAATGCTTTGAAAGAGCCATTCAGTTGCTTTTGACCTTACATGTTTGTGTGCCGTCGAGCTTAAAAGTTTGTAATAGTCTCATCGATTAGCCTCCAAAATCCTCACTGCCCTCTCGGCATATCTCTCCACGTGTCATTTTAAGAGAGGGATGGGCTATGGTGAAAAGGAAGATTATTTAAGGAGAGTTAATGAAAAAGTCCTTGAGATGTACAGTGGGTTGTCAGCGAGAGCTGTGATAGATTGAGCCTCGCTGTTATTAGCATGCGTGCGGCAGACTTTTACGCCTAGACCCGGCCCATTTGTTGATTAATTAATCAGGTAATGTACAGTATCGGAGGAAGAAAAGTGGAAAGTTTGGCCTTTCGACCCTTATGTAACCAAAAGAGAATATCTCCTGCAATCCCGTGTTGGATCCAAGAGTTGTTTGAGAAATGTGCCTGTGTAAAGTAGAACAATAAACATATTTGGGGAAAAGGGTTTCCCATTTCATGAATAAATTCAATCCAGAGGCCCAAAATCAAGGTAATTCTGTTGAGTTTAGGGGGGAAATGTGTTCTTGGGGTCTCCAGTGAACCTTGGCAAGAGAGTTAAGAATATAAACATGAGGTTACGGTGGTTAGTGTGCTGTAGAAATCAGATTGATGGCTTGTGCCATCACGCTTTCATTCACTGACTACTGAAGAGAGTTTTTGTTTGGTAATCAAATTTTCATAATCAATGTGCATGCAACATTTCAGTGGAGGAGTCACGAGAAAGCAACTTAGTCAATGACAATGATTTCTTTCATTGAATGGAAATGTACTTTTATTGGAGGCACTTATTCATATTGTCGCCCCATGGATTTGTACACTCTCTGTTATTGTACAAAATTTGATTATTACCCCCGGTAAATTCTATTTTCCGTTTAAGACCCACACACAAAACTCTCCAAGAATTATTGTGATATTGGAAACTTCTGTTGCGAGTCTTGCTTTGACTGGAAGACTGACCACAATCTGTACTTCCTCACGCCTTCCCTCGAGCCAAAGCTACTAGTGTGCAGGAAATGACATCACTCAGAAGCACAGTATTTTGAGACGTTGTCCTCATGCCTCGGAGCCCTTTTAAATCCCAAAGGGCAAGTGTTGATAACCACACAGTGTTGTTTCATTGACTGAGAAGCCTGTCTATACCACATCCTGTCCAAAGGCAGGACAAGTGTAGACATTTAAGATTTCAATCAGGAAGGGACAAAGGTTGAGGAAGTTGGTCAATGGATAATGTCTTTGGGGAATGATAACACACATGTTTATGTACTACATCTCAAAAGTGCTGTTTCCTGCTAACCAGGGTAATAGTTAATGTTGCAGTCTCCTTAAAGGAATATTCTAAACTCAATAAATGTTAAACTCAACTGACAGCATTTGTGTTATAAGAGGGTCACAATTGCTTTTATACGACAGAATTCCTCAGGCAAAATCAGATTCATGTTTGTTGATCTTTGAACATGTGAATTCGTCATGTTTACTAATATAAATCTGCCGAGTTTCATACATCGCTACACTATTGACTATGGACCTTATTTACTCACTGAATTTTGTTGAGGTTTCACTAATGTGAACGCACCCTAATGTTGATTACCAATGAAAAAAATACAATTTAACTCGCCCTTCGTTTTCATTAAAGAAAAGAAAAAAGTTCTAAGGCTTGTGGTGTTTTGTTGTAATGGCCAATTGGATGTAATTTTAGACATAAAATGTTAGTAAGCAGTTTTTCACATTAAAATCATGTTAACATGCTCATTTGTTTATGTCTTGTGGCAATACTATGTGTGTATTTTAGTGTGTTTATACTATGTGTGTATATTCAGTGAGTATTTTAACTAGTGCTGTCAAATCGATTAATCGCATCTAACAAAAGTTTGTGTTCGTGTATATATATATATATATATATATATAGTCAACTGTTATATATATATATATATATATATATATATATATATATATATACATATATAGTCAAACTATATATATATATATATATATATATATATATATATATAACAGTAGTGTTATTTAAGATACCTACTCCTCTTTTTTTATATTAGATAATACTGTTTATATTGCAGACTTATTGTGCAAAATGGAAGGGATGTGTTGAATCTAAAGTTGTCATACTTTGGCCGTTCCTCTTTTTGATATGTCAAGTATTCTGACAGTGTAATTTCCTCCAGGTATTCCAGTGCTCTTATTGAAACGCGGAACAAAGAAAGAAAGGTTTACTCCTTTAACCATCTTAAACACAAACAATCTAGAAGTCCGTCTCAATTCATCCCACACTCTGTCTCTGCCGCCACAGGTTTGGCAAAAACCGCAAAGACGAGACGCAAGGAGACAAGATGGAGCGGAAGGGGTCCGGCAAGAGCAAGATGGAGGAAACTCAGGCCACTGAAGAGGAGATGCAGAGAATGAGACTAGAACAGGAGAGGTGAGCGTCTGCATCCCGGTCCCCGTAAAAAGCCTCTCAATTAAGCCTAACCACCGCTGCCCGGGAAATTAGCAAACTGTCTAATTAAGTAAATGGCGTCCAGGGAGGTAAAAGTTCTGGGAAAGCTCTTAGATGTCATTGGTGTAAACGGTCAAGAGCTTTTATAACGGTGCATTAAAATGATCATGTATGGATTGTTTGTTTCTTTTGTGCTCCTGAATGGAAGGAACCAGCCTGATAATGGAGGTTCTTCTGGGCCGTGGACACATTTTCAGTCATTTAACTTCCCTGTCCCTCAAATTATTATAGACGTCGTTTCTAGGCAGATGTTCTTTTTTCTCTCACACACAAAGATGAGTAAATGCAGACCAGGAATTTTAATTAGAAATAATTATATAATATAACATAATAGTGTTTTATATTATTATATGATGATATAATATTTAATTATTTTATATAGTAAAGATGTCCATTGGGGATATTTTCTCAAAATATGAGGAAAATATATATTTTTTAAAATATGAGGGAACAACAAAACACTAAACTTGGTTAAGGTATTTATCTTTCAAAAAATTGTTGCAAATTGTTAAAAAAGTAATTAATACATTTATTCAAATACAGGTGAAACTCGAAAAATTTGATTATCATTATAAATTATTAACATTATAAATTTGATTAACATTATAATATCATTATAATTTTGTGGATTATGGCTTACAGCTTATGAAAACCCCTAATTCAAAATCTCAAAAAATTAGAATATTACATGAAATCAATAATAAAAAGGATTTTAAATACAGAAATGTCGGCCCTCTGAAAAGTACAACCCCAAATCAGAAAAAGTTGGGACATTTTGTAAAATGCAATAAAATCAAGAATCTGTGATTTGTTAATTCTATTTAAACCTTTTTTAACTGACAAAAGTACAAAGAAAAGTTGTCCAATGTTTTCACTGACCAACATAATTGTATTTTGTAAATATGAACAATTTTTGATTTTGATGGCTGCAACACGCCCCAAAAAAGTTGGGACAGAGACCAAATAAAAGTGAAAAGATTATCCAAATTAGATTATCCAACTCTTTTGAAACAGTCCACAATGAGCAGATGAATTGGTAATAGTTGAGGGTATCGTGTTTGGGCGTAAAAGTGCTTCTCAGTCTTTTTAAGCAAAGATGGGTCATGGCTCATCACTTTTTGCCAAATATCATGAGAGAATTGTCAAACAATTAAAAAATCACATTTCTCAATGCAAGATTGCAAAGAATTTATGCCTTTCATCATCTTCCATACATAATATTGTCACAAGATTCAGGGAATCCAGAGAAATCTCAGTCTGTGTTGGGTAAGACAGGAGACCTCTGTTGAATGTCCTTGACCTTTGAGCCCTCAGATGGCATTGCACAAGATACCATCATGCTACTCTGTTAAATACAGACACATGTGCTCAGGAGTAATTTGGAAAACAGTTTTCACTGAACAGTCTGACGCTGCATCAAGAAATGCCTCTTGAATCTCTGTTACGCAAGGAGAAAGCTTTACATCAGTTCTATGTGGAGATGCCGGCGAGTTCTCTGGGCCTGAGCTCATCTCAGATGGTCTAGAAGACAGTGGAAATGTCTGCTGTGGTCAGATGAGTCCATGTTTCAGCTTGTTTTTGGGAGAAAATGGACATCGAGTTCTCAGTCCCAAAGACGAAAGGGACCAACCAGACTTTCACCAGCGACAGGTGCAAAAGCAAACATCTGTGCTGGTATTGAGGTGCATCATTGCAAACGGTATGGGTAACTTGCATTATTATGAAGGTACCATTGACATGGAGGCATATATTTGGATTGTACAGAGACATAAACTGCCATCAAGATGACATCTTTCCTGGGAAGCAAGACAATGCCAGGCCTCATTCTGCACATGCTAAAACTGAGTGGTTTCTAGACACTCTGCACCATAGAAGGGATGTGCCTGCCGGTTTACTGCAGTCCAGATATGTCTCTTATGGAAAATGTATGACCCATCATGAAAAGGAGAATCAGGCAACGATGACCACAGACTGTTGAGTGGCTGTCTTGTATCAGACAAGATTGGGCAAATATTCCACTAGCAAAACTCCAACAATTAGTATCCTCAACTCCCAAATGATTAAAAAGTGTAATTAAAAGGAAAGGTGAAGTGACACAGTGGTAAACATGTCTCTGTCCCAACTTTTTTGGGGTGTGTTGCAGCCATCAAAATCAAAATTTGTTCATATTTACAAAATACAATTATGTTGGTCAGTGAAAACATTGGAAAACTTTTCTTTGTACTTTTGTCAGTTAAAAAAAGGTTAAAAAGAATGAACAAATAACAGATTCTTGATTCTATTGCATTTTACAAAATGTCCCAACTTTTTCTGATTTGGGGTTGTATAATCATGCATATGTGTATAGTTGTATATACTAAATATATTAGTTTCACCTTTTAATCTGAATTACTGGAATACATGAAGTTTTGCATGATATTCAAATTTTTCGAGTTTCACCTGTAAATGGTTTTCTTTTGACCTTTGTGTTTATCAGACAATCCTGAAAATAAAATGTATCTCTGTTTCCACAAAAATATGAAGCAACTGTTTTCGACATTGATAATAATCAGAAATAAGCAGCAAATCATCATATTATAATGATTTCTGAAGGATCATGTGACACTGAAGACTGGAGTAATGATGCTGAAAATTCAGCTTTGATCACAGGAATAAATCACACAAAATATATTACAATACAAAATAGTTATTATTAAATCTTTATAATATTTTCATAATATTGCACTTTTTATTGTATTCGTGATAGTTCACATGTACATATATTCACATGTATTTGTAGAAATTGCCTTTAAAATTATGTGTTTGGATCGGCCTTCACATTATACAGCCATAAAACAAATGAACTTTGTTGTCAAGCCTCTGTTGGGGATGACACATAATTGAAACATAACAATAGGCTGAATCCCATGTTCAGCGGAGGCTTCGCTCAGGCCCAGCGATGACAATAAGCCTTCGTCCACTCAAAGGAACATCTGAACCCTGTTTCGAAGCCTCGTCTTGTGTCTGACACGCTCCTCTATGGGCTGTGGGAACCGGGCTCTGGCTGCGGGCCCGACACATTGCCAGCTCTACCCCAAAGACAGCAGGCTTCTCGCGATCTTATGTGGCGACCACCTGGAGCCCTTAGAAAACCCGGGAAAACCGGCAGAAATGTCGGGAGAGAAGTGTTGGCCGGCTGCGATGCATTCGCTAACCCCTGCTCTTATTTACTCTCATTTGTCTGGATTTGTTTTTCACATTTCCCACATTGCCCTTTTCACTTTTGCTTTTTTTTTTTTAAGCTCTCTGTTATCTTTTCTTTTTTCCTTTTCCTCACCTCTGCCATTTTCCTTGAGTTGATAGCAGGGAATCCTTAAAGGAAATCGGTCTATAATAATCTGCCCGGCCGGCACATGGTGATGCGATATTCAAAGTCTCTCACCAGGGAAACTGACAGCTAGGAAAATCAATGACCTTATTTTTAGGGGTGTTATTACACGCCGTGCTACACGTTAGACCGCCGTGTGTGTGTGTGCGCATACGTGCACGAGCAGGGGCTTTGATTGATTATACGAGGCACAGGGACAAGGCCATTTCTACACACTTATGAAATTATAGATCAGGTGATAGGTGGCGCTGATGGCTATTGGAGGTGATGTTTCCAGCAGCGCTAAAACAAGCCGCGGGGATCCGGTAAGAAGAGGACGCTCGAGCCAGCTTTCCCCTGACACGACCGATCGTTAATTCCACCTGACGTTTTGACAGGGGCTTTTAGTGATCCAGAAGGAGAAGGCAGCCCAAAGGTTGGCTAGATTAATTTTCATAACGCGCCACCATTAGCCTATCTATTTCTGGCGGGGAGGGCACAGCCTGCGTTTTAGCACATCTGACCCTCACGGATGTTTATGAAATTCATCTGCGCATATACTGGCGTATTGTTGGATAACTTCATTCTCACAGAATCTTTTTCAGCTGTTAGTTTTAGGCTGATGATCATAGTGATGTTAAAGCAAGAGTTCACTCAAATATGTAATTCTATAATATTGTCACCCTCATATCATTCCAAAATGTCTGTGCCACAAGCACATTTATACTGATATTATACAGATATTTATGCCCATATTATACTGATATCATTCAGCAGCAATGCTATTAAAATGGGCGGATGTCAAATTGATTAATCTCATAAAACATAACATTTTGTGTTTATATAATATATGTGTGTGCATACAGTGTGTGTGTGTATATATATATATATATATATATATATATATATATATATATATATATATATAAAAACAAACTGTATATACAAACAGTACCATACCATACAGTATACAGCACTCATATATATGTAAACACATGCTTTTATATTCTCGTGTGTGTATATTTAATTATAATTATTGAATATATATATATATATATATATATATATATATATTCAATAATTGTAATATTTAAATTTTTTCATATTTTAATTTTCGAGAATAAGCCTTTAGTAATCAAAATATGCCCTGTAATGTCAAAAGGAATACATATTTTTGATGGTTTACTTCCACTTCTGTTGGAAACTGTGAATATGTGAAAAAGTGAATATGTATAGGTATATTTTTGGAGTTTTGCAAAAATGTAGGTATAGGCAAGTTTATCCATTGAGCCTATATATTGCCTATATGTTAAGAATTCATATTTTGGAATATTTCCATTTTCATTTTTGTGTACAGTTTAGTGTTTAACTAATTGTGTACAGTAAGTATGTACAGTGGCCTCAAAAAGCATTTGAACTCTCAAGACACTTAAACATGTTTCAGTGCCATTGCACACGATAACCAAATATCAAACCAAGTGACATTTATTTGAATGACAAAAAGCACATGCAAAAATAGTTTTGAAATGTTATAACACTCTCAAAATGAAGACAAAAAGTGTTTGGACACTTTATGTTCGTCAAACACTAGTGTAGGGTCGTTACTCTTCTAGGGCGCATCTGTGAACCCGGGGACCACATGACCTCGAGATGAATTGCAATGCATTTTTTTAGAGTGGCTTTTTGGGGGCCACTGTATCACATATAGGAATAATATGAGATTAAAATATGCAAAACTGCTCAGAAGCAGCACTGGCGCTTGCAGACGTGATTTGGAGTTAAGTTGATGAAGTGTTGCCATCAGTGGCATTTGTTTTCGTCACAATCGAGTAAATTGTAAGCAGCTGCTTAGCAAATACCACCAATCCTTAGCTAGTCCTCAACAAACTGAATTTTCCATTCCTCATCAAGGGCTTCAACAGAGCCTGAAGCTCTCGCATTCATGTCTGCAGGAACATGCTGACCATTATGGGTCTTGTTTATGCCTGTTGCAGTGTTGCAGTCCACCATGTGTAAGTTGACTGAGCGGACCACCATGGCAGGACGCCATTTACAACATGTGTGTGTGTAGGCAACATAACCGGCTAAAGATACACCAGTGGCTTTCATCCTCCTCTGTGTATTTACATTTGGCTGATCAGGCTTTGTACACACAGCAAAAATGGCCAGAGCAAACATTATGAGAACCTTCATGGTAAACTACTTCTCATCCCGCATTTCTCATGGTTATTAGCTTATCTTCCTGGCTCCATTAGTGTTAATCAGTGACTAGCACAGCTCTGCTTCTGCTCAGTCTTCCTGACTGCAGAAAAGCTTCCTCTGTGTTGGCTTCCTGATATGGTGTAATGCTCAGAGACACGGCCCTGTTATAATCAACAGCGGTTATCTCAACTAGCTTCCTCTTTTCTGCAGCCGGAAGCATGAACTTTGAGGGTTCACTAGAAAATAGCGTTAGGAACGCACTTCGGCAACTTTCCCAGCCAAAAGACTCACTATAACAGCGTTTCACAACCTTTTTTTGTCATGTACCCTTAATACCCCAAGTCTTCATGGGCAAATCCTTGATTTAGTGTTCATTTTATCCCATATTCTACTGATACCATTCGGCAGTAATGCTATTAAAATGGACAAATATAGAATCTGTATAATAACTGCATTTATTTTTTTATATTGATTTGATATGCTACAACACTTAATATATTGCATTGTTATGAAGGATACAGAGGTAATGAGAGCAGTGTTAATTTAGTATTTTTATATAGTATTTATTAATATTTTGAATAAGCTTTTATTAAGTTTAAAAAATACGTTTTTGTAATTTTGTCATGTGATTTGTTTCCCCCATTATTTTGCAAATATTTAGTTTGAGTATTTGTAGTACTTCAACTTATTTTTAGTTAGTTGCCAAGCCAACATTTTTAGTAATATCTTTTTAGTAATATCTTTATAAGTACAGATCAAAAATATATTCATACAAATCAAATTTCAAATCTTTAATCGTTATTTACTAAATATAATAATATAATATAATAAATTGTCAACATTTCTATTTTTTTTTTTATCCAAATCTTTCCTTATTTTTCCTTTCTGGATCACTTTACATATGTGTAAAGTTTTTTCATTTGTGTCCCTATGCTTGCCTCATTCATTCATTTTGTTTTTTCATTCATTCATTCAACTTGATTTATTAATTGATTTTCCATCACAGATTTTGCAACTCTTTCTCCATTAACTCTGCCTGGGATTGCCTTTTGCGTTCCATATATTTTCCAACATTTCATTTTTTGACACATTCATGTGTGTTACTGGTAATCACAGCTGATCTTTCCCCTCGCATTGAGGTGGTAATTTTGTTACAAAATAATTAGTATTGTTGTTCTGCTTTGTCAACGAGCTCATTATGTCAAGGCTCCTTTTGTAACAGTTCACCGCTTGACTGGACCAATTACCTTCAGACCAGACTATATTCATAATTACATCTATATTCCTCTATGCTTGTGGAAGGACGCCGAGGACTGCATGACGATTGCTCTGCTGAAACTTGTTTTCTTCATTTGTTTCGGTTATCGAATGCCGAGAAGAGATGTAAAAATACAAACTCTCCATGTGGTGAAGTAACACATGCTATCTTATTTGCACTTAAAAACTACCAACGGAAGAGTGAGATGGGCCTCGCGGCCATTGATGTGAACGTCTCGTTCTCTCTCTAAACTGAATTAAACATTGTTAGACATATGGAGGGAGTGCTTTGGCTGTGTGTGTGTCTGGAATGTGGCTGTGTCGTAAGATAAACAGTGTGATTTATTCAGCGAGGAGAGGAAGGACTGCGGGCGGACCGGAGTGTGATCTCTCTCGCTCCAAAATTCACTTCAAAACATTCCTGTTCACTTCTCCTCCTCTTCAGACTCGCACAGCAGAACCTTCTCAATTCTTCAGAGAGTTCATAAATCTCTCATTTCTTATCTTTTGTTTATATCAGGCCGTGATCAATGACTAATTCCCTCCCCAGAACGAACACTTTGACCCTGCGGGATGAACCACATGCTTCAGTGTTGCGTCAGGGAAGCGTTTGGACTCATTTTAGCTCAGATATCCGATAAATAAAACATTCTGCATGGCATTACGGTATGGATGGATCGCATTTAATGAGGTGTTTTTGAATTGTACCAACCTGAGCCTTGTAGACGTGAAAGCGAGAGCTACAAAGCAGGAGTTTTGTTTCTCTAAGTTTGCATGTTACCTAGAAACAACCCTAGATCTGCCATGACGACCCATATGTTGCTATAATGGCCTCACACACACACACACACACACACACACACACACACACACACACACACACTGATGCTCTGGACAGATGTGAGCTAATCACAACATCAAACTCTTAATTAGAGTTTGACACACACACACACACACACACACACACACACACACACACACACACACACACACAGTAGTAGCAATCTGTAATTAGCTTTGAGCCCAGAAAGCCACAAAGAGGGATTTGCGCTCCTTCTCTGTTGTTTTATCACAGATCATGTGGGAGTTGTTTTCATCCCTCTTGCTAATATTTTGATAGTGTTTTCTCTCTTCTCTTCCACTTTTATAATTTCAGTATCAGTCCTCCATGTGTCCATGTCCTACTATTGAAAAAAACTACTATCCATACTATTCTTCAAAATATATTTTGTGTTCAGCAGAAGAAAGAAACTCATACAGGTTTGGAACAACTTTAGAGTGAGTAAATAGACATAATTTAAATGTTGAAGGTCTCTAATATAAGGAATATGAATATTAAACTCCCTCTAAAGCATGTAGAGTTCACAAACCAGAAACTACTAAACTAGCTAATTCTTCAATATGCTAGTACAGTATGTTATTATATGTAGACTTTCAGCTGTTTTGATACATTTTAAAAACTACCGTTCAAAAGTTTGGGGTCAGTAAGAATTTTATTTTTTAGAAAAAAAAAACTATTTTATTCAGCAAGGAGGCATTACATTGATTAAAAGTGATAAAAAGCATTATATTTCAAATGTTATTTTAAAGTCTCAATTTACCAAAAAATATTGAAAAATGTGTTATGGTTTCCACAAATAAGATTAATCAGACATGTTTAATGATAATCAAATCATCATATTATACTGATTTATTGAAGGATCATGTGACACTGAAGACTGGAGTAATGATGCAGAAAATTCAGCTTTGATCACAGGAATAAATTACATTTTACTATATATTCACATAGAAAACACTTTCAAATTTTAATATTTCACTGTTTTTACGGTATTTTTGATCAAAGTAATGCAGCCGGGATGAGCAGAAGATTTTCAAACATAAAAAACAGCCACAAACTTTTGAACGGTAGCACGTAATTATTAAATTAGCTTCAAAAATGTGGTTATTATTTAGTCTGTTACAGTTTGCATTGTTTTGCAAATGATCATGAACTGACATTTAGTTAGAGTTAGATTGTTAATTATGATAGGATGAAATATTGAATACATTTTTCAGCGACAATTTATCAAAGACAAAAACTAAGACAAAAAAAATAAATAAATAACCAACCAACCCCTGAAGAGAAACCAGAGAGAGAGATTGTGAATTTGAAACAAGCAGTGATAATGTGTTGTGTGTAGCTATGAACACACTGCATGAACACACACTGGACCATTAACTGTGTAATGAACGAAAGAGGGAATTCTGGACAGGTTTAGCTGGGATTCGAGGCACATACACACAGTTATGGTCATAGTTTAACACCACACACACACACACACACACACACACACACACACGCACACGCACACGCACACACAGACACACACACAGACACAGACACAGACACAGACAGACACAGAGACTACCCTATAATGTCAAACTGACTTACAAAATTGCAACTAATAAATTAATAATAATACATTTAATTTGTATTGCACTTTATATTTAAGCAAATCCCAAAGTGCTACATGATAAAACAGGTCAGTGCTAGAGTTCAATCAAAAGCTGTCCTAAAAAGGTGGGTTTTAAGCCACGTTTAAAAGCATCCACAGTAATTCTATTATACTGTATTATGTTTGTTATAAAACCATAAGTAGTCATTTGAATTGTGGCTGGTTTCAGGACACAGTGTTGAAGTGAGTCTGTAACCTGGGAATGCTGGTTTTCAGCCTGAAGTTAACCTTCTGTCATACACAAAACACATGAGAGCTCGAGGACACGTATCATCCCCAGGCCACTGTGCTAAATGAGTTTTAGTCGGGTTCTCCAGGGGCCGGTTGGGCTAGACCTCTTCTTCAGTGTGCTCATTTCCACATTCAACACAGATATCGCTCTCTCGCAGATTTGATTTGGCCATTATAGGCGCAGCGCTGGAGGCATCGTCCTCCTATTGAGTGTCCGTAACTTGTCATAACACGGTTTTTACTGGCAGCGAGGTGACATCAGTGTTTGAGTCGACGGCAGGTGGACTGGAGCCTCGTCTGTGTAAGATATCAACCTTCAAATGTGAAAGAAACAGCATGTAACTGTTCAAGGGATGAACTCTGTGAATCAAAAGGTTGGAGAAAAACAGAAAGAGAAGTTAAAGTCACCATGAAATCACAACTGACAGTTTATTGCAGTAAATTATTTATTTATTGCCTCATAAACTTTAATCAAAATAAATCCCCCTCCCTCTTGCAGATTCTCTTCTCTTCTCTGCAATTGAGGGCGGGGCTATAACCGGTCACTCACATGAGATCAGCCAATAGCAAACCACGACCATCCAATCAATTCCCCGCGGACTAAATCAAGCCCCGCCCACATTTGTTCTTGTCCCAGATGTGTTTCACTCGGATATACTTCACAATAGAGAAGGCTATTGCAATAGAGAAAAGACTATTGCAGCTTCCATTTCATGCTGACTTTAAAACTCCCACAATGCACACACATACACACACACACACACACATATGAAAATATGCTGATGTTGATTTCCAAGTGTTTCCCAGACTATTAGCGTGAGTCATAAATGCACACAATTCTAGCAGAGCGAATTGGATTTCCTCAAGCAGGATGGCGAGAGAGAGACAGTCAATGGCATTGTAATTGTATTAGACTCTGACAGAGAGAAAACGCTCATTGTTGGTAAATTAGATTGCGCTTATGAGAACGTGTGGAAACATTCAGTCTTGCTAGCTGGGAAAGTCCTACATATCTTCTCGTCTCGGTGCAGCTGTCAATCAAACGACTGACAGATAAATGTCAGGGGTCAAAGGTCAGCCCTGACCTGGGGTGGTGAGAAGGTAGGGTACTTAAATACTTACAAAAGGCTCAGATTTTTGTGATGGGGCATCCCGAGCCCATCTGGATCTGATGAGATGGGTGAATACCAAAGACAGAGGTCTCTCTACAGGAGTCCTTCTTCTCACTCCACTACCAGTCCCATTCCCGAGGATCTCCTTTCCCTCAACACAGCACTTAGAACGACACATGTGGCCTATTAGACATTAAAGACTCATTCAGTTCAGCCCACCAGGAGCGGCCTTTGAAAAACCCCAGCACAGAGAAACAGAGAGGTTGAGGGAAGGCAGAAAGAGGCGTTTGGCGGAAGATCAGAGCGATCTGAAGGAGAAATCACTCCCTTCTTCTTGGGAAGACTTCCCACTGAATGTTTTAGGGAATAATATACAGTATGCATTGACAACCTTCTCCAAGGAAGAGGCCACAGCGTTTATCATGAGCCGTTTGAAATGTATTCAGAAAGTAGAGGTTTGAATGACACTCAGCTGTCTTGCTGCTTTTTCCGTTTAAAGGAATCCACTAGTAGTGAAATAAAGCAGGTTTGGCAGATATTTTCATGATGCCAGTAGGGGGTCCTGAGCTCAGTCGGGGGTCTCAGATAGACCAAGAGAGTCTGTTTTCCAATTCGTAGCGGCTCATATAAAAGCTTCCGTTCTTCCGGGCTGGAATAAATGTATTATGTTTCTGACGGACTCACAGCTATTGCTTTTGATGATGTTTTTTGAGGGTAGTATCACAAAGGTGGAAATAAATCCCAAGAGATTACCCATCAGGCATGTTCACATTAGATGTTGGAATCATTGAATCATCTCTAAAAGTAAAAAGCAATAACTTTACACAATAACTTTACAATAACTTTAAAATATTTACAACATCAAGTAGCTTCTAGTACCCATTTACATGCACGTTCTTAACCCGATTAAGTTCAATAAGCCGATAATGCATGTGATCATGTAAACACGTTAACCTGTTTTCCTTCATCGGAGTAAAGTCATAAACGGATTAAGCATAAACTCTTCATCACATCTAGATTTTTTGCCCCTTGTGCCAATTTCGCCCTGCATGTAAACGCATGAATTTCTGTCGCTTATTGAAGTGTGCATGTGTGATATGTGACAGGAACGCCTCCTTACTCTGAATTCAAGCGCATTCAGACAGAGCAAGTGTTTCCCAGTAAGAGAGGAGGAAATATATATCGCAAACTCGGACTCTTTCTAGACCCTGAAAATTATAAAAGTGCTCTTGACTCGTGCAACAGAAGAAGAAGAAGTGGAAGAAAAATGAAGAGTCAATATATGAGCCGCTGACATGTTGCAATACTCTTCTTCAGTTTATAACGCTTTATTTAACATCCCAACCGACAGAACAAATGAAATACTCTGCGTCAGATACGCTAATTATTACATTTTGGCTACCAGGAAATAACCTGATTTATTATTTTAGACTTGAAAACATGATTTACATGCGTTATTTTAATAAGCTGATTTCTGTGAGTTATCAGTGTATTGGTGTGGATGTGAACGTGCTCATTGATGACACAAACGTACTACGGTATGGAACCAAATACTCCAGTGTGAAAAGAAAGTTGAGTGTGTACAACCATTCAGTTCAATTAAATTCTCATTTATTTGTATAGCTCTTTTTACAATACACATCGTGTCAAAGCAGCTTTACAGAAAATGCATGAGTCGACATTACAATTAGAGTGATCTGTTATCAGAGGTAACTGTCTTAGTTATGTATTTTAGAAATGTACATATGCAAATCACACAGTTAGCTAAAAATGTATTAATTTAAACAATGTAATAATTTAAGGCAGAAACAATGAGCTCATTAAAGTAATGGGTGACACTTTACAATAAGGTTCATTAGTTAACATTAGTTAATGTATTAACTAAAATGAACTAACAATGAGCAATACATTTGTTACAGTATTTATTAATCTTTGTTAATGTTAGTTCATGAAAATACAGCTGTTTGTTCATGTTAGCTCACAATGCATTAACTAATGTTTACTAATACAACCTTTGATTTGAATAATGTATTAGTAAATGTTGAAATTAATATTAACTTAGATTAATAAATGCTGTAGAGGTATTGTTCATTCTTAGCTCATGTTAAATAAGTTAGTTAACTAATGAACCCTATTTTAAAGTGTTACCCAAGAATACATGTTTGTTATCAAATGATTATGACATTGAGAATTGTAGCATTGGTGCATGTTGATTCAGAGTCCGCGTCTAAAGCTCGAATGATGTTCTGTGTTTGCAGAATTCAAGCTAAGACGAGGGAGCTCAGAGAGCGACAGGCCAGAGAACGAGACTACGCTGAGATCCTGGACTTCAACCGAACCTTCAGCTCGGACGAGGAGCACACCTACGCTGGGATCGGCTCTCTGGACTCGTCCCGGGACAGCAGTCTGGATCTGAGCCATAACCCCGGCCGGGAGCGTCCTCAGAGTCCTCGAGACCTGCCGATGCCCATAGAGGCGCTCTACGCACAGGTCAACAAGCCCCGCAACGGACGCCAACCCTCCACAGACAGGTAAGATCTCCAAGACTCCTGACTTGATGCACTGGCTGATTCTGAGTGTTTGTTAAGTAATACTCGGCTGACACAACAGGACAATAACATGTTCTCGACTTGAAGGACGCAACCTTGGGTGTGTATTTCTGAAGCTTTGCATAATGCAATGCTGGCATGTTTTCTGGCTGTCGTGAGCTGTCGAATCTTTCTTATTTCTTTGAGGTTGGATAGGGTGAAGGGCACCCTCACTTTTGAAGTTTCTTTTATTTTGCTGAGATAAAAGAAAGCTTCTCTGCAGTCCTCTGACTAATCGAAGATGTTCTCCCTTTATATTTGTCTGTGCCTGGAAGTTTTAAAAATGAAAAGCTGTTTTCATCCGCTCTTTGTAGTGTGGAAAAAATGAAAGTCAAACAAACAGTGTTATCAGATTTCTCACCTGTGTCCCACCGGCTGCTTTTATAGCACTGGTAAATCATTGATAATTCTCTGGATGGGAAAATTTAATAACCAGCAGGCTCTGTTATTATCACAGATCATGTCAGATCCACCAGCGTTTGCCTCAACGTGCACAGAATCTCTGGAAATTGTGAAAGGGAAAGAAAGTCAACTTTATACTACAAACTGCAGTTTTAAACATCCCATGTAATAGTTTAACAAAAACCTGTGTTTACATATGTTCTATTGACCCTTGTGAAAGAGAAGTAAGCTTAAGAATACCTTTAAAATGAATGGTTACTCCGGAAATATTACACTTTAAATGAATATACTTACAGTAACTTACAGTTTTCAGACACTTAATTGCAATTAAATTAAAATGTATTATAGTTTAAATTAAGATTAAATGCAATTAGTTGAACTTTAGAAGCTTTTCGACCCAGTTAAGTAGGACTTATATACACCTTTTATAATTACTTCTATTGTTTTTGCAATATGGTTAAAGTGTACTCCAACGAATGTATTGACAAACATTTATGTAAACTAAAATATACTTGGATGTCATTTCTATTGAAACTTGTATGTCATATATTTGATATATAGCATATTTGTAATGAGGAGAAAGTTGCAATTATTTTAAATTTAAATATAATATTGAATAACACACTACAGTAAAAAATCTATTTCACATGTGTGCTAGTCAACACATCAAAATAAGTGGACTTCTTTAAAGCATGACAAAAGACTATTAAAACATTGATACTTGTTTTAATAAATGCACTTTAAAGTCAGACTTGATGTGACTATTACAAAGTGGCAGTGCACTTTTTAAAAGTATACTTGCTGTACGTGTGTTAAGTGGTCATTTATTTTTATTAATATTACTAAATACTGTTGTTTTTTTTTAAATATACTTTTAAATTTTGAAGTACACTAGACGTGCACATTCAAAATAAGTGCACTTCTTTTTCACAGTGAGAAACAGGAAGTTTGGGTTGGACATATTGGAGAAAATAATCCATCAGTTTACATTCAATCCCAGCAGAAATGTGCAACTTAAAAGTTCCAGAAGTTTGAGTCTAAGAACAGTTGGGAAGTAGTTTCAGCTTTATTCGTCTTCTGTTTTGATGCCGACCTCATGGTTTTGTGTTTTAGACATTGTATATTTGATGCTGGGGATCGACCTACATTTTTTGTGCTGAAATGAGAATATTTTTTAGATAGATAGAAGCAATATATTCCAAAGTGCCACTTTTCCATTCTAATTCATTGCTGTTTTTACAGTATTTATGATGAATTTCCCAATAAACAGCCATCAGTGTATGAACAAACAAAGAGAAAGTCACTCCAGCGTTACTGCAATGAGGAATTACCACAATTGCTCTATTAATCTTGTGGTTATGAAATGGTTAGCGGTTAGTTATGGAAATGCTATGAAAGCCAGCGTGTCTCTTTCCTAAACAGTAATGACTCTCTCTGGGTTTACTGAGGCGCAGTAATTGGCCCGTCACCAGCAGTGAAGCAGAGGCCGTGATTGACATATGTCACTCTGGGTGTGTGACCTTTCCCAGGGTGCAGTGGGAAGGGGATTATTATTACGTTGCCAACTGCTGTTCTCCCAGCAGGATCGGGAGATCACCCGCTAACACCCCCTGCTATCTGGTCACAGTGTGAATATGACAAAGTTACGCCGTCATCTGGCTAATCCTGGTGCCAGTATCTGTGGCGGCAGTGAAAGGGCATCAGCCTGTCCCGAGAGCCATGGCTATAACTGTTCACTCTGGGAACGCGGCATTCATTCGTTTAAACTACAAGGGTATATTGTTATAATATAAGGAGGTAAATATTATCTTAAATAATATATTTATTTTTATACAATAGGTAAATATGACAGAAGATAAAATTATCTTAATATATATTTGCATGCGTTTTAATATATTTTTTTTATATTTTAATATATGTATATTATAAATTATTTTAAATAATCTTTTATTCACTCTAACAAATGCTGCGTTGTTTGAAACATTGACAAACCTGACCGTTGATTATAAATGTGTAAATTAAATTATTAAGACTAGCGGTTGTTTTTGTCCATATTTGACCCTTACGTTTGTTAGAATGAAATTATTTAAAAACGTACAAATAATTATTCATTATTTTATAAACATTTTCTTTATATTATAAATTATTTACACATTATTTTGTATCATCACAACACCTAAAACAACATTAAGGAAAACAATAATTATAATGAAGATAATTATAATTATCATCATAATAACATTACTAGGGTAGATTGTTTGTTTATTTATTTACTTTTTATTACTAGGGTAGATTACATTTTTGTTAAGATTAAATAAACAACAGCAACTAATAATAATAATATTATTATTATTATTATTATTATTATTATTATATTTGCCAGTGACTTTTTTTTTTTTTTCTGTGAGCTAAACTAGTTAGCAAGCAACCTACAACCTGCTCAAATTCTGTAATCGTTCTGTTTTATGAATTCTTGCTCCTTTTCTGTTTATTGATCAAATAAATACCCAGAAGCAACTAACTTTTTTATTAGGGGCCAAGCACCGAAGGTGCGGAGGCACCTATTGTATCTATTCCGGTTCTTATTATTCTTCTTCCTCTTCCGACTGGGCGTCTATAGCAGCCGATAGAACTGTTTGCGGGAAAGTTGTTTTGGTTTGACATTCTGATAGAGGACAGTCCCAACATTAAATACACCAATTTTGGTGTCTCTAGCTCATTGCCTCTAGCGCCACCACCTGTCCAAAATTTCACTTTTATTATGCTAATAACTTTTGAACCGTAAGGCCTATCGACAACATTATTTTCCCCTCTGATTCCAGAGCTCATGACGATTCGATTACACCCTATGACCTCATTTTCCGTCATAAAAATATGGCCGCCATTTTCAAATAGTTCAAAAAAACTACTTTTTCGAACTCGTCCTAGACGGTTTGTCCGATTTTCACCAAAATCGCACCAGATCATCTTCAGGCAGTGGGGACAAAAAGTTATGGAATTCAAGTTGATTCGTCAAACCGTTTTCAATAAACGTACGAAAAAATTTTATGTAGCGCTTGCAAAACGTAAGGCTGTATCTCCGCAACGCTTTATTGTATTAAGACCCATCTTGGTACATGACCTTGGTACATGACCTGAGGCTACATGCTGCATTTCGGCGCAGTGCCACCTACTGGTCCGGAGATACAGAAAATGGCTATTTTTACTTATAACTTCTGAATGGTTTGTCCAAAAATCATAAAAGTGGTCTCGTTAGATTCAGGGCATCATATCGAGTTGAGCGATATACAATTTTCCCAGATCGGCCATTTTGGCTGTCGGCCATTTTGAATTATGTGCTAAAATGCTGTATTTTCTGAACGCATGAACGAATTGTTACGAAACTCGGTATAGGTCATCAGTATGATGCCCTGAAGGAGCCTGAGAATTTTCGAAACAGCGCCACCTAGTGGTAAAATTAATTGTTTAAATGCTTATAACTCTGGGTGTGGTTGACTTATTTTCACGGGAGTAATCTCGTTAGGTTCCTGAATCCTTGCCAAGTTCACAGATACCAAACATGCTAGGTTTTGCCTTACGGTTTGTGTAGCGTTGTGATTTAGCGCTTAAAAAACATTTGCCGATATCTTCGAAACCGTTAGTCCGATCGAGACGAAACCACCGTCAGAAGTTTGGAACCATAGCTTGTTAACTAAACGCCAATTCTTAAATGCCAAAATATTGATGGTAAGGGGTAGTAAAATTCAATCAAAGTCACGTGTCAGTCATTTTTGACGCGTTTTTTCATATAAATGTCTATAACTCCGAAGCGAATTGAGATATTGTCACCAAATTTGGCACACACATGTATGACCTCATTCCGAGGACACATGAACAAAATTGTGAGATTTTGCCTCTTGGTGGCGCTATAATAGAACAAAACATGAAATTCCCATTGACCTCAATACAGTTTTGTGATGTAAAATGCTATACTTAACAAATGCATTACTGTAACATTATGAAACTCAGAATTTGCCACCAGCACCATCCCCTGAAGGTACTCAAAAAATTTCGAGACAGCACCACCTGTTGGTCAAAAGTTAAAATTATATTTCCAAAAATGCTAATAAGTTTTGAAAAAATATGCCTATTGTAATGACACTGGTCTTAATAGATTCCTTGGGTCATCCCGAGAACATAGATACCAAGTTTGACGTATTTGGACGAACGTCCTGTCCGCCATCTTTATTTACTTTCAAAACCTTCTTTTTCGAACTTCTTCTAGACCATTTGTCCGATTTTCACCAAAATCGAATCATATCATCTCCAGACCATGCCAACTAAAAGTTATGGATTTCGCGACGATAGACGAAACCGTTTTCATATACCGCAGCAGCAAAGTTGAGGCATGCTGCCAAAATGACTATTAAGTCTTTATCTCTGCATTGCCTTCACATTTTGAAACCAAACTTTGTATGTGTCATTGTCACCTCACTCTGACCACATCACATCGATTTCATAACTGCGCCACCTATTTGTCGAAAGTGATAAACCATTAAAACATCTTAAAAGTTACTGTATATATGATATTTCAGCCATTTTGCCAAATTCTCTTAAAATGTCTTTAATTGCTCCTTGCTGCAGTTGGACTGCCACTCCCACCCATGATGGCATCTGTTGCCGCTTCTTGTGCTTGGCCCCGGTAATGGCTGCTTGCAGCTATATTTTTATTTTATTTTCTCTCTAATTAATCTCTGTACTGTCCAGGGTGAAGGAAAAGCAGAGGAGTTTATTAGACTGTAAGTTACATGTGGAAGATAGAAGATAGACACAGTACACTGAAACTTATTTCCTTTTTAAATTAAAAAAATAAAATGTTTATTTCAGAAAGCTTGATTCAAACTTGCTTGGCATCTGATTACATGCACATCATCCTGTGTATATTTTAACTTCACACTGCTTTGCATATCACTTAGAATCAAACCTTTGAGAAAAACGTTGTAATATTTGTCGTCGCTCCTCTGGAATAAATTGCATACTTTCATTCGTATTTGGCTGTGAGGGCTGTAATCTATGTAAACGGCGTAATGCATTCAAATTCTAGACAGTCACATCACTCCATTTGAAAGGCCCGACTCCCTCAGTGGATCAAAACAAACCCCAAACAAACATTTGCATTTCTAAATGAAAGCTAATAGAACTTTCATAGCTCCTGAAATAAACAGTCCTCGAGTGAACGTCACCTTCAGCTCATTATAAAGAGATACGTGGGATTTGACGAGAGGAAAAAAGTTTTCTCAGAGCTGTTTTCTTGGACATTGAAGTGTTTATTCTCTTAAAGAAGTGGCACAGAGGGAAAGTAATTTCATCTCTTCATAGAGAACACTGGTGAGGAGGATTTCCAGTGTAAAGTGCACAGAACAGGAAGTGGATAAGACTCAGTGAGGTTCTGTTCAAATCCTGTCAATCACAGCCAATCACTGAGGCCGGTTTCAGAATCTCAGAAGTCTCAAGAGAATGTACTCTCTGAAAAAAATCACTTGGTTAAAAGCAACCCAATTTGGGTTGTTTTCAACTCAAGGGCTGGGTAAATATAGGACAGAACACATGTTGGGTTAATTTTACCCAGCAAATTGGGTTGTTTATTTAACCCATCATACTGGGATGATTAATTTGTACTATAGTACTAGCTTTTTTCTTTCTTTTTTTACTTCATACATGAATTAATGTTTACGGAGTAACTTGAATACATATGCCATACATTTTAGCTTGTTTAACAGATATTAGAAGTAAAAATTAAACATTAAACATTTTTGTCCTGTTTCCACCGTAACGGCGCTGGATCTCGTGCCAGAGCTTGTGTATCATGTTTAGTAGAGGAACTTCTAACTTCAGACTCGTAGCCGACTCCATAACCTGTCCATAAACAATCAGTGTACAGATCTGAGAACATATTTTAACTTTCTAAGAATTTATATTCTGTATCTTTTTTTAATAAAATCGTAAAAAAAAAAAAAAAGTGCAAGGCATCAGGCGTTTCCATCATGTGAAAAGACCAAAGCCTACGATAAATAACTCAACCCCTGGGTTGTTATTTCTGACCAGGAGCTGGGTAACACAAAAACTACCCGGAAAAAAATTTACCCAAAAGGCTCAACCCAGGATTTGGGTAGAAAAAAATAACCAAAGATTTTTAAGTGAACAGGTTCAATTTAATTAATTTCCCCAAAATCAAAAGAAACTGATCTTCTTCAGATCTTCAGGGTTGTTCGCATTGCCTCAGCAAAAGTCGCTGTTGGGTTTGGTGGATCTCTATGTTAACCCTGTTTGCATTTGTTGGATCCAGTCTTAAGTCGCATAACACTTTCGTCCCACTTACAATTCACTGGCTACACCTCGTAACTCAAAGCTCTTGACATGCAGTGTGAGTTTGCAGCGCTGAGAGTTAGTCGATGAGTTCAAAGCGCCAGGCGATGTTGAGTCTCAAGCAGTGAATCTCTGATACGCCTGAGGGGAAGATCTACCACTGCTGTTTACTCCAGATCTCAGTTCAGGAACACGCTCGCTTTTCCCAGAAATCACTCCCATCTCTCTGGGATGGCAACACATCTGCTGACTTCCATGGGACGTTTCATCACGGATGCTTGTTGCATGGAAAAGGAGAGAGAATGCATTGACACTGTTAATTTTCCAGCATGATCTAATAAATATCCATTACGTTGGCCTGGTCACCGTGCATTCGCCACAGCCAGTGCACAAGCCATTGATTTATCGGTATTAAAAAGTGAGGTGAAGCTGTTAATGTGCAGGATAGTGGAGTCTATCGGATACGGGCTATGGTGATGTAAAACCGTGGTGCCGTCATGGTAAACAAGCCGAAGCGAGTTGCGTGCCGAGGGCTTATGGGCGAAATTCAATCAACGTATTAGAGGTCACGGTCTTGCATCCCAAACATCTGCAGCATGGGATTGTTAACATTTGCATGCGAGTTCTTGTCTACGCGGCAATAACCCATGTCTACAAAATCAATAAAAGCCTTTTTATTTTTTTTCTTCTTGGCCTAAAATGCGTCCAAAGAAGAGGCCGTATAGATCTTTAAAGACAGAAACCCTCAGCGGAAACAGAAAAACCGCTTTATCTCCCCATTCTGCAGCTGGATAAATACACTCAGACAATTACCAAATGTCTGGGTCCGGTCGGTCTGCCTTTAACAGCGTCCCAGTCGAAGGTCAGAGTAGCAGTAAAGCGTGGAGCGTCCCGCTTTCTGCCCTGTAAAACGGTTTGTAATATTGGGCCTGGGCTAGTGAACACACCCTCCTGCTTTTACAGTCACTCCATTATCCAGATTCTCTGCCTTTATTACTGCCGTTTCATTGCTCCCCTTTGAATGAATGAAAGGCTGTTGGAAACGAGTCCAAAATCCGTGCATGTGTGTTAAGAGGCATTGAGGTTTCTAGTGGGCAGCACTTTACCTCACATCGCACAGACCTTAGTCACGGTACATTTCAGACCAATTTGATATGAAACAAAACAAGGTTATTAGAGATGGAAGTACGGCCCGTTCAATATGTTCTGCTGTTGAGTAGCTGGGCGTCGACCAGCAAAACATGCAGAAGTGTGTGAAAACATTCAGTGGATAAAACCCTTTTTAAATCGGGTTGTGAAAAAAACTTGATTTATACATTAGATGTTTATCGGATCATGAAATTATATGGCAGGTGTTTGAAAAATAAGACGTCAGGCTTAAAGTTACTACATTCTGATAAAAACAAAATAATAAAAGGGAAAGAAAACTTTTTTTTTTATCGGAAAATTATTTTGGAATAAAATGAACTAATGAACTGTTCAGTAAAACCTGGAATGTGTATTAAGAGAGAAGCTAAATCTTTATGTAATGTTGTTTTAGGACTAAATCTGTCTATTGTTTATATATATATATATATATATATATATATATATATATATATATATATATATATATATTATGTATGTATTTATTAAATAATTTAGAGATACTAAAGTTAATAAGCTAATTAGTATCATTCAACAGCAGGTGTTTTTGGAGTTATTTTGCTTTGCTTTTTGTTTGTTTTTTTTGCTTTTGTTTTGTTTTGCTATGTGTTTTTTGTTTTGCTTTTTTTTTGCTTTGTGTATTTTGTTTTGTTTTGCTTTGCTTTAATGTTAAGACATTTTTATTTCAGTTAGTTTTGAAGTCATGAAATTAAATTTATTTAGTTCGTTTTTTTTTTCTTTCTTTCTTTTCAGTTAACAAAAATGTCCTCGTTTAGTTCATTTGCGTTAGTGATAATAACACTGTTGCGTGTCGGTGGTTATGTGTGCACTCTGAATCTTTAAATATGAGCCAAACAGGATGATCACAGGACTTGCCACTGTCTAAAACACCTGGTTTCAGTCTGTTCAGTTTAACCCAACATTGAAAGAAAGTGTAGTTCCTGCATTTTGCATTTGGATGTCAGAATAATCAATATGTTGCGTACCAGGAATCGTTTTGGAATCGAATCACGACATTGGAATTAATTGTGTCTTAATGAATGTACTGTACTCTGTCAAGTTAAAGTTTATTGTCTTTGCATGAGGTTAACTGAGAGTCGTAGCTTTTGTGTCTCACGTCTTTGATGCACATTATTTGATTGACAGCTGCTCCCATTAGAGCAAAACTCTGTAAGCTGCTCTAAGTCAAGGTGAGAGAGAGAGAGAGAGAGAGAGAGAGAGAGAGAGATCAGTGTTAGCAAGAATGGTGTAAAGAGCATCACCTCTCTACGTCTTTTTTACTCTAAATCCCATATTTCCTGACTTTGCACACTACTTAAATTGGATTATGGAGTGCAAGCATCTCAATATCTGTTGATAAGTGTTAGCAGCTGACATTTTGTGCTGGTAGCAATAGTATTTTTTTCCGTTTTGCCTTCTTTATTTGTGTGCTTTGTTTCGGGTTGGGGATATGTGATGGTTGGGAATGATAATTGGCCCGGAAGGTCGTGAATCCCAATAGACGAGAGCTCTTCACATGTCTGAGCCGACTCGTTCACATTTTTCCCGCTGTGTTAATGTCTCCGCTCTCTTGGCACTGCAGACTTTGACCACTAGGCCATCAGGGAATGCCGTTTCTTTCTTACTTTGCATTTCATGGGATTTTGTTGGGAAGAAAAATGCAGAAATGTTTTAAAAGCACAACCTTGTATCTCTAAACACGCTACTTTTATGGAAATGGAAAAAACTGTATTTTTTTAAATAACTTAACACTGCATTGTCAAAGTTTATATTATGGCTTTATATATGGCCAGACACTTGCATGAATCATTATATTATTAACATTTTACCAAAACCAAGCTCAAATGGTGTTTTGACCAGAATATTTCAGAGAATTTAAGGCATAAATGTTTTGTCCATCATTAGAACGGCTGCATCTTTAGTTAGTGCATTGGTTTTCATCAACTTACAAGTTATAAAGTTTATTGTAGCTATGTGGTCATTCAGTTTGTTTCTGTCTTTTGGACAAAATCCCGTCTTATTAAAGATGGAGTGCTACGCACAGGCTACTCAAGGCAGTGTTGGCAATAACTCAATGACAAATACTAGACTCAGACACTCTTCTCCGCTCCTCGAATAGATAAAACATTAGCCTCAAGGAACCAGTTCTTTAGTTACGTTTGCATTGCAAACAAGCAGAGATGCTCCAAACTGTGTGCAGAACTTCATTCAGGAGAGAGGTGGGCGGAGTTATGAGGTTTGACTGACAGTTTGAAGAGCCAATGGAGTTATGAGGTTTCGCCACAAGCTCTTTTTAATACTTTTCATTGGTTAAATATTTGCAAAACCCAGACAGACGTAAAGGGTGACCAATAGTAATGATTTATGAAAGAATGTCGAAATATGGAGATATGAGGTTACCATACACACATGCATGTATTCTACAATACAATGAATATATACTACATTTCAGTTTTTTATTTATTTTTTGTTATATGTACTGATCAGTTTACAGACATTTCCTTTTAAACTAAAACACAATACAATATAATGCATAGTTTAAACATGGTTAAACGTGTTTAAAAAAAATCAACACAATACATTGAGCTGTTTTTACAGACTTGTCTTAGAGTATGTAATATATAATTTGATATAATTTGAATCAATGTTGTGTCACAGTTTGTCACATTACTGTAGTGAAATAGGTTGTGAATGCCGTTTCATGTGGACTTTATTATAGAATATTGTTACATTAGCCTAACTATGAACTGTGTTGAACTTCAGGTATCTGAATCCACTAGAAACCTGAGCTTTTCCAGCCGTGGATTCAGAGATAGTCAACTCATCATTTTACTCCTTGATGCAGTATCCTTCTGTCATAAAGGCATTTTCCTCTCCCATTACAAATGAGATTATGAGATTTACTTACCCGATATTGCAACCACAGCTCTATTGCATTACCAGCATACAAACACCTCAATTAATGTCGAACTAAAAGTTAATCTTAATTGCGGTGGTGATTTTATTTTATTTATTGTCATTTGTTCTCTTCTTAAATCAATTACAGCACCATTATATCGCTGTGCATCTGGAGTGCACTCGTTTAAATACTTTTTGTTAATAATTCATGCGTAAATATATGAACTCTTGGAGATGGTTTCATATGTTGATGTGCGTGAATGTTTAATCTGTTCTTTCATTAAGCCAGAGGGAAAGTAAAATCTCATATATATCTCAAGCACACAGTCTTAATGGCGCTGCCTTTGATTACGGCAATTTCAGCTGCTTACATCAGCAGCAAACGCTCGGCAATACTGCGATTATTGCTTCGTCTCTCGCTGGCAGGACACTCCCGCTGAGATGAGGCTCAAGTGGAGGCTTTGCCAGATATGAAATGGTAGAGAGAAAGATGCTTGCTTCTAGACCTTTGTTTTCATCTTTGTCTTTCTTTTTTCGGTTCTTTGTTCATGAAAACATGAAAGTTTAAACGTGTGTGTGTGTGTGTGTGTGTGTACCTACTTAACTATATTTTGGGGACAAATTTGTACCCAGAAGTGACCAAAACCTGACAAAATCTTCAAAAAACTCCTTTTAGGGATGTCCTCATTTGTAAATCTGGTATAAAATTAAATTAATTAAAGGTTGAAATGTAAAAATGCAGAAAGTTTGGTGTGATGGGTAGGTTTAGGGGTCAGGTTAGTATGTGTGTGTGTGTGTGTGTGATGGCTAGGTTTAGGGGTCAGGTTTGTGTGTGTGTGTGTGTGTGTGTGTGTGTGTGTGTGTGTGTGTGATGGCTAGGTTTAGGGGTCAGGTTAGTGTGTGTGTGTGTGTGTGTGTGTGTGTGTGTACGTGTGTGTGTCTGTGTGATGGCTAGGTTTAGGGGTCAGGTTTGTGTGTTTGTGTGTGTGTGTGTGTGTGATGGCCAGGTTTAGGGGTCAGGTTAGTATGTGTGTGTGTGTGTGTGTGTGATGGCTAGGTTTAGGGGTCAGGTTAGTGTGTGTGTGTGTGTGTGTGTGTGTGTGTGTGTGTGTGTGTGTGTGTGTGTGTGTGTGATGGCTAGGTTTAGGGGTCAGGTTAGTGTGTGTGTGTGTGTGTGTGTGTGTGTGTGTGTGTGTGTGTGTGTGTGTGTGTGTGTGTGTGTGTGATGGCCAGGTTTAGGGGTCAGGTTAGTGTGTGTGTGTGTGTGTGTGTGATGGCCAGGTTTAGGGGTCAGGTTAGTGTGTGTGTGTGTGTGTGTGTGATGGCTAGGTTTAGGGGTCAGGTCGTGGAGAGAATACACAGTTTGTACAGTATAAAAACCATTACGTCTAAGGAATGTTCCCATTTAGATAGCTAAGTTAACATGAGTGTGTGTTTGTGTGTGTGTGAACTCGCACAGATATATATTCAGTCCTATAGGCTCAAGTTTGAACAAGTGTGTGTGTGTGTTTGGTTGTGTTTGTGTGTCGCTGCTGTGTTGTGTGCACTGATAGCCTGTGGTATCATGTAGGTGAAAAGCGAAGTGAATTATCCAACATGTCCGGTTTCATTTTTTGGTCTGTTTTATCGAGAGGCCCTCTGGGATGGACAGCATAAGATGGAACGAGAACCAAGCAATTTATTTTCCGTTTGCACCATTACATTCATTTAGGAAAGCAAACAGCCTGAAACGAGAGCAGCGCACACATCCCAACTACCTCATCACACATGTATGCACACACACATGCGCTCGAACAACACACACGAGTGAAACGGACGGCCTTATTAGAATGCATGTACAGTATGTTTGATCCGTGTCTTTCAGAGACTCTGAAAGATGCTTTAATGAACTTCCAGCGGGAAGATGAAAGCTGGGAATGCATTGTGCAGGCCTGTCAGATGAAATGCAATCAAATTGAGTTTCTTCGTCCCACATCTGGGCTCAAAGCTCAGCAAACACACACTTCATCTCTGACTGCACCAGGCCAAACACAACCACTGCTAAATACACATGAGTTTACTCTCATTTTAAAACTAATTCTACGCTCAATTAACATTGTTTGGTTTGTGCAAAGAGAGACCAACCTCAAAATATCAGTGCAGGGTCCAATTCTCACTATTAAATAGTTGCTTATTAGCATGCGTATGACTAGGATATTGGCTGTTTATTAGTACTTATAAAGCACATATTAATGCCTTATTCTGCATGACCATTTTCTACATTCCTAATCATAATACCTAAACTTAAACTATTACTATTAAACTGCAATTAGTAGTTTATTGAGGCAAAAGTTGTAGTTAATAGTAAGTTAATAGTGGGAATTGGACCCTAAACTAAAGTGTGACCATATATATATTAAATTTAAATTAAATTTAACAAAAAATGCACATTGCATCAATATATCACAATACATGGAAGACACCCCTCATGGATTTGAACATGGATGTAATGAGGTCATGTGACAAACATAAAGTCATGTGACAATGTAGCATACTAGTTTTTGAAATGAATAATGTTACACAATGTGTACTGCTTCACATCCCATTTTTTATATTCAATACATACTGCAAAGTATGCAGAAATCAGTATGTTATTATTCAATTCTGAACATGGCTTTTGTCAATAAAGGCTCAAAACCCCTGAAAATAAAATAAAAAATATTTCTAATTTTTAAATGTGTGTATTAAGGTGAGTAAACTATAATGACTAATGCGTATTTTAGACTATGGGAGCATTTTTAATAAAGCAGCCTATAAAATTGCATCATTTGTGGTACAAATATTGGCTAAAATACAATTAACTGTGCCCAAGAAACTAAGACGAGTTATTTTCTTCTTGCCTCGGGATGTTATAAAAGCAAATACAATCAAGAGAGGAATGCCTAGTGCTTTATT
>JAPDVR010000023.1:34453387-34470887 GCA_026230005.1 Gila orcuttii
CCAAAAACACATTAAGACTGTGTAAAAGAGAATAATAAGTCCTTTTTAAACAGGACCGGGGAGATGATGGAGGCTCCACTGAAATGGCTAATAAACTTCAAGGGATTTGTGGCTTAATTGTTTAGATGATGACGAATAAAGTAAAAAGTCATGTACCAAACTCAACCAAAAATGTCCAAGTGATTTTTTCTGCTGTTTTAGGGGGGTTTGATTGACGTCAGAGATCTACAAGTAGGTCTAAGTGCTAAATTAGGAAAATAAACCAAAAAATTGCTTGTTGGTGCAGAAATGTTACCAGTTCACTCTCTGGCGATCTGTTTATGTCACGAATGCGACAGGAGAGCTAATAACAGCAGCGCTAATGAAATTAAGCTAACCCAATTGCTCTCCTCTGGCCTGAACCTCTTGCAAATACTCCACAATAAAAGTGGAAAATGTTTTCCTCCCTTCATCCTCAAAGACAGTTCATGCTCTCGTAAACATGCGACAGGTCTCAGAATAGATACACACACACACACACACACACACACACACACACACACACACACACTTATGAGTGCCTAATTGTTAGTGTACCGCTGTCTCTTCTGGATTAAAGGATGAACCGACAAGAGAACAGGCCTATATACAATATTATGATGAAACATTAAGAGCCACGGGGGGTCGTCTGTCATTATAAACCCTCAACATGCTAATTTCTGCTTTGTTTTTTGCTGTGTTAATAGCCGTGTTTTACTGTTGCTCACAGTGCCAATTAAACCGACTGCTTTTACATCCTTTGTCAAAGACGTCAGCCGTTGGGATTGTGGTTTGAACATTGAGACATGAAGGTACTTTACTGGTGCTGGTCCTCAGGTGTGATAGGAAGGTGCGCATGTTCACAGTTTAACAAGCTTTACATTTTTCACCTAGGAAGATTGTCTGGAAACACTGACTGTTGTGCCTGTGAAAGAGAAAACTGACTGTTGATGGTTTACGTGAATGATGCTTTAGCGCTCCTTGTGGTAACGCTGAGAATAGTCCGAAAATGAGTCGCATTCAGATACTTATCAAAATGTAATTTTGTGAAGGCGGTTTTGGAACTGATTTTTGTTTGATTATTGATCTGTGTATGTTATTACAAAAATTATGAATTTTTGTTTTGTTTTCATAATTAAAAATTTAATCAGAATGTAATATTATCCCCTTTGAAACAACTTTTCTACAGATATAAGTGTGGAAAAATATATTAAATAATTATTTAAAATTATATTTAAGCTATATTTTAATTTATATTGAAATATTGTTAACACTAACATTAGTTCATGTTTGAATAAATCTTTTAGTTCATGTATTAACTTGTACAGTATTTGTATTCATAAATATACATTTCCATTCAAAAGTTTGGGGTCAGCAAGTTTTTTAAATACTTAATTCATCAAGGATGCATTAAATTCATCAAAAGCAGCAGTATATACATTTTCAATGTTATATATATATATATATATATATATATATATGATTTTTTTTTTTTTTTAAATAAAGGCTGTTTTTTAAACTGTATATTCATCAGAGAATCATGGGGGAAAACGTAGCACGGTTTCAACACGGTTTTCAACACTGACAAAAACTACAACAAATATAATTTAAGCTTATATTGATTTCTGAAGGATCATGTGACACTGAAGACTGGAGTAATGATGCTGAAAATTCAGCTTTGATCACAGGAATAAATGAAACTTTAC
Organism: Gila orcuttii; assembly: GCA_026230005.1. NCBI lineage: Eukaryota > Metazoa > Chordata > Actinopteri > Cypriniformes > Leuciscidae > Gila > Gila orcuttii. The sequence goes on from JAPDVR010000023.1 coordinate 34,455,112, forward strand.
TATATATTCACATAGAAAACAGTTATTTTAAATTGTAATAATATTTCACAATATTACTGTTTTTACACAATACATACATTGTTAATGTGTAATTTATTGATTTATTTTCAAAAATGTTCAAAATCTATTGATATGTCTGTAGAAATTAATATACATAACAAACTGAGATAAATAAATGCTGTCAAAGCATTGCTCATTTATCTAAAGTATATTATGCAATGTTAACAATTATATTAAACATAGTTATTATGCTTATAATATTATAGTATGGTCCCGTTAAATAAAAAAAACAAAGAAACCAACAAACTAACTCCCATCCAGTATTATGTCCTGTTAAATACTGCGTTTGACTCAGAAATATGTGACATTATAAATGTTAAGTGCTTTCAGGGCTTGTATTAATCTCATGTCATGTCTGATCCGATGGCCTGCTACGTTTAAATTGTTTTTCACGTTGTCGGGCCGCCGAGTTTCTTTTGTATACGAGCACAGGTAGAAATAAAGAGAAATAAAGAGCTTCTCGCTGTTGGTTGATGGCAGTACAGGTGGTCTTTGACTATAAAACACACACACACACACACACTGTTGCTCTCTTTTATTCCTCTCACATTTTTCAATTTCACTCATAATCTGTCTCTGGCAGACAATGAATAAATGCATGATGAGTCAAACCCTGTTTGAGATGCTACCTGTAAAGCGTTAGACACAGCGAGTGTGAAGACGAAGATGAAGGCTCCCCGTTATGATATTCATGAGTTGTGGCGGACGCATCGCCGCGTTCTTTGTTAGTGCAGACGGCGCTTTGTCTTTCTCCCAGACTGATTGAATGTCGTGTGTGTGTGTGGGTTTGTCTGTGTGTGGGCAAATATCTAACTTCAATTTACTTCGAGTGAGCCTGGAAACCTTCATTAGAACATTCCAGACCGTTCAAAACGTGTTCTCCATCCCTGACATGGTGATGGGATGTAAAAATGTTCTTGACATTAAAGCTAATGTGTCTCCCAGGCTTTGGCAGTAATAGCCAGCCCTTAAACTTTAGGTCAGATGTGATATTAATTACACACTTTCCTACATTTTTGTCCTCACAGAGGCCCATCATAATAATTGGACTCAATAAAACGTTGATAGTCCAATCACATGGGCAGTTGACATCGTGCCACAGCGGTGACAGCTTTACACTATCTAAACTTTTTTTTTTTTGGTAGGGATGCACTGATATGAACATTTTGGCTGATACCGATAACCGGTAATTCTTTATATTTGAAAGCCGATAACTGATATATTGGCCGATAAATCAAAATCCTAATTTGTATATAATTTTTTGAGAGCCTGACAAAAGTCTCACTCATTCATTTTTCATTCATTTATTTATTTATTAAGCAATTTTACACAACTGGTCGGTGAACAAGAATGGAAACAAAAAACACAGCCATACAAAACACACAGACATTTACGCCACAGTTAAGTGACAATAAAATAAACAGCTCAATTAAAAAGCCTACAAAAACAGCTACTATACCCCGTTAAATGCTAAATCTAGAAGATACTCCTTTAGCTTTTGTTTAAAAACAGTTAATATAGGTTCTAATCTAATAGAAATGGGTAGGTCATTCCAGAGTTTTGGGGCAATCGCTACAAAAGCTCGATCTCCGCTTCTCCGTTTTGTTCTAGAAGTCGTTAAAACCAGCTGGTTAGCTGACCTTAAAGACCGTTTTGGTTCATATTTCTTAATCAGATTTGCTAAATACAGCGGAGCCATACCATGCAATGATTTATAAACAAAAAATACAATTTAAAAATTTATTCTGTGGTCGATCGGTAGCCATTTTAAAGTGCTCACCATTAAAAGCCATGTCCCAAACACACAATTATAATGATGTATGTAGCTTATGACAGACTTGTGCTGCACATTGAATTGTATTTTCCTTTTTTGAAGTGATTCCCATCATATTTCAAGCAATTCAGAACCATCATGTTGAACAGTGCACATCTGAAGTGTCTCATCTGAAGGAAAAAGTCATTATTAATCGGCTTTAATATATACGCCTAATTTTCTTATTGGGCCGATAATGATAACATTAAATATGAACATATATCGGCTTATACCGATATGGTGGCTGATATATCGAGCATCCCTATTTTTTTTATTTCTGGTACCTTGTACTAGCAAGTTGTATCTAATAAAGTGGCCGGTACATATTCATTTATTACACACATATTTATATGTATTATGATTATATTATATTATATGATTTATATTATCATGTTGCCCTTAATCCATTACAGAAGCAATTTTAGTTTAACTATTAATATTAAGCATTAAGTTTAAATGAATATGACTATATACCGATATGTAATATAAATAAGCTTCAGATCAATAAATAAAGCTTTAAACCTTTATATTATTAACTATTTAAGCTAACTTTCACTTGCACTGATGTAGCGAATGTTTTCTTTTATTTGTCCTCTTTTATGGACAACATTTTTTCTTCTTGCTGTGTAAATGCATTAAAATTCTTCATATTTTTCAATCTCTTAATCTTCAGCAGAAGAGAAAGTGAATCACAGTTTCTCTGTTCACTGTTTCTAGGCATGTGATTGGCTGATCGCTGCTGATGTCACTCTTTCACGTGCACGCGCTCCATGAACTCAGAATCAAAGCCTGAGTTGACAGAGAAAGATGATGAACAGCATAATGATACTAACATGCCTGATTGTGTTGTTTTGGTACTCAAAACTAATCCTGTAAGTTTGTTCAACTACCATCATGATACGGCACCAGGAAGGCTGAATTCCCAAACGCTGAATTGGCATTATTGGCGTGTAAATTTCGGTGTTCATCTGTTAATGTATTCACGTTTGCAAAAAAAAGTTTGTATGTATCCATAGTTCCTTCCTGAAGAAAGAAAGGAGCAAGCATAATTAAATAACTCTGTATGAAAAAAAAAAAAAAAAATCTGTAGAAATACAGATAATGTCCAGGCAGAAAATTACCAGTATGTTTTCTGTTAAGTTTACGGTCCCAGATCTTTCCAGCCTGATTTATCATGCAATGCAGCATGGGATAATTTTTTGTAATGTTTTGTACTGACTCTTGTCTCAGAGCCGCCACTTCCCATGACCTCTCCAGAGGTTTGCTTCTTTTCACAGCACACAACTTCTGCAATTTCTGCTTATAAAAAAAGGCAGACTCCATCACAGTCTCTCTCTCTCTCTCTCTCAATCTACTCCTCCTTTCCGCCGAGTGCACAGGCAGACTGAAAGAGAAGCTCAAAGCTGATTAGTCAAACTTGTGATTTCCAATTTCAGACCCCAGACACAAATCCCACACACACACACTTAATATTCATGCAGAGGGTCTCGAGCTCCAGCACTGCTGCCCAGACCTCGCTCACCAAATCACACTCGTTTAATCAGCTTATTCAAAGAGAGGAGAGAGGCTGAGGAAGAAGAAGAAGAAGAAGAAGCAGTGTTTACAAAGACACGAAAGCCGTGCATTTAGAATAAACACAGTTGAAAGGGTTTTTGCTGAAATATTCACACCCATTTCTCATATTATTGATCTGAGAAATTAGATCTCTGTAATAACCAGGGGTTAAATTGGGTTTTTTGGAGGTGAGTGAACCTAAAATCTTGAAGCGATTCGTGTGTAAGTATAAAAACTTGGACTGGAGCATTTATGAATGGATTGGATTGTTTATTTGGAATAGTTTTTTAGCTGTTCCGGATCATTACTATCTACTTCAATCCCTGATAATAACTCGCTGTATTTGTCTACTTTAATGAGCTGGTTAAGAGGAGCTGTGCCCTTCATCAGTCAGTGCTGTGGGTATTGTTGGCATACGAGGGCAGAGGAAAGCGTGCGATGCCCAGGAGAGACGCTTCTCACAGGCCTCGGGCAGAGAGATGGAGTGATATTCATCACCTCTGCAACAGTGCTCTCCATCACGGTCCATTTATCAGCTCTGCCAGTCTGTGCAGACCCCAGCCCCTCACACTGCAGTGACGTCAGCCGCCACTAGGGGCTTTCTGCATTTGTGATGTGGACAATAATAATATATGCTACCCTTTTTTACATTTTCTAAAGATAAGGGTTCTCGCTTATGCAAATCCCATTGTATATGATAATCTGAACTCTAGATATAGTTTCAATCCCTCCTCCAAAAGTATATGAGATTTGTTGTTGTTGTCGATTATTTTTTATCATAAGAATTATAACTATTGTTATTTTTTGAAAAGTATACAATTTAAAAAATGTGCTATTTATTGTTGTTTTTGTTGATGATGATAGTAATAACTATTAATTATTTGAGAAATATGTAGTTATGAAAATCGCTCTTGTTATTTTTAATAATAATATTAGTTATGGTAACACTTTACAAAAAGGTCTTATTTATTAACATTAGTTATTGCATTATCTAACGCAAACTAACAATGAGCAATATATTTGTTACAGTAGTTATTAATCTTTGTTAATTCAACTTTTCATTTTGTGCATGTTAGCTCACAGTGCAATAACTTGTGTTAAAAAATACAACATTTGATGTTAACAATGTATTAGTAAATGTTGAAATTAACATCAACTAAGATTAATAAATGCTGTAGAAGTATTGTTCACTCTTAGTTCATGTTAACCAAAGTAGTTAACTAATGTTTACTAATGAAACCTTATTGTAAAGTGTTACCATAATAATAATACAAAATATTGCATATGCATTATATATTTCTTAACAACAACAACAATAATAGTAATACATATTGCATATAAAGTTTTTAATTATATATTTGTCAAAAACAAATAGCAAAAACAACAATAATAATAATAAATTGCATATACAGTATTTTATAAATGATATATTTCTCAACAACAATAATAAAATTAATAATATTACTAATAATAATAGTAAATATTGCATATCAAGTATTTTTTTATAAATTGTATATTTCTCAACAACAATAATAATAATAATAGTAAATATTGCTTATGAAGTTTTTTTATAAATGATATAATATAATATTTCTCATCAACAACAATAATAATAATTATTATTATTATTATTTGTATTATTATTATTTTTTATTATTATTTTTTTATATATATATATAAATGATATATTTCTCAATAAATTCAGAAATAAATGAATAAATCTTGCAAAATATGCTTCATGGCTGGTAAGATTTTATTTTTCCTCAGTTATCAGCCTGGAGGGTCAACAAGTTATTTGTGGATCCAGATATCGGGATAAAAAGGTTAAACCGAGTAGTTTATCTGATGGCAGTGAAACAGATCCACTCACAGTGAATTTTAAATGACAGATTTGAAATATTAATCAATGTTAGAAAGATACAGCTAAATCTCTCCTTCCTCTCATATATCTCCTTCATCGTATCCAGAGCGCGGTGAAAGGGGAGGAGCCTCGGGGAGCTGTCAATCACGTGAGGATCTCAGGGGATTGGCTGAGCTGGCAGATGTGTGTGTGTGTGTGTGTGTAAGACTCATTACAGTCTCAGAAACCACTGCGCTCTTCTGTGTGATAAGAGTTCCCTGGTGATCTCTCTGTCTCTGAAGGCTTTCCAGCTTTAAACCTGAATGGCATTCGCAAACTTTTGTGACATATTTGTCGTCCATATTAACTAAAGGAGAGCGCAACGTGTGAATCGGTTGATTGTGAAAAGTAGGCGTTCAGTGTGACAAATAAAAGTTTGGTGACGTCAACTCATGGAAATAGTTTCAAAAAGGCAGGACACGATTTTACATGTTGATTAAAGATTGTGAACACACACGTATTAGTCTTTTGAATAACACGCACCACTGAATCATGCACAATAAAAGCAGGAATGTGTATTAGGAAAGTAAATAGGGTCATTTTGATGTCATGCTGATCTTGAAAGAAGAACTGGGCGTTTTCTTCTCGCACCTGGACTCAAACAACAAGTGCATCTCAACCTGGAACAAATCCGGACAAATGAGATTCCTTACAATGAGATTCCTTTGGGAACAAAACACATCCCTCTAACAATATTGCTTTTTTTGATGAATGGAGGAAGCCACATGAAGCTAAGCTTTTTTAATAGCTTTATAATGGCACAGTCATATACATTAGGCCAGATCATAAAGAACACATCTCTCCATGTGCATGAAGGAGCGCTTTCTTCATTTCTGCGGTGGGAAACGTGCGTCTGGGATCCGGGTGGAACGGTCCTCGTGAAGACCTGAAGGAAATGACACACTCAGACAAAAGACCTCGCTGCTTTGATTTGACACAAACAAGCCGACATATGCCTATAATGTCTCATACGCAAGAGTGATGAGCTCAATATCACAGAAAAAGAGAAAAGCCAAACGAATGTGTTCGAGTTAAAAAAAAGAAAGCGCACTGTGTTGTTTCAATTGCAATTTATAAACCAAACATGATTTTTTTCCCATTTCGTTTTATTGGTTTCAACCAGATTTGGCTGGAAATTCTTGGCAAGATATTTTGGAATGGGATCCCGCCTCCCGTGGGCCGTCAGAAACCAGGTCACGGAGACGAGAGGAGGAGAGTGACGAGTTAAGGAGCGATCGGTAGAGAGCAATCTCATGCTGATGTACGTCTTGCTCTCTCTCTCCTCCGGGAAATAATAGGGGTGGAACAATATATCGTGTCACAATATATCGCAATACAAAAATGCAACAATATGTATCGTGGATAGAGACAATATGTATCGTGGATAGTTCACCCAAGATAAAAATTACTGTGTGAGAAAAAATTCAAGTGTACAGAGTTTTATTGTCAGTACTACATTAAACTACTATATATAAGGTTTATTATAATGTATAATAATGCAATGAGGGAATATTTGTGGGTCCTGATAATGCCAAGTGTCTTACAGTATGTTACCAGTAAAAAGTGGCCTACATTATTTTAAATATATCTAGTCAGTGATAGAGTGCAAGCATATTTCTTCTAAAATAATTCTGCATTTTCAGCTTCAGAATGATAAATATTTTTATTCTGATGTCTCTATTGTCTTGTGCGTTTGGTTATCAGCACCAAGTCCAAGCCTGTTCATTTACACCTCAAATTTCGCGTTAATCAACACTACATTTCTTGTTAACCTTTTATCATATCTCTAGGAGTATCGCAATAATATGGTATCGTGAGTTCAGTATCGTGATATATGTATGGAATCGTGACACGAGGGTATAGTTACACCCCTGGTAAATAACGTTGTCTCGGGTCTCACCTGAGACGGGCTCTGAGTCGGGCCTGAAAGATGGAGGAGTGCTGGAGATTTGATGTGTTTTGATGTTTGTTTGACTCAGTTTTGTGTAGGCGAATGTTTGTTACGCCTGGAGAAGCTGCGTAGATTTCCTTTCCTAAACGTGTCCTCTCATGATCCTCTCTCCAGGGGAGAAGTTTTGTTTAAAGTCAGCATGAAATCAGTGCTTAATGTTGTTGTTTTTTTAAAGAATAATTTACCATTATATCAAGTAAATCATGTTTCTCAAAATGTTTGATCATTTGAAATTACATCAGCAGTTCATATTTTGGTAACACTTTACAATAAGGTTCATTAGTTAATGCATTAACTAACATTAACTAACCATGAGGAATACATTTGTTACTGTATTTGTTCATCTTTGTTAACGTTAGTTAATAGAAATAGAGCTATTCATTGTTTGTTCATGTTAGTTCACAGAGCATGAACTTATGTTAACAAGATTTTAATAAAGTATTAGTAAATGTTGAAATTAACATGAACAAAGATTAATAAATGCTGTATAAGTGTAGTACATTATTAGTTCATGTTAACTAATGTAGTTAACTAATGTTAACTAACGAACCTTATTGTAAAGTGTTACCCATATTTTTTATATAAAGTTAAAGATATTATAAACTTAGAAATTAATAAGTACATACCCAATATAGTCTCTTCTGCTCAGCAAAGCTGCATTTATTTAATTAGAAATATAGTTAAAACCGTATTATTGGGAAATATTATCACAAATCAAATAACGTTTTTTTAGTAACTGTTTAAAATGTAACTCAAGAATAATTTCTTATTATTGTCAGTGTTGTTCTGCTTAATATTTTTGTAGAAACCGTGCTTCGTGGTTTTCACTAATATGTAAGAAATTCGTTATTTAAGAAAAATAATTAATTAAATATAAATCTTTTATTTTAATTTGTTCTTGATGAATGCAAGTATTAGCTACTTCTTATTACTTATTATATATATATATATATATATATATATATATATATATATATATATATAGCATATGGGTTTAGAATGACATGAGGGGGAGTTCATAAGTATGGAATTAAGTTTTAAACGATGCTCAAATTTCAGAATTTCTTGAAGAACGATAATGGAGAGCACATTGTTCAGGTGAAATCTGACGTAAACGATGGATAATATATAAATTTTTCACGGATGTAGTGTTTTTGTGGTCAAAAAGTGCTGTTGTATGTTTTCCACTGTACGCTTGTCTTGGACATTATACTGGATATTAAGTGCGACGGATTGGATTCATCTCGTGATCTCTATTTCATAACAGAGGTATGAAGTCCCGGTTGATTTTTCATGTTGTTTTCTTTTGTACTCCCGTAACAAATGACAATATTACTGTTGCTGGAGCATCTGCATCGTAGAGACCCCACAGATTGACACTAAACCCTTAAACTTTCAAATGGTGTGGTAATTGTTAACATTATTCATATTTTTAGACAGCTTTCTATGTAGTAAATTTAAAGCAAGTGATACCAAGTCCGAAGGCAGGTCAATGCTCATCGAGAGGTTACGTTTCATCTTCATCTTAAAGGAGACCTATTATGCAAAATTCACTTTTATATTGTTTTTTAACATATTTATGTGTCCACGGTGTTTGTACACAAACACCTTATTGTGGTAAAATCCATACACTCCATTTATTATTTTCTCCATAAATCTGAAAATGTCTCAAAATGAGCCGTTCAAGAATGTTCTCCAATGTAACGTCACATTGCACAGGCCCCGCCCACAACTACTGCCTTATTAGCTTAGCTCCTCCCCTAAACGAGCTGTACACAGTCCGCCATGTTTATCTCCTCGCCAGAGTATTTAACAACAACATTCAAGTCACAAATCTATTCTTAATAAAGCTACTGAAGTTATTAAATCAAGAGCAGAGTGATTTTCTGTTTTTATTTTGTTGTTTGATTCTTATTACCTGCAAAAGGTATTGTATATTACGCAGCTTTCAGATCTAATATACACATGTGCTTTCTTTCCCTGCTGTTTATGTTCACAGACATAACTGACTGTTTATGTGAACTTTGTGTGTTTTTGACATAACCTTGTGTGTATTTGACAGTTTAAGTGCAATAAGAGGTGAAAGAGAACTTAGTTTATTACTCGTGCAACGCGGCGTCTGACAGCCAGCTTTCTGTGCGCGTGCTTCGCATGTGTGCACTCAGAAAACCATATATCAGAAGTTTACACTGATATGGCTTTAAACGCACGCAAATAATAACTTTCCTGATGACAACGTCACTGAGTGTGACCGCAATAAAGATGAGAATCAAAACCAAACAGATGTTTTAGTTTTTGGCAGAGTATCCGAGGAATGAGCTGTAAAGGCTCCGCCCACTTCTGGATAAGGGGGCGGGAGAAGCAGCTCATTTGCATTTAAAGATACATGCACAAAAACAGCATGTTGTAAAATGGGCATTTACAACATGGCATAATAAATTATCTGTGGGGTAAAAAATGATTCTGGGGAGACCTGAGATTTATATTACATCTTATAACTGGTCCTCTTTAATACAAGAGTCACAGCGAGACTACATGAACATTTTATTATTATTATTTATTTATTTTATTTTTGTTATTATTATTATTCAGAAGGTCTCTTAATGTCTTTGGAAACAGATAAATTGTTTGCGTGTCAGAATAGATGCATTTTAGATGCATGTTTTATGCTCTGTGTGTCTCTCTGGTCATTATTATGCGAGTGATGGTATCAATCCTCTGAGAGGGAAAGAGAAAGAACGAGACAGACTGTGGCGCCTGCCGAGGAAGCCGAGGAAAGCGTCTCATCTGGGGCTCTATTATTAATTTGGAAATCAATTATCCCTTTTCGTCACTGTGAGCTGATGAATCAAGGGTAATTAGCCTGAAGGTGTATCTCTCCTGTCCTGTCTTATCTCCATGTTCTAGTCTGATACGCATTCCCAATGTTTTCCTCACATTAGGTTAATACAATTAAACCTGTTGTTGAACGATCAGGCCGTGGAAGCTAGTTCGTTAACGCCACACAGTTTTAGAAGATCAAGACTCAAAGAATTTGAAGATATTATTATGAAAGGAAGGGTGATGAACTTAGTAATGCTGCTAATACATTAAAATTACATATATAATTACATTTTATGCACCAATAATAAGCAGATGATTATGTGTCATAGAGTTGACCTTTATACTGTGATGCTACAATATAAAAAAAAAACTGACATTGTGAATATTAAGATGCTGCATGTGCCTCACAGAAAGTACTGTGGATACACTGGTTCAGTGATAGCAGTACCAAAGTCCCCCTGTAGTCAATATTTTTATCTCTTAAAACTCATCTTTGATCACCAGAATTACATATATATGCAAATGTGTGCAAACAAGCCCCGCCTCCACTCACTCACTCAGCTCAGAGATCCACTCGTTGACGATCACACGTTGATCTGATTGGTTACAAGGTAGTTTGTGACGTCAGAAACACCAGCGATTTCAAACCGTGTTTTTGAGACTGTCTTTGGTTCACTGCAGTTTTAAGCAGAAAATACTCAGCAATGCTGTCGACTTATGAATTTACACATGGTTTGTCTTAAAGCAGATTAGAACAACACATAGACAAGCTGGATTTTCAGTGATAGTTATTTCTTTGTAAGCCAGGGTACGTTTTTAAGGTCATGTACTGTGGTAGATCTTGAAAAAATGCCTTGGTTTATCATGCAAATACTATAGTACATACATTTCAGTACCATAGTGTATATCAAAGTACCATGGCACATTTATTTATTTATTCATTAATAGAATAGAATAGAATTGAATTGTGGAATTGCTTTGACTTTCATATAATGTGGACTAAGCAAGTACGGTGGATCTCGGTCATTTTCAGCGCAGTGTGTTTTTGGCCTTATATCTTTCTTGGTTTTCCTCTCAGGGCTGATGGGATGCCCACTCTGTTAAACACAAAGCTTCGGCCTTGGTGTTATTTATACACGACACAACCTGTGACCGGCCTTATCACAACATCTGTCCATCAATCTCATGCGTCCCGTCGTCCATGTGTAATGGCCCTGACCAGGTGTGTGGCCTGAACTGTAGACAGAGACATAAACATGACTGATAAGAGAAAACAACATCACAGTTCAGAGTCTCAGGCTTACATAAGCGCGTGGTACATTTACATTCATGCATTTGGCAGACGCTTGAATCCAAAGCAACTTTGTTAAGGTACACATTTTAATCAGTTGTTGGAAATGGAGGCTATGACCTTGGCATTGCTTTACTGTTTAAGCTACAGAAAGGCATGTTGATGGTCTTTCCCATTTTTGTGTGTGTGTGTGTGTGTGTGTGTGTGTGTGTGTGTGTGTGTGTGTGTGTGTGTGTGTGTGTGTGTGTGTGTGTGTGTGTAAATGAACACATGTATTAAATAATTACGGTTTCCACAAAAATCTGCAGCAGCACAACTGTTTTCAACATTGATAACAATCAGATATGTTTCTTGAGCATCCAATCATCATTCTAGAATGATTAGGATCATGTGACACTGAAGACTGGAGTAATGATGCTGAAAATTCAGCTTTGATCACAGGAATAAATTATTATTTTTTATTTATTTTATTTTTTTACTGTATTTTTGATCAAATCTAAAGCATGATCCTGACAAATTCACTTAACTTAAATCGGTACATGTTTAAAATTAATAAACGTGTTTTTGATCTGCTACGGTTGGACACAAAAGTACATTTTCATCATTTCGTCAACAAAAGTTACAAGTTAAAGACTAAAATGATATCTGAATCTGTGTATATCTGAATTTAAAAATAAAAGTAAAATTAAAAAGACTGAAAAGGACTAAAAAATATTGAATATGATTTATTTTGATTAAATGTATTGTCCATAAGACAATGCTGGCTTAAAAAAAACAGCCATCTAAATGCACCACGGTGTTGCAGTGCACTGTAAAAAATGATATTATCAATAAGTCATGGCAATTTATGTTTTCACTACTTTCTCATCAAAAATTATTTCGGTTTCGTTAAAGTGAACACATTTTTGTTAGGTACTTGATATCAACGGAATCACATAACATTATTTTGTCTCTCCTCCTCTTGTCCAAACGGTCTTAAATCTTTTTTTTCTTGTCACATGGAATGAAGCAGATGTTTGTAATCGATCAGTCATAGATGAGCAGGGCCTTTCTCAGCTTCTCTCTGTTGTTGATTTTACTAAAGCAAACACTTTACCTCAGCGTGATTTGTTTCTCTATCTGTCTCTCTCCTTCTATTTTTCTTGGAGTGTGAGGCGATGCATAGATAAGCGAGAGATGTGCTGTGGCATAATCTTGGCTGGAGTTAAACTTCAGCTTTTTATCCTCCGTCAGTTTTGATCACAGTGCTCAGACATGTAGAGATACAATATATTTATGGTAGTGCTGGTGTAGTCAGAAACCTGAGAACATCTGAAATTACTTTCTCTCATTTCAGAATTCTTATATAAAGAACCAAAATATAATTGTCGACTGTATTATTATATATTTTATGGACATGTACCATGATAATACCATGGTATTTGTTGAGAACCGTATAAATTCAAATGGTAACCATTCTGTGGCATTGGAATTATATAAGACCAAAAACACAGTTTTGGAAATGAACACTCTTTCTACTTCTTCCATACCTATTCTATTCTATTCTATTTTTTTGATGGTCTCTTTAACACATTCTGTTGACTATAAGTAGTATTGCATCTACATGTCTACTAACTCTTATTAGAGTGATTGTAGAGTATTAATAGACTTTTAGGTTTAGGGTTAAAATAAGTTGGCAGTTAGTTGCAAAGTTACTTATAGTCAGTAGAATGGACCATCAAAATAAAGTGTAACCTTGTATTCTGTTCTATTCTATTCTTTGAAGTACCCCATAATACATCTGAGGCCATCACTACGCTATAATACTGCCATGTTTTGTTTACTCCGTAGATTAGAATAACTTTCAGTTTTGAAATAATACCAGTTTTTAATGTGCCAATTGGAGCACCCATTTGTGTGTCTTTCCCGAAATGGAAAATCCTGCCTACACTTCTGGTTCCAAATGATTGTTAATATCAATGAAAAAACAGAGCAGAACGAATCATCTTTAGTTCATTCATCAAGACCATCCTAACACAGAGAAGCTCTTTCTACTTCCTGTGTGTCAGGGTCTCCAACGATGACCTCACACGATGCGATTCCTCCATCTTTCATCTCTCCGTTCCTCCGATCCCTTTCACCAGGCTTTTTATAGTTTCTTTAGGCGACAAGCGGAAACCCTTGAAGACCGTCTCTCAACAGTACGGCTGTGGGACCTCGGCCAATCGGCTTCCAGCAGGGATCCTCTGTGACATCATCAGTCTGCGCGCTGGAGAGACTGAAGGGTTTGTGTGTGAGGAGTGGGGACTCATGGAGGGGTCATGGAGGGACGTTGATGCTGCGAGAACACAAAAGCTGCTCTGTCTGAGAGGGAATTCAGAAGCCGGGGATTCATGGTGTTCGCAACCTCAAGCAAAGCTTCTGTTGTGTGAGGATATGGCATTAAAACGGCCTCAGAAGTGGTTTGACGCACATTAAACATGCCGTTAGTGGGCACGCTGTTTGTTTGAGTATGGTTACGGACTCTGCTGTGTGTCATTCATGTCACAGATGTCGGTTTACGTCGCAGTCAGTTCAGATGTGTCAGAGGAAAACAAAAGTTCCTTGTCGGACAATCGTTGTGATGTGCCAGACGACAAACGGGACGTGTCATGTTTGCAAGACACAAGAGCTCATTGATTCATTGAACTCGTCTCAGACCCAGGGACTTACTTTAACAGTTCCCATCATGTTATTCAAGGTTGTCGACGTTGCTTTTCCTGCCCCTGGTTTTACCTTTTACGCAGGTTGGTGTGTGTGAAGAAGTGGTCGATGAGGTTGGTGAACCGTTGTTGATTTGAGCGTGACGTTTCTTCCAGGCGATTGGCCTATTTTCTGAAACTTAGTTTGTAGCTCATCTGCACAATACAACGTGTTGTCCAACATTAACATGGAAAGCTTTCGTTCTTTTCAGGATGTGCTTTCATCAAACAGCAACCCAGACACTATATATGGGTTTACACATCTTAATCATCATTAACACATTTTAAAATCTACACATTTCATTTGAATGTCCACATGACATTTGACCTGCATTGATTTTGCCTTGTCATAAAAAGGTCAGATTATGTGAGTGTGTGTGTGTGTGTTTTATATTAAAAACAATAAACCCAGTGTACTAGAATTCACTTTTTGAACAAACTTTTTTGTAATGAGTGTATAAATCCTAATAATTTTTTTAAAGTGTTTAAAAAAAAAAGTTTAAATAGCATGACTTTTAATTTATAAATATTCATGAATATTATGTTTTTGGCGAGCTGAACCATAAGAGCTTTTTGTCGCTCTTCTGCATGACATATTGCCCAACATTTACCTGAAAAGCTTTTGTTCTCTTACGGATGTGCTTTCATCAAACAAACACACGTTATCTAGAGATCTTATAAAGTGCACATTTTGCATATCGATCGTCCACCTCAGTTTTCCAACACGCCGCTTCTCCTTTTCTCAAGCCAAGTGTGTATTCATGAGCACCTGACTCCCAGCATGCATCTGTTGATCTGCTGCTGTCGATAGCATCACGGCCTCTCGTACTTCTTCCCCAGTTGCTTTCATCAGTGTCTCCTCTGTTCTTCACTGGTGTTCCTCTAGTGTTCGCTATCAATCAGCCGAGCCGGTTTTGATCTTCCTCGAGGAGCGCAAGACTTTCGGAGCTCCGGCATTCGTCAGGCGAGGCGTGTTTGATAGGAGAAATTAATGAGGTTGGTTATGTTTGGATTTCCTCGTTTGGCATACATGCAAGGGTTCGGTCCCGCTCTGATCCACACTCAGTCTTTGTGGCATGAGCCCCAGTCACCCGATTTAACGCTGAGACATAATGTGATCAACGGAGCGTGGTGGAAACAATGAAGGGGCTGGTGCAGGAAAACGTGTGTGTGTGTGTGTGTGTGTGTGTGTGTGTGTGAGGACGTGAGAAGACGCACAATGATCATTTTGAGAAACAGCATGAAAGGAGGCAAGGAGAAAACAATGTTTGTGCGTTCTTCTTCAGATTTTTCCCCCATATGACATCTGGTTGTTTGAGCCTGTTCTCCAGCAGTGCCAGGTTCAAGCCACCACACTCTAAAAAATGCTGGGTTGTTTTTACACAATTTTGGGTCAAATATGGACAAACCCAAACGTTGGATTAAAAATTTAATTTAAAAATGTAACCCAACCATTGGGTTTGTCCATATTTGACCCAAAGTTGGGTTGAAACGACCCAGCATTTTTTAGAGTGCAGGAGCTCTGCCAGTCTGAGCGGGCACAGGTCGGGCACTGGCAAGCTGTTTTCTGACATGTCTCCCTCTCCTTATGCAGATCCTTGCAAATGTGTCAAAAATTAATTGTTCTCCTTTATCTCGTATAACAGAAAAATAAAGGCATGGTT